>CM067078.1:29951480-30551480 GCA_033980235.1 Diadema setosum
TTTCTTGACATGGAGTCGAAATTTTGCAGGATATATTGTATTTTCCAATGTTCATCTCTCCCTCTCTTTCTTTTTTGCTCGCTCGCTCTCTCTCCTCATTTAATATATATTATAGCACAAACAAGAATTGTCCATGACAGCCATAGCCTTCTTCATCAGTGTATGTGTGTGTGTATGTGTGTGTGTGTGTGTGTGTTCTCTGTCCTTGGTGCACTGAAAAATCCCTCTACCAAAAGGTCAACACTTCCGTTCTGGTCTCTTCGCTGACATATCTGATTATACGTCGCCACACAATGATGACGTTACTCTGAGCATACATGATTAATAGTAATTAGAAGATTGTAAGCTGATACACTCTTTGGGATGTTGGTTACAGTAGGTGTGCAGCAGATCATACACACACAGAAGGGTTATGGCACGGTTAGAAAAAGGAAAGTTTAATGGAAAGTCTTTAGAATATTTCGTCAATGACTGTTCGTAGCGTGCACAGATGATTTCCTATGTGTTTTTTCACAATCTAGTCACTCATAGATTTTTCACTGTGATAATGCTCTAGAAGATGATGGATTTTTTTGTGTGGAAAGTCCATCTTTTTTGGGGTCGTGTTTTTCGACGTTTTATAATGTATTTTGTTTTTATGATATATATTAGTCATTGTTTCCTGGCATTGTATTAAGTTACAAACAATCCGTCAGCTTCGGTGCATGCTTGATATTTTGTTAAGAGATGGACACAAAAATGGAGGGGAATTCATTTTTCTTGCTTTGAATATTCATTATTGCGAGTATGAAAGGGAGCAGTGTTGGTTATTTCATCGGCGAGATTTTACAAAAACATTCGTGTGTACACACACACACACACACACACGCGCACACACACACACACACACACACACACACACAATGTTTGTTTGAATCTTGAAAGATATGTCAGTGGAATTGGTGTTCGTTTAATCCATATCTCATATATTCCCTTTGTGGCATATGAGTGCCATAGTGAAACACTACAGCGCCTAATGTATTGATGGCTAGCACATTATTCCATATTGTGGATTCCCTTTCGATGCATCAGCTTTTGACATCTCACATATTATTTGTTTGTAGCACAAGATGTGCACTTTGTGTCTGGATGTTCAATGATCATGATAAAAAAAGAGAAAAGAACAACGACTGGAAATAAAAACCGGACATAAAAGCCTAATGGAGTCTCGCGATATGCCATAGTACACAGAACATACTATTTTCTAAAAGGCATGTTATGTAGTCAAACCATTTGAGTGCCTCTGAGTATTATTTTCCAAACAAAGAAAAGGAGAGAGAGACGGGGGGGGGGGGGGGCTTTTGAGTACACATACACACGCACAAACACACACACACAAGCGCAATGTATACTGCAATGGTCTTCATGATTTGCAGTGAAAGAAGAAGAAGAAGAAGAAGAAGAGAGAGGGGGGGGGGAAGAAGAGGTATACACAAAGTGAAAATCATAAACAATGATAATTATAATGCTTTTTTCTGACTTTGTTATACACCGTAAGAAGTGCAGTGATTTAAGTTTTTAGCATGAACATAATGAACGGAGGTGGAAATTATGATATAACCAACGTCAATGACGCCAACCCACATACATACATTTTACATACTTGTACGCAGTGATATCTCATGCAGATGTGAAATTACTCAAAGGATCCAACGGGCAATTTAAGGGCAGAAGGTGGAAAATTGATGAAAATGGAAAACCGACTAAAGACGTTACCAAATGAAATATCGTGGATAACGATGAGAATGAGCGACAAAGTTTCACTTTTATGGTGTATATTTTTGTCATGTGTTAACACAGAATTTTATTGATGCCCAGAAATCGACAAGAATGTGCATTGTGTGTGTGTGTTTGCGCTCGTCAATGTTTGGATTAAGTATATCGAGGTGCTAATGTGACTCGCCTTATACTCAGCGCCGTAGTAGATAATTGCAACATTCAGATGTGTGTGTAGACATGATTTTATCTCCAACATCGCGCATGTGGTGAGTCTGAATAAAACAGAGCTACATGTATAATATACTGATTGAGTTTGACTTCGCAAACGTTATGTATAATGCTTACCATATTCAATAAGAGACGTATACATGTTTCACTTGACATATTCGTCAACGCGAAGAGATGTGATTTCAAGAAGACATTCGATGCGTCCGTGATTTTCCTGAAATCTATTTTCCCACGGGCTATCAATTTTGGATGCGAAATATCACGCATGTCAAGATGTTGACTGTAGTTTCCACAACCTTTCCACAACCCAGGCATCGCGTGCTGTACAGTAACTAGCATCGATATACTAGTAATCTAATGTTGTGAGGGCGCTGTTTTGAGCATGTGCGTTTTCGCAGGTTTTGATTGGCAGATGACGTTATTGGGGATGTGGCTATAATGCATTTAAAGTATGTCAACTGGCGCGTGGATTTTAGATCATGGGTATTACACGCCATTTGATGGTGAATTATCTACCAATGAAGTGAATGCTGAAAGGCACACTGGCTTTTTGCGTTTTCTGACTCGGCCACAACATGTGATACAAATTTTATGTTAATCTTAAACTCTCCGATTGAACAAAGTCTCTGACATAATTCAATCAAATGGATCCAGAAGCCAATAACCATTAAGTTGAACACCTTTTCGTTGCTTCCCAAAGTGACGACATAAAAGAACACGATTTTTAAAAGCAGTTCATAAACTTTAATTCGTAACAATGCCTTGTGAGCTGTATGTGCTTGTAGAAAGACAAAAATTAAATCATAAGTAATTGATTTGAATTGAACATCTTAAAAGTAAAAAAAAAATAAGATTCTTATTCACAGTGCGTGTACGCCCTTAAGGATGGATCTCGAAGGTGGCTTCGCGCTTTAAATATTTGCACACCCTTCTGCAGAAGCGCCGAGGGAACGTTAAAAAAAGTCGTGTACCGTATACCAACAGGTGAATTAGAATTCTCTATGACTCATTTCGCATGCCGCTTGTCGGTCATGTTCTCGAATTTTTGCTTTTCCGCTGATGGCTCATTTGCATACGCCAAATTATACAACAGCCATTCTAAAATATATTGTTTCCTCACACACGCCGGAATTTATCTCCTCACATGCCTACGCACTGCATGTATTGACCCCAATTTCTTCTTTGTAAAGGACATCGCTACCCAGTGAATTCAAGAACCTGTTCGATTCAGTACAAAGTCTAGGGTAATTTCAGAATTCAGGAGTCATCAGAATAAGTTATAAATAATGATTGGATGATAATAATGATATTGCCTTTTAAGTTGTGAGTGCGCACCGTATTTATTCACTGCATGCATAAATGTTTTGATAATGTTACGATATATTTTTAGACGGTTGAATTTTCTTCCTTTAATCAATGAAGTCAGTTTTAGTTTCATGTTCAAACCGTTTTATTTAATGATAGGTAATCAATAGTACATGTATTTGTGATTTGCAGATATAAAACACTGATGCTGGCTATACAATTATTCCTTTCCCTGTTTCCTTTAATGTTTGTATTTGTCTCTGCCCGAGGTTCCCAACATCTCGTGCTTTTGTCTGTTGTTTGTATCACATATTATTAAAAACGTCATTAAATATAGATGGAAGAAAAATCGCCTAATTTTGTGGCCATAGACTCCTCGATACCAATTCTCAATATTTCGATGTTCTCTCTTCTCCGATCCCTTACCGCACTCAGGATGGAACGACGCCTTTGATCTTGGCAGCAGCGAACAACCATTTAGACTGTGTACGGGAGCTGCTCACTGAGGGTGCTGACCCGAACGAGAGGAGGATTGTAAGTTTCCCGCGGCATGTGCCGGCTTCATAGCTTATGCCCCAGTCACATAGACATCCCGGATCACCCCGGACCACCCCAAATCTGATCCGGGGTGATCCGGGGAGAGATCCGTGTTGACGCCTTGGACATCCTTGGACATCCGTGTATGTCCGTGTAGATCCGGGGACATCCGGGAGGGCAACACGGCAATTTTTGGAGGTCAAAAACACCCGGCGTCATTCGGGGATTGCCGTGTTGGCAGAGAAATCCGGGATGGTCTGTGTGCCTGCCGTGTAGCTTCCGTGTTGATCTGTGTAGATGCCGTGTTTGTCCGTGTAGCCGCCACGCTCTTCCGACCTTATCCATGTAGCTGCCGTGTTGATACCGTGTGTACAGTCATACCAACGCTCGTCGACACTCCATCGAGGTCGAAACTATCCCGGACCTCCCCGGACCTCCCCGGACCTCCACGGACATCCCCGGATCTCCCGGATCACCGTGTAGATCTTTGAGCATCCGTGTTTATGTGACTGGGGCATTACCGTGCACTGTCACTCGGCAGTTATACAAGCTAAAGTTACACGTTTTTGCCATATCAGACGGAATTTAGTGGTAAAGTGTATCTTGAGATACACCATTTTGGCCATTATATAACTAGTGCAGCACTCCCTGGAGTCTTTTGGCAAAAGATATATCTATAGATACACCATTTTGCCATAGAAAGCTACCGAAAGAAGAACACATTGCTTAGTGTATCTTTAGATATACCATTCTGCCAAGTGAATACTGTCGCGGCACTAGCCAAATTCTTTTGGCAGAAGGATGTAGATCTTGCTATAGATTTAAATGTCTCTAATTGTGCTGATAAAGACTTTGAAATAAGAAATGTCAGAAAATTATGTTTGAAGTATATAGCAATGCCTAGGACAAACTCCATCAGCAAGCATCTATTTTTATGTCTCCTAACAGAGCAAGAGTGAATGCCCAAACTTTAGAGAGATTTTTCTCGACTTTATTTCTTCCCGTGTGGAGCAAAATGCACCCTTTTGCCATATGACGGCCGCCCAGTCTGCCAGTCTTGACATGAATTTGAATATATTTTCAAACCAGCGTATACATTGGCAGAAAATCAGTTTTGAGGGCATCTCAAGTTTCAATTTATATGTTTGATTGCTCACTTCTTGTATGTCACATTAAAAGTAACAAACCTTTCTTTGCTAATCTGTTAACGCTTCACGCGAAGTATGAATCATGATTCATTCAAAACATGACTGGCAGAGCTGCATATTGCGAGGAAATTCATATTTCGTTGTGCTTGCTTGATGTCAACACTGATATTCTTACTATAACGATATTACTCCGATGAAAATCATCGCGAAAATATACAATGATTATTTCCATCGCAGATTAAAAGTTCGATAAAGGTTAAGCTTTTTGAAGATTTGAAGAATCACCAAAGGTTGTATTATTGTACTGCAGATTTGACACCCTTAAGTTTTGTCGACAGTGTAGGCCTAGCACCCAACACTATGCATATATCTGTATTCAGTGTGTCAATATTCAAGGCGTAAACAGTTTCATTTCCACATTGCTTTAAGTCCTTTTATCTCGAAGTTGGTGGTCCGGCAAAGTGGTAAATGTATAGACAGTAAGATAAGCAGAAGGATGACTTTTGCCCCATGGAAATTCCTGTGTGTGTTCGGGCGCTTTAAAACGATGTCCCCATAGCTATCAGGAACAACGGGGACTATGATCGGTGGACCTTAACCTCACGACCACCACTTCAAAATGCTAAACAATTTTCTTGCATACCCGAGTCACCGATGCTAAAGAAAGAGGTAAAATCAATACGAGATGACTCTATAGCAAAACATGTTGGCCTAATTGTGATTCGAGCCCGTGGTAAGCACGTATAGGTGTGTGATGTAGGGTCACCTTAGATCAATATCTGGATTAAGACACTACTGTCTCAGGTGAGTTTACTTTACACGCACTGCTCCTCTTGTATATCTACATAAAGCGTGTTCGCATGTACGTGCAGTCAAATATACAAGCCGTGATGTGTGAATGTTCTTGACTTTGCCCATACACATGGGTAGCTAATGCTACCGTGCACGCGGTGTGAAAAATCAATATACAATCATTATGCAGACGCGCCGGTCAGGGAATCGGTGGAAAACGAGGTAAAGTCGTGGACGCATGAATCAAGGCTATTAGTGGATAACAGCCTTGGTTTGAACTGCTGCTAACTTCAAATGCTGCTATTGCTGTTGATGAGGATGATGTTGATGATGTTAATGTCGATGTCGTTCTTTTTTTCATCTTATCTCATCGCAGACCGGTACTACGGCCCTGTTCTTCGCTGCCCAGGGAGGCTTCCTCGATATCACGCAGGAGCTGCTGGAGCACGATGCACAAATTGATCTTCCCAGCCAGGTATACACAAATTCTGCAAGGAACACCAAGCAAATGAATGAATGAATGAATAAATAAATGAATAAATGAATGACTGAGTAAATGAATGAATAAATAAATAGATAAATGAATAAAGGAATAAAGGAATAAATAGATAAATAAATTAATGAATAAATGAATGACTGAATAGATAAATAAATAAGTAAATGAAAAAAAAAATGAATGAATAAATAAATAAATGAAAAATGAATGAATGAATAAATAAATGAATAAATGAATGAATGAATGAATGAATAAATAAATAGATAAATAAATGAATGAATGAATAAATGAATAAATAAACTAACAACCCCAGAAAACCACCACCTCCAACAACAAAACAAAACAAAGCAAACAAGACAACCCAAAGACAGAATTAAATTATTAGTCTAGATCAAGACGCTGATGTGTCGGTCACATTTCAACTCGATGTCAATACGAAAGCAAATATATATTGTCGGGTAGAAGGAGAAAGTTGGCGCTGATTGAATGAAGGTTGATCGCACGTTGTTTTCACAGTTTGGTACATAAAAAGGAAGAGAAGACGTATATTTTCAAATTTCGAGGAGTATAATCTATGGGCATACATCTACATACTGATTAATGTGCCAAAGCTGAAGGTACTGATATGATTCAAAGTAACCTAAATTCAAGTTGTTGTGTGGTCGGCTGTTCGAAAACAAAAACCAAACAAACAAACAAAAAGAGAATGATGAAACTTGCGCTTAATGTTCTTGAACCCAAAATGTTTAGAAGCTTGCAGATGAAAGGATACAGAAAATAGAGAGAATATGGTAATGAGGATAAGATCAGGAACAGCAGTCAAATTATATGCGTGTGTTGTCATGCAGTTCCACCAAGCGATTACATGTATACTGACAACGAAGTCGACGAGTGGTCGATTCGAACAGTGATTGGTTCGCAATCACGTTTATGACACTTTGACCTTCTAAAGACATTACCAGCCCGCCTGTCAGATCCAGAGAGAGAAAATATTCTTCACAGGGATTCTTACTGGCTACGGGTGCTGACAGCGCAGTTGAACCTGAATACACATCTCAATGGAAAAGAAAGGAAATAAACAAACGGACAAACAAAATAATGTAACATCTGTATAAACAAATCCACGTTTTGTGATGACAGACTATACATTCACGGGTTATACCATGAACAAGAATGGTACCGCTCTGTTATAATCAGAATAACGGACGAGATCACGGAGAAATGTTCCATGATAAAAAGTCGGCCTTTTTATCGCCTTGGTTTTATTTTAAGTTTTCATGTATTTAAATTTAATTTTCCGTCATCCATGAATCAAACGCAACACAGAGGATATAGTGATGAATATAAGGAGCATTCTTTTAAACTAGCGATCATTCAGGTCCCGTAAAGCAAGAAAAAGATAAAAACAGATTAAACGCATGTCAGGTGTAAATTATCGTGAAATTTTCCTATGCCGTTTTCCTTTGATCTGTATCCATTCATCTTTTTGTCTCTCTTCTATCTTTAACCGCCTTACTGGCTCACTACCACACACTCTGTCTGTCTGTCTGTCTGACTGTCTATCTATTTCTGTCTATCTATCTATCTATCTATCTATCTATCTATCTATCTATCTATCTATCTATCTATCTATCTATCTATCTAATCTATCTATCTATCTATCTAATATATCTATCTATCTGTCTACCTCTATCTATCTATCTATCTATCTATCTATCTATCTATCTATCTATCTATCTATCTATCTATATCTATTATTTATATCTATCTATCTATCTATCTATCTATCTATCTATACTATCTCTATCTATCTTATCTATCTATCTATCTATCTATCTATCTATCTATCTATCTATCTATCTATCTATATATCTATATTTATATTTGCCAATGTTTTTCTCTCCTTCCTCTCTTTTTGTCGTATCTCCAATCATTCCCAGGATGGAGGAACCCCGCTGTTCGTGGCGTGTCAGTGCAACCATCTCGATGTTGTGAAAGAGCTGGTGCCCAGGGGCGCGAACATTCACAGAACAATGGAGGTGGGTTATACTCGTCCATTATGTATCAATAACTAATGTGGAGTCCACCCCTCCGTATGTGATCCCTGATATACGGAGGATGCCTGGATGGGCTTTATAATATACCGTTTTTAGCTACGAGTGGAGAGTTATCCTGCAATATAATATTCACATGCAATATGAGTCCCTTGCGCATAAAATCAGTTTCTTTTGGAGGAATTGGCGGTTTAATTTTTTTTTCGCCTTTACAGGGTGTGATTCGGGGAGCAAAGCAATGTACCTGTTTGAAAAGACAGTAATGGGTCTTGTCTGATCTGTAGTAGGACCTACTGGTCAATTAAGAAAAAACGAGAAAGAAATGAAATAACACAAAGGAATCATCTCACCATGTTATGTTTATGAATTCAGCTAAGACAGTGTTGCTCCAATTTCAAGCTTCAGTTATGTACCATGCTATGTCACTCGTGAACAATATTGTATACTGCCATTCGCGATTGTCTTGTTTAATCTCATATCGGTAGAGCTCATAAATTTATGTCTATCAAATTAGACTATCTCTATGCTGTGTGTTTATAGAGCCTATACTATAGCCACGACAATAGATTCAATGAGCTCTTCATCAGTCTGGAAGGAAAAAAAAAAACATGCCTGAAATATAATATTGAATCGTCTGTCACCCGCTTACAAGAACAAAGAACTCGCATGCATCATTTCACCATCACACTCCCTTACCCAAACATCCCCACTACCGTGCACACCCTTGGCAGGTCCCTAGGGTTGTGCGTTAGTTTTGATACCGACCAGATTGCATACGAGTATTATCGCTGAGGTGTTGATTAAAATACAATGGCTTATCAAAAATGTAGAAATGTATCATGCATTGTAACGTAATAACCCCCTATATAGCACCTCATATGCAATCGCTGAGACGTTTTTGCTTGCCTGCTTGCACACATTAAGGACATACAAAGTGTACTAGTACATCATTGATACATGCAGCGACTTTTGAGTCAAAACGCCTTGATACTTTCATCAGAACATGGGAAAAGTATGAAAATACAAGAACAATTACATGTACTTGCACACTGGTGAAAAGAGATAATACATATCAAGCAATATTTAAAGTTGAATTTCATTCAGGGGTTATTATGTGTATGGACATTGGCAACATAGTTACGAACAAATAATACAATTTAGTCTTGAAAAGATTTGCAGCTTTCTGTGAGTTCTTTTGAGAGTTATGTCTACAAATAGCTAAAATGGAGTATGAATATAAATGTACGAATGGTGTGATGACTTAAGTACACATATAATGAGAAAGAACTATGCGGTAAGGGAAATTATGATGGGCATTTTGATCTTTACGGTCTGTTAATGAAGGTATGTACAAATTAGATGATGTTTTGTCCTATATTACACGCTTTTCTTCTGTAATATCCTCACACCCCTGTTTCATTCGGTACTCTGTGGTAAAGAAATCCCAGATTTCCCAGCAGCAATAAAGGGATAAATTTTGACTGGCTCCAATGCGCCAATGCATTATGAGTTTTAAGTCCATGAAACCGCGCAAGAATCCGTCGTGCGTTGCTCCGTATATAGCTCCATGTATTTTTGTGTGTTTGTGTTTCGTGTGTGTTTGTGTGTGTTTGTTTGTTTTGGTGTTGTTGTTGTTGTTGTTTTTGGTCACGGGCTTTCTTGTTTATGTGGCTACACCCAGGATGGAGCCACGCCTCTGTTCATCGCAGCACAAAACGGTCACTACAACATGCTGAAATACCTGATAGGTCAAGGGGCAAAGGCCGACCAGACGAGAAAGGTGAGACCGCTTATTAACGAACTCCCCCGCCGGGAAAACCCTGCTCCGTTTCTCCTCTCAGTCCAGGACTATGCGGGGAATAACTTTCCCTGACAGGCTGGGCTACCCAAATAATGACGAGAGGATTTCGCACTTGCCATAAGAAAGTTTAGTAATAACGTTTTGAGACGCGTTTCTAGAGTTTTAGAGTTATAGACTAATTTTACTCGCGTTAACAGTACTGAACCTCTTCGCTGACATTGCATCCCGCAGTATTGTCATACTGTGTGAAAAAACCGTGGCCTGACAATCAAGCATGTTACTCTGGATACATTCACATGCAAAAGAATGTATGTGTATACGAATAGCCTACTACACGGGAACTTTGTCATGTTTGTCGAAATGATTACCAGGTCGACCAAGGCTCAGCATCCTCAATCGGGTTTTAGTGGTCAGATTGTTCAGTCAAACCCAAACTAGGAAAAACTCGGTAGGGAGACATATCCAGATCACGATATTTCCAAACTTGATTTTGGAAAGATGTTTGTATGAAATGTGAGTCAAGTTTTACATGTCTATGTACAATCTGCTATGTGATTATAGCATGAATCGTGTTTAAAAAACAAGTTTACAGACGACTTTTTGGTAGGTATGAAAACCGTCAGAGTCTTCGGTGCTTCAGTAATAATGTAAGTGCCTGTCAATTAGCTCGCTGAAATCATAACTCCAAGCAATGAAAACAGTCAACCCCTCTCTCCTTCAGCACATTTACAATAACAACGATAAGGCTGAAACTTTTCACATTTTCCCTCGTTTTCGACGAGTCTAATATTGACCATGTGTTTACAGTGGATGAAACAGTACAGCGTTGCGCTGCCAATGGCTGCGTATTTTGCAGTGTTTGAATGGATGATTATTTTGAATGTATTATTTTATGGTGTTAAAGGTAGTGGTCTATTCTGGTCTAAAATACCTCACTCATACATCTGTGTCTATCTTGGATGACCTCCTGCTATCGAAAAAAAGTGAAATCAATCAGACAAAAGATAGTTACGAAATACTGGAAAAATAACAATTGCTTGAAATTATATATTGTATATTGTGAAATAAAGAAGAAAAAAAGTGGTATCGGTGACACAAATAGTATTTAGTATATGACAGAAGTGAGTCGAAATGAGGTATGGAATGAAATATGATCAAAACAAGATGAAAAGACATGAAATGAAATTATAATGGTTCATCGTGTACTGTTGTGTAATAATCTTCGTTGTCTACAGGACAAAGCGTCACCCCTCTGGATAGCCGCTCAGATGGGACACAGTGAAATCATCCGGGAACTTCTGGCGGCGGGGGCAAAGGTCGACGAGGCGCGGGAGGTGAGGCACTGACATGGTAGTCTAACTTTAGAAAACCAGGTTTGATTCCCCTTAATTTGGAAATGGCCTTATGTCCAATGCTGTCATGTCTAATCCAAAGATAACACAATACGTGATAGAAAGTGAAGTAATTAGACCGTAATTTTGAGAGGCACTTGTGATATAAGGTTAGGTGAGAATATATACCGCACGAGAGTTGCTGTATAAACACAATAACACCATAATAGATCATTGTTTTGGGTGGGGTAATTATTTCACCTAATTCTTCAATTTAATGTGCCATATTATTATACTTCAATCTCTTCACTTGTCTTAATTTCTTACCCCATATTGGCCTATCTTTATTGTGTTTCGTCGTATCACGGCATTCGCCATCGCACATTCATTTTTATCTGCAATTTGAACTTTGCATGCTTTAGGCCTATACTATTTAAAAGTTGAAACTGAAGCGCGACTTTTTGATATGAGACTTAAGAGAACAAATGGGACTTTTATCAAGAAATCTATGATAAATGATGAATGAGACAGCTGCGGCACAGAGTTAAAATCTGTTTTCCTTAATGTTGATATAGTAGGGAATTCGTGAAATACATGCTGTGTTGTGTAATGCTCAACTCGTGTGTGTGTGTTATCTTGGTTACATCGTTCAGTCACATGGGTCTGTTAACGCACTACATTAATTCGTTACTGCTTCATGTTTCCTCATTTTGTGCATGTTTCTGGTTTAAGTTGTGTAATTTACTTATCATTGCCAGGGCATGTTTTTGACTGGGGGTAAATTATCACTCTTGATAATCTTTATAGGCAATAAACATGAAGAATGGTATAAATAGATGTCATCAAAGAGAAACCTGTGAATTTTGCGGCTTTCTATACCTTTCTTAGTTCCCTGTTACCATATTGAAAGCGTAAAGTATATGCCAAAGAACCCCTCATTTATAAGAAATATGCATGACTAGAAAAGATAAAAATTGTCAATTTTTTAGTAGAAGTACTATTTTAGTATGTAAATTGATTGACGCCGTGTGGTGAACTTATACCAGTCCATATAATTGGAAGATTTGTAAGGTCTTCACCTTGTAAAAGTAAACAAACAAACGGTGAAACAAGCCCCCGCCCCAAAACAAAACAAACAAACAAAAAGGGCAGTATCAAAATACAATGTATGTTATGAAAGATAAACAAGAATGAAATTGCAAACAAAACCGCATAAATTCAAATTCATGAAATTCCACCGTCAAGATGTTTTCATTGCAACTGATTGACAAATTGCCCTACATCGACGTAAATAAGGATTAGAACCAACGCTTGCTGTTGGGCGGGAGCTCGGTGGTCTAGTGGAGATGACGCCTGTCCGGAGATCAGGAGGTCGTAGGTTCGAATCCTGCTCGAGTATGCACGCCTATGATTTTTTTATTATGGCTACTACTATAACACTGATCAATTCAGTGCTTATTTACGTCGATGTAGGGCAGTTTGTCAATCAGTTGCAATAAAACTGTATAAAACAGTGCTGAAATAGAAGCAAAGCTCAACGCTGTGCCAAATTCACGTATTAATAGAGAGTTTAATCGCTGGTATGGATATGATGTGCATTTATTTTGTTCATCATGTTTGCTATGCATTGCATGAGTTTGGAGTTTGTTTTGTTTTTATGATTTTACCTGTCCTGCACGAAGTGCAAAAGAAAGAAAGAAAGAAAGGCAGAGACTGAGAGAGAGAGAGATAGAGATAAAAAAAAAGCAATTCCCGCCTTTTTGTTTTTTGTGTGCTGCATGTCCTATTTATCGTCTGCACTCTCACGTTGCCTCTACTTTCCCAAGCAGGACGGAGCGACCCCGCTCTTCAAGGCGGCGCACAAGGGCTATGTGGAATGCGTCGCGGATCTCATCGCGAAGGGGGCTTCGCTGGGGCTGCTCGAGGTTGGTTTCTGCATCTGCTGCACTACGCATTTCTCATTTCGATTCGAATTCGATTCGACGGGCTCGTTTCAGTAATATTAGGATGGTGTTGTCCTCTTAAATACCTCTCTTACGTCTGATATAACATGCAAACAAACGGAAGCAGACAATACAAAGTAAACACAAGTGCAGTTACAGTGACGGCAAATGCATTTTTATCCATTTTTTCTATTCATTTCTATTCAATGCCCATTTGAGTTCAGTATGAGTATTCTGTGTTTTCCCCAAATATCTCATTGCAATGAACAAGCTTATGCCAGAACACTGTCGGAATCTGCTGCTATGATAGGCACTTCTCAATTCGATTCGAGTTCGATTCGACGGGCTCGTTCCAATACTGCAGGCCTAATACCATGGACTGTGTTGGTCCTCTGTATAATACCCCTCATACACTTGCCAGACAGGAAAACAAACTGAAAAAGACCAACACATTCGTACTAAACGCGATGGCAGATACAATGACGGCGAACACATGTTTACCTCGTAGCGGGAAGAGTATAGTGCCCTTGGCATGAAGTTGTGTTTGGATTTTCTGTTTTCTCGAATATTTCGATGCAAAATAATAACAGATTTATGTCTGGACACTGATGGCAGAGTTCCCTACAAGCAGGGCGTCGAAATCGTGTCTGACATGCTTTTGTCTGCCGTTACAGTGACTGTCAGTAAAACTTTGTGACTTGTGGAGAAAACCAAGCAACAACCAAACAAACGTCCCAGGTTATCAACTTTAAAAATGGAGGACATTGTAGTTTGATCCGTACGATTTAGCATGCAACGGTAGAGGTACAATGCTCGCACACCACTATCCATCTCGACATTGGCACTTAAGACAGTGTCATCAACGCCGTGCATAGTTTAAAATGGAGGAGCAAAATTGACTCTCTGTAAATCTTTATTTCATGCATCATACCAGCAAATCTACTGGTGTTTTGGCCACAATGTACTTTTCATTGTTTGTTTCTTTGTATTATTTATTTCTTTATTTATTTATGTGTTTTTAGGGGTGATTTTAACAAAATGCAGTGACACAGCAACGTACCGGTATAGTGTGTTCCCTTTGTATCTTGGTCGTATCTGTAGTTAGACAATGTCAGTCTTACCACAAAGTATCACCTGGGCCCAGTTTCATAAAAGATGTTAGGATGGCAACTCTTGCTGGAATGACAACTTCCAATAGCAACAGCCAATCAGGAAGCCGGATTCTTGTCGTTACCATGACAATTGTCATTCCAGCAAGAGTTGTCATCGTATCAACCTTTTATGAAATGGGGCCCTGGACGGTATGCACAATCCAGTAGTTATCCATGTATTCATAGCACTGTTTTTACCTGTCAATACTTTCATTCTTTTATTCCACTTCACTGTGCAGAACGGGGAGAGCGCCCTCCACGCTGCTGCCCTCTTCGGTCATCTGAAAGTAGTGAAACAGCTGATTTCGGCCGGTTCGGATGTGACGTTAAAGAACAAGGTACACTGATTGAACTTTATTCTTACAAACTTTGCTAACGAAATCTGGGCCATCATGGTTTTAGGCATTAGGTCATCCCACGAGCTAGCTAGACAGCTTCCAGTCATCCCACGAGCTAGCTAGACAGCTTCCAGTCATCCCACGAGCTAGCTATACAGCTTCCAGTCATCCCACGAGCTAGCTAGACAGCTTCCAGTCATCCCACGAGCTAGCTAGACAGCTTCCAGTCATGCAGCACTTGAGCTGGACACCAATTAAAATCACTAGCTCCATGGTAAAACAGACCCACAACAGACGCTACTGTAAATCGGGCTTAGAAGCTAGACACTATTCAAACAAGGCCTAGTATCTAGCCTGTGGATGGTACAATAGCTCGAGAGCATATTTTACGTGATATGGTCGGGCTCCTGGGCTGTGTGATTTGCGAGCAATATGACTCGTGGACTGTATGACTCGTGAACAATAATTATGAATTGTGACCTGTATAACTCGTGGATAATATAACCCCAGGGCTGTATGACTATGCGGTGTATAGCTTTTAACTTGCTCCCATTGCTACTACATATTGTGTGTATTATTATAGTCTATCTCTCTTTCTGATTCTCTTCCCGTTTTCATCTACCAAGCTAGTATACTATCTCTGCCCAATAATAACATAGGGTGTCAACTGTGGTGTTTTATCCCATTTCATTAAATTTCCTTGAGTTACAGATTTCTTCAATGAGATGCCGAAAGAAAAAATAAACAAAAACAAAAGCAAAACAAAAAAATGCAATACGACTAAAAACTCTAATCAGCATAAATAATATGTGGAAAAAAGAGATAATAATGTCCACTAAAGCAATCAATTGGAGTCTTAGAGGGATAAAGAGAGAATGATGGGGCCTGTCAGAGATAAAAATCAAGCATGTTTGATTGCAGGTCTCATAAAAATAATTTTGAATGAATTCAGAGCAGAAAGGCAAGCCACCCCCCCCCCCCCCAGGAAAAAAAAAACACGAAGAGAAAATTATTTGATGTATTTTGTACTTCCAGATGAAAGTTGATTATACACCTGCCTGTTAATTAGTGGGTATTGGTACATAGAAAGATTCATTCATTCCCCTCCCTTTCTCTGTCTTTCAGTCCGTTTGTATCACTTCTCACCTTTGGAATCGGTACACTACGCCATTAATCAGACTCAATGGCTCATTTTCTTAAGAACAACTCGACATGTCATCACTTTGAATGTTTTTAAATATGTCATTTTTTTTTTTCCTTTTCCACTCTTGCAGGATAACGTGACTGCGGCAGAGATGGCAAAAGACGCCGGTTTCGACGTAATCGCCGAGTTTCTGACGAAATCGGCAACAGTTGCAAAATAGAAGCTAAAAAGAAAGACTGACCTTTTCGTTTCCACACTATTGAGAAGAGTGCGCAAAGTATCGACCTGGCTTGCATAAGGTGTCACCCTGTCCAGCCAGGAATCGAGAGAGGGCGCTTTCCGACGAATGTTGCATAGATGAGTGTCCCTTTGTACAGGGACACAAAATGTTGCGTCACTGAGAGTTGCCGTTCGTAACTTGTCCTGTACTACGGTGAGCGCAAGACATGCTGTACTGATGCTGTGGATAAAGCTTATACATGGGAGATGGAACTAGGTTGCTATATATCATGAATATATACGCATTATTTTAAAAGGCTGTTCTCCTATAAGGTTCATCGTGGACGTTGGTGGCACTGTTTTGTTTTTGCCCTTTTCTCCCCTCATGTAGGCGGAGTGTGCAAGCTCTGCACACACACACACACACACACACACACAAAAACAAACAAACAAACAAACAAAACATTAACTTACATTTAACATCATGAATCGTGGTGCGCCTTGAAGGAATTGAAGATTCGGAAACAATCACATTTTGATTTTAACTTTCATTTTATCCGTTAGTGACCCCTTAAAGTAAACTAAAAACGATTTGATATACAAATATAAGCACATTGGCGACATAAACGGCTGGATTTTTTGACTGACGTCGCAGGGTCTTCCACCAATGAGAAGCCCAGAGGTTTACACGCCTACTTTGAGCAGCCAATAAACTTGCTTCCCTGGTAATCTGTGGCATGATTACCGAGTGTGTGTGTGCGGGTTGACCACTTATCATCCATGTATGATGATGGTGCCCATAATGTTTGGTAAGAAAGACTTCACAAAGGCTGTTCATTCATGCCACTGTGAGCGAGTAAAGGGAGTCGAGTTAAGGGAGTCTGTAGCATACAATTATTATTGTATCAATGATATTTTTGTCATAGTTTTGTTTTATGAGTATTAGTTTATTTACAGTAATGCCATTTCTTGTGTATTTGGTCATCAATATATTACCTCCTTTGAAGCCCTTTGAAATGAACAAAGCGAGCCAGAGAAAGGTGAAAATGTAAAAGAAAACAAAACACAAAGGCTATTTAGAGAAAATAATCATTGCTTGTGAGATATTGTAGAATTCTAGAGCTGGTAGATAAACCCGTTATGCCGAAAAACAGAGAAAACGGGTGCTATGCAAAAACCCATCCAAATTATGCATGTTCCTGATATGGTGATTGTAATGTGTATACTAGACAATAATGTTTTGCTTTTCGTTTTTGATCATTATAATTTTCCTAATTACTATTTCTCGATTTTGGTCTTATTTTCTCGCTTTTCTCTGTTATCATTTTTTTTTTCTCTCTCTTTCTCTTTGGGATTTTTCTCTTTCTTTTGTCTTTCTTATTCTCTCTCTCTCTCTCTTTCTTCTCTTCTGTGTTGTATAATTTTCTTGTTTTATTATTCTTCGTTTTCTCCCTTGTTTGACATTCAGTCCGTTCTACACTCTTAAAACATCCGGGTCAGAACTGACCCGGAACTGGGTCCGTTGGGGTCACACACCGTTCCGGCTCAAAAATGACAAGGAATTGGGTCAGATATGACCCATTCAGAGTCATGAATTGTGTCAGGGTGACCCCATTCGAGGTCTTCATGACCAAATTCCAAGAGTGTGTAAGCCCAATTTGGATCTACTATAAGTATACGTTCCCAATCAATACATAATGAATTATCTAATATTTTTGCAATTTATGTCATACGCACATGTAGGCCTACTATATCCGTTTCTTGCTCTACCGGTCTATGAGGAAGAGGAATAGGTAAATCAACACTGTATTTTGTAAGAGCCTAAGTTGTACATGTACTACTATAAACTAGGGATACATGGTAATTTTCACAATCTAGTATGCACATGTGTGTTGCCAAATGCTCCTTAGCATTCATATCTCATCGATGTGCGTCGTTGTACAATATTGTATGAAAACATGCAGATTTATATCGCCATGAAAATTTCTTTAAATTAATATGCAACAATATAATTTATTCGTGATTGTTGATTGTTTTGTGTGAATGCGCGATTTGAAGTGCCGTGCGTGGACAAAGGTGATGTAATTAAGGTACAATATTTCAGCTGAAAGCTGCGTAGATTGCTGTACTAGTGTGTCAATAGTGATATGTAACTCTATATTTTCTTCTACTGAAATTTTAATCAATGCATCTCTCGAAAATGTTTGGACTTTAAGCTGAAAAAAGATGACTTTATACTCCTCTTGAAATTATGCGGAGAAAAAAAAAATAGTCTTGCTTGTTTTGAATGACTATTGCTTTGTGATATAGCTAGAGTATATAAATCTTGTCAGTGGAACTTCTTTCATTCTCATTTTGTCGTATAATATTGACTTTGCTTTTCGTCGTTTTTTATTTTTTATTCTTTGCTACCTTTCAATAACGAATCGCAATAAATGCACGTTGATGGATGTATACCACCTCAGCCATTCTTGCCTGAGAATATCGAATTTCAAGCGAAAAAAAAGTACTCATTTTTTTTTTGTAAATAAGTTTGAATAGAAGATGGAGAAAATAATATTTTAAAAGTTGTCATGGGGACAATCCTGTATCAAAGAACGTATTCGCATATTCGAACGTTAGCAGTAAATAATTATTCTTGTATGTATGATGGTGACAATGTTGGCATCTTGTGCTGTGTAATGTTTTTTTTTTTTCTTTTCAAACTAACGTATAAAACGTGCATACGTACGACCCTTAGCACTCTTTGTGTGTGTATGTGGTATGTTGCTTTTATGACGAATTTTAATGTCATGAGCAGATCTAATTCTTTTATCATTTATTATTTTGATAATAAGAACTTCAGTTTCATGCTGTCCAAACGTCAATTACTATTTTAATATTAAATGTTTCAAACAGGCGAAATTTATTTTCGTCTTATTTGGTAGTAATGACCGCTATATGTTAAGGTAAAACATTTTTAATTCTTTCCCCCTTATCCTTCTGGTAGGCTGTGATGTTACATCTTGAATCTCATTTGATTAGGATGTAGAATTGGAGCACTCGAGATCATTATTTATTTGTTTGTTTGTTCATATTTTAACCTATGATACAATAAAGACTACTGAAAACATCATCCGTGGCTGCCTCCAGAAAGATGTTATAATGACGCTTCACCAAAGTTAAAAAAGCGCCGCATTGATGGATGCCCATGACAATTTTTAATAATATCCCCTAGAAATTGTAAATTGAAGACCGAAGTAATGCCTGTGATATCATTTTGAATATAATATGTGAAATTGTATGATGACGAACCAGCAGTTTTTCAACGAAATTTTGTTCAACCAGCGGATGGGCGGTGATGGGTGCATGGAGGAAGGGGGTAATAGTGGGAAGCGGGGGGGGGGGGGGGAGGGGTCGGACATCAGACACGATCTGTCAGTGTGTCTTGTTATTAATTTTTCAGAATCGGCGATATGCTACAGTAAGTTTGCTTCCTGGACTGTTCAGTGTCGCGCGATTTTGTACTTGTATGGCGCGGAGCGATCAAAGTTCACTCGCCAAAACCATTTTAAAACATACTATGTAATATTATTTCAGAACCACTTCTTTGTAATGATCAATGACTCACTTGTCTACTTATTTTAGCAGTAATATTTCTTACATGCATGAATGTATTACGACAGTGGAACGATTAAAAACAATTTAGATTGTCGTGGTGGATGTAGGTATCTGAGCTAACACCTACCGCACTGCAATACAACATTATGTTTAGAAAACAGAACAGTAAAAGATTTTCAGTATTACCGTACAATACAATACAATACAATACAATACAATACAATACAATACAATGCAATGCAATACAATACAATACAATGTTATGCAATACAATACAATACAATACAATACAATACAATACAATGCAATGCAATACAATACAATACAATGTTATGCAATACAATACAATACAATACAATGCAATACAATACAATACAATACAATACAATGCAATACAATACAATACAATACAATACAATACAATACAATACAATTCAATACAATGCAATACAATACAATACAATACAATACAATGCAATACAATACAATACAATACAATACAATACAGTGTAACAGAAGACAAACACCAGTTTGGAAGAGACAACAGTTCATATACAGTAACTACACAATCAGTCAAAGCAAAATTTTAAATTTTCTTTTTTTAAGATGAAAATGGGATTTACATAAAACGGCCGATAAAGCAAAGTTGGAAAAAATCATGAAAGTTTCACTGTGCTACGCATGCATGAATAAGCATCTTGATAGCAAAATGTAAATGGAATATAACCTGCAGTTATATTGTGTATGAATGAAAGACATTTCGATTTCACACAATGTCAAGCTGTAGTACAATCTGTGCCCATGATTGATTTTGTATGGGATGTTTCAGTATCATCGTGTGCAGTCTAACTGTTTTGTATTTATTTAACAAAAAAAGTGGAAAACTTTTTTTTTTCAAGGGGATACTATTTTGTATGTTATAACATTGTTGACCAATTATTGATTTGCCAAATTGTATCAGAGTTTGTTTGTTGTTTACGTCATAATACTATGGTATCTCTTAACGATGGAGATAAACTTACTCTTTCATTGCCTTGCAAATCATATGATCATGTCAAAAATGTATTATAATGAGTGATATTTAATGTACTTTTGAAATGCGAAGGAAAATGTTTTGATTGCTCATTATTATTTTTTTGCGCATTTTGTGAGATGAATCGTCCAAGATATCACGACTCTTTTTGTACTTCAGAGAGAAAAAGAAACTACCCGAAGTGGAAGTTTGCTTATCAGTTAGTCTGATAATTTTTTGAATTCACTTCCATCTTATTGGTTAGAATAATAACCATCTTGTTAGTAATGTTGGTATGAAAAGCGTTAATTTCCCGGTTCTGTCGTAGTGTCATCAGTAATGTGAATGCAATCATTTATAATGCATAAATTACGTACAGAGTCTCACAATGTCAAAGAAATGTGTATGATCCTGCCGAATATAAAAGCTGGTATATGAGTATAGAGTTTGAAATTGCAAGAAAGATATTATTACTCCCTCTGGCCCTGTACGAAAAATCATAGAATTACCGTATGTGTAGGAGTCCAGCTGCGTCTTTTATCAGAGTTGCAACAAATCGCTATCATACAACAGATCTTAATAACATTTTGTTAGAAATTCAGACTTCAAAACACAATATTTATGCTAGAAACGAAGAATTCTGTCAATTCACTTATTTAAAATCTATCCAGTGTTTTTCAAAAGCCTCTGATTTCGTTCGTATGCAAGGTACTGACATATAAGAGGATAGTTCACAAGCCTGACGTATAATGTATGGATGTGTTCCCAGGCAGTCATACAGCGCGTATCAATATCTCTACCCTGGAAACAGATATCCGCTTTGTACCTTTGAATTGAGATAAATGTGGATGTACATTGTACATGCTTCTTTTTTTTTTTTTTTATTCAAAGCGATGGATTTTGTTTTACATTGGAGGAACGATTTTGCTTCCGTTCGCTTTCATGGTTATAAACACTTTTTGAGAAGTGCAGTCTTGCCGTTGTGCTGCATTATAAAGTAAACAGAAACTCAAAATTCTGAACTAAGATACTGGTAGCTTTCAACAGAATTATTTTTCTTGCATCTAATTTGATAATTTGAATGAGATAGGGAGCGATCTAATAAAATATTCGTTAGAAAAATAAAAATGGCCGTTCTTACAGTTCTTTCTGTCATTCAATTTCTTGAACTCACAAACCGCAAATTGTTTGACATAATATTATCTTCTGCAGGTAAATACAATTATTTTGTTCCTGTAAGTTTGTGGGGAGCATGAGTCGCAGTGGAAAAGCGTAAAGGGATAGTTTAGTATCGGTGGAGATGAGAATTTGGCTTTTAACTTTTTTCGAGATACCAGGTAACCGCTTATGAAATAGTACAAAGGGTACCATTCTAGGAGGAATTCAAAGTTTATTTGATGAAAATCGGTTTTGATATGGCTGAGGCACCCAAAAAGAAAGTAAAACAAAGCTATCGTATAATAAAAGCTGGGTCCCAATTTTTGTTAGGATCGCTCTTTTTTGGATATCTCAGCCATTTCAAAACCAATTTTCATCAAATAAACGCTGAATTCCTCTTAAAATAACTATTACATGCTCTTTCATATTTCATTAAAAAGATGTTAGAAATCTGAAGTTAGGTCTCAACCGAAACTGTACGATCCCTTTAAGAGAAAGATGAATAGAGAAGGTGAAGGAAAAAAAAAATGTGGAAAAGGGAATGGGAGGGAGAGTAAGAGGGAGAGACAGGAAGAGATAGATAGATAGATGAGAGAGAGAGAGAGAGAAAGAAAAAAGAAAGAACGGGGATGGAGAGTAAGAAAGATTGTGATAATGTATAGGCCTAAAATCTTTGTATGAAGAGGGGTATCCCATACATACGCATTGTTGATGTATTGTGTGATACCATTTTGATATTAATATAATTATTGCATAATAGTTTGATATCTATGAATGCAGTCGTGTAGAAGGAAACTGCAATCCCTAAGACCAAATTATGTGAAGAATAGGCTTATACTTTTCAGAAGCGTAAAGATTCAGGTCTCATTGCTGAGCAGTTCTTTTTTTTTTAACCTTTTGTTTTATAAATCGACTTCAAATTTGCAAACATCCCATGACTGAGGATATGCAACTTTTACCTCATCTCTGTAGTGATTTCTTAGAGATCAGACACACGATTGCGAATGCATTTCAATACTTTACATCTTCATTCTTAAAGATTGCAAAAAAAAAAAGAAAGAAATGAAGAAACTGATGATTCGTATAGTGCAATCCGCAAAGATATGCTGTGCTTGGAATATTGATTGTATTTAAAGGGGACCCAAACCCAAAGAGCAATGTGGATTGAGTGAAAGCAGCAACATTAGTAGAACACATCAGTGAAAGTTTGAGGAAAATTGGACAATCGATGCAAAAGTTATGAATTCTTAAAGTTTTGTTGTCGGAACCGCTGGATGAAGAGACTACTAGAGGTTATGACGTGTGCGAGGACCAGAATATAAAGAAAATATAAAGAGAATTCCACAAGAATTCATAAAAAAAAAAGAAAATTGCACATTCCATCAACTTCATACTGACATAATACATTAAGGTAGTGATAGCAATTATTCTCTCTGCTTTCTGAAAGCGGTTAGTCAAGTGCTCTTTCATTAGAATTTTCTTTATATTTTTTTTTTATATTGTTGTCTACACATACGTCATAACCTCTCCTCATCCAGCGGTTCCAACACCAAAACTTTAAAAATACGTAACTTTTGCATCAATTGTCCGATTTTCCTCAAACTTTCATTGATGTGTTCTACTGATGTTGCTGCTTTCACTCAATCAACATTACTCTTTGGGTTTGGGTTCCTTTAAAAATTGCTGGAAAAATCAACGCAATTGGATTGCAAATGAGTGCAGAAATAAATGAATAATTGATGAATAGATAGATAGATGAATGAATGAATGAATGGATAGATAGATAGATAGATAGATAGATAAATAAATAAATAAACAAACAGATAAAGAAATAAGTAGATAAATACATGTAATTCTGGATAAATAAAAGCAATGTTTTTATAATGCAGCGTATATACTGTTGAGTAAGGTTTTCATTAAAATGATAATTTATGTCTGCCACATTTATCCATTTTGTCTTTCTCCTATCACAAAAGAAACAATAGTCAGTTTGAAAGTCACATTTTTGTCAAAAATGGCATGAAATATATTCCACAGTGGGAAAGAGTTTAATTTTCAACAATGCTCAGGTCCCTCAGCCATGTCAGCATAAACGATCTTGTCGAAACAGTTAAAAGTTCTGTTTGAGCTCATAAGAGTGGTAGAGGAGCGGTAAAGTCCATCGATCAATGAGTATGCCCCACGACTAGATCCTAAATACGCACCTATACGATACGGTATTATAGAAACAAAACTACTGATTTATATCACAATTAGAATTAATAAAGTTGTAAAGAAAGTAAAGGGAAAACAGAATAGAAATGACTCAGACAAGCATGCTCTGCAATTTCCTGCCTGATATAATTTCAAGTTTCTAACATTTTTTTTTGTGAGATAATGAGAAACCTCTCATGAAAAAAATGAAAGAACATGTAATTCCATGAGGAATTCAACGGTTATTTGATGAAAATTGGTTTTGAAATGGCTGAGATGTCGAAAACAGAGAGATTCTAATAAAGTGTGGGACCCACACTTTATTACGATAGCTTTGTTTTACTCTGTTTTTGGATGTTTCAGTCATTCCAAACCCGATTTTCATCAAATGAACTTTGATTTCCTCTTAAAATGGTATATGTGATGGATTCGTATGCAATCTCTTCAGATGGACACGTTGTTGCAATAAAGAACAAAGAAATCCTCGGTTTAACGTGATGTGGGTTCTTTATTCTGTTACACAGCATGTATCGGCGATGTGTAACTGTGCATACTGCAAACTTGCGCTTGCTAGTGTGATACGTAGTTATATATAGATATATTCACACAACTGTGTTGGAATGAGTGGTTCCTTGGATTGTTGGACTTCGTCAGATTGTCCAAGAAACCCAAACTGTAAGCAAACTGCTGTGGCCAACTGCTGAGCAAACTGCTGCTCTTGTGGAACGCCTGACCGGAACTCTTTGCTAACAGTCTATAATTCAGACCCTAATTTTGAGACTCGTAGTATACTGTATCATTCCATGACAGTTTATGCTGTGAACTATTTTATAAGTGTTGTCTTGGTATCTTGCAAAAAGTTAAAAGCCCAATTCTGATCTCCACCAATACTGTATCATCCCTTTAAGCTGCTAAAAAACCAACAAAACACAACGAAGAAGATAAGTGAATTCAGTTGTCTATGTGACGTTTCATTAATATATTTAAGTATATTTCTCTTTATATAACGAGTTCGATAAGACTGTAATGATATTCTCTATGATGCTGAATTTATTAAAAAATGAGTAAAACGGTGTTTTTCTGTTTTTTTCCGTTCCACTAATTCTTCATGAGAGTGTTATGCTTATCTTGTTTACCTTCATTCGGTCGTATGGAATGAGATTCAAGGGAAAAAAACACAATAATATTTTGACTGCTGTCATTATGAAACATTGATGATACACATTCGAAATTCTTTCGCCAGCAATGAATTTGTTTTGGATTTGGCGATTCTGACGTCACCCACAACATTTTTGGGGTCACTTTGCTTGACCCTTATTATTTTTAGCATGCCCCCTGTTGCTCGCGCGACAAACCCGAAGTGCGTGGTGGCATTGTAAACGTCTGGAAAACTGCGGCTGAATGAGTCCGTGCCAGACTTCTGTGGTCCGTGGTAGTGGTGCAGCACGCTTCGTGCGAACACAAATGGACTGCCCTATGTGATACACATGCGTCCACGTACGACACGCGCACTATAATCATCTCCTCTCCGTAAACATCACACGTCGGGCTGCGCGGCGATCTGCGATCGCGACCGACCGCAGCAGGCTGATACGGAGTAGTGCATAGTGTGTGGCGTGGACATCATCGTACCATACGTACTTACGTACGTACGTTAACGTACGTGTCGCCGCTTTAGAAGCCACATACAAGTACACGTTGTGCATGTTGAAATTACAAATTGGAAATCTACTGCACTCAACTCGTGCATACTTTGTGTGTACCGTACCCACGTGAAGAAATAGGGACCAAAGACGCACGTCGGTACTACAACTGCTAAAAATACCGGAACTTCAGTTTGATCCATTGTCTAACCGACTGCTTCTGTCGACAGCACGCTTCGTCTACCACCAGAAGTAAAATGGGGGCATATTTATCTGAACCAAACGTGGAAACGACCTCCGAAGATGGAAGTACCGATTGTCTGTCGTACGGGGCATCAGCCATGCAGGGTTGGCGAGTCGGAATGGAGGTTGGTTGAATGAAACGCCGCATTGCGTTGGTCTGTCCTTGCTAAGTGGTTGACGCGCGCTGCGTTTACACTGAAACCATTTCTGGGGGCTAGCTCCGCTAACACGAGCCAACTTAGTGCATGATTACCAAGTTATCAATGGTCATGAGCAGTAGGAACACGGCTCAGGTACAGTCGGGAGGTCAGCGTAAGGAGTCTGTGAGCCAGAACTGAGAAAAAGAGAAAGGGAGGGGAAAGGGTAATAATGCCAAATGCAATGCACATATCAAGTCCATTATTACTAATGTTAGTTCCCGCGTGCAGGCAAGTGCTCGCCACTCCTTGACCTCAAACACAATAGAATCTAGGCAATCCAGGGCAGGGTCAGGCCAAGGGCCCAACAAGGCGAGGGTTTAGATCTTGGGGCCCACACACGACACAGTTTTGATCTCAAAATGATGCCAATTTTTATTGATGGTTTGGGTTTATACACAAATAGTTTCTTCTATTATACTCGCATGTTTTAGCTTCTCTAGTCTACGAATAAGATGTCATTGAGTCAACCTGATTGACAATAGTCAAGAGGGAGCTTAAATATTGATTTAGGGCCTACTTAGAAAGTTTAGATTTTCGTGACGGGGATGTTCAGAGGGGGGAAAAAAACCTGTTCTGAGCATGCGCAATAATATCAAACTCGATCTTTATACAGTGTACAGCACTGTCCGCTGTAGCTTGCCTCGTCTGAGTTTCACTATTTCTACGTGTTCTGGGTTATGTCTGCTTAATTCACGACACAGAGTCTAGAGAGCTGTGTAGATCTACTTGATGCACCAATCATTCGAGGGCACCATTTTATTTTTTACAGGTTGCGTCTTCGCATAATCTGCTGTAAAAAGCTACTTTTCAGCATGATGCATGCAGGGAGAGAAGTGAGGGTACTCATCTGATTGGACCTTTTCATCAACGAATGAAACGGCCCTTTGCTGCAAATATAATTCTCGGTTTCGCCACTACCTAGTTGCCGTGTGCAGAGCAGTGTTTTAGATGCATTATGGGATAGCTCACAGGACAAACTTGCCTAGGTTTTGGCTGCACATACACTCGGATCACGTAGTCTTTAGCCAGATGTACTAATACTACTATTTTTTGTTGGAAGATTTCTTTGCTTTCCATCATGTGACCAGCACATTAAAGCCTTGTGCACAGTAGTGAATGACTCTCGCGACCGCAAATCAGGAAAACTTAGAAACTTTCAACTCTTTTAGGCTGATAGCCAAGAGAAAAAAAGGGTTAAGAACGGAAAAGCAGACGAATAATTCCGTTGAATCCTATGGGATTTGCGACTCGCACGAGACAACCGGAAGCAAACAAGGGCACCGAGGAATCCCACAGTGCATCTGTGACAGAGCTCTTCAGCGCGCGCAGAAATTTTCTGCGCATTGGCGATACCGAGAATTGTAGGCACCCTGCCACAAACAGGGATGATTTCCAGTTTGAGACTCGCTCGCTCGCTACTCATCGCACATTAGTTTTCCTGGCAGAGAGGAGCATGTTCTGCTAAAACTAGCAATCAGATACTGTAGTTTAGAAGTGGATATTTTCGCGCGACTAATTTTCCGGGCAGGTTATTAGAGTTTTGCGTGTTTTTTAATTCCATGGAATCAAGACATCAACTGATGGAACTTATGGCAAGCCAAAATATTTGTGTGCTTTGTTTAATTTTCGCAGTAGTTTCTGGTTGCGTGAAACACTGAATACTACGGCCAGCGCATGTGCACACAAACATCTTACCCGTTCATGGATTTGAAATCTGTGTGCATGCATGTGATGTCTTTTCATGCACTGGCTACAGTTCTGGATCTGGATCTGGTGAGATACTGCACAAACTCCACATCAGGGATATAAACGTGCAGGCGTGGTCGAGTGAGCGGAGTGTTTATATTTTATAATGTGCTTTTTGGATAATTTTCCCCAAGTCAAATAAATATAACTTCCGTTTGAATGAGTTTAGACTGGGAGCTTCTCTGATATCCGGTGGAAGGAGATTCCATTCAGCACAGGTTCTCGGGAATAAAGAATACTTATAACAATCTTTAGATGTTTTGAACTTTCTGAAGAAAATAGACTGTTGTTGCCTTGTCGTCCTGCTGTTTTCCAGTGGACTGATTGCAGATGAGACGTATCCAGGGCATTTAAATTGTAGATCGATTTATAGAGTAATGTCAGTCTAAGGGCAGCCCTACGATGTTCAAGTGGTTTCCACTCAAGGCGTTTAAGCATGTCAGTGACACTGGAGGTTTTTTGGTGAATGTTGAGGACAAATCTGGCAGATCGTCGTTGAATGGCTCTTTCTGGTATGGGTCCCAAACTGATGCGCAGTACTCTAGTGTGGGTCGTACGAGGGTTTTGTAGGCGATGGATTTAACTTTTGACGAGCAACTGAAGAGATTTCTTCGCAGGAGGCCAAGGATTTGGTTTCCTTTTGAAGATACACCTCGAATGTGATTTGCCCAGTTCAATTTATTGTTTAATTGGATCCCTAAGTAAGTGTGATCTGTAACAGCCTCCAAGATAGTTTCTCCAATATGATAAGTTGCCTTAATTAGGTTCTTTTTATGTGAAATGTGCATAACGAAGCATTTTGTTTTGTTGAATCTCATATGCCATTGTTGTTCCCACGTTCTCAGGCGATCAAGATCTGTTTGAAGGGCGTGACTATCTTGTGTAGTGTGGATCTCCTTGTACATAATACAGTCGTCTGCTAATAAACGGATTGTTGAAGAAGAGTCATTAGAGATGTCATTTATATAGAGAAGAAAGAAGAGCGGTCCGAGAACAGTACCCTGTGGAACTCCGGACAGAACTGGTACTGACGTAGATGCGACACCTTCGATTATTACTTGTTGGGTTCGTTTTGTGAGGAAATTTCTGATCCATGTCAAGAGGGCACCCCGAATTCCAATGTTGTGGAGCTTGTAGAGGAGTCGTTCATGAGGGACTAAATCAAATGCTTTGCTGAAATCCATAATTATTAAGTCTACTTGCCCTTTGTTGTCTAAAATTTTGGTGAGGTCATCAATAAGAAGAGCCAACTGTGTCTCGCAGGAATGCTTCTTCCGAAAGCCGTGCTGGTTTTCGTTCAAGATGCTATGGTATTCGATGAAGGACATGATGTTCGTGTGTATAATGTGTTCAAGAACCTTGCACGTTATTGAGGTTAACGAAATGGGACGATAATTACTGACATCTGAACAATTTCCCTTTTTATACAAGGGCGTAATGTTGGCTTGGAGCCAGTCTTCTGGGACATCTCCGGTAGAAAGGGATTTCTGTGCAGTTTATAATGCTTCCAGGTTAGCGTCCCTGGTCAGTGACGGCGCATTAATCTGCACATTACTTGAATATGAGACCGTTCTGAAGCAAATCTTTTTCACACAACAATAGATGTACAATGAACTCTTGAATGAATCCCATAAGGATTGGAACAATCATCTCCCAGCATTTCCACTGATTCCCACTGATCAGTTACTAGCCTTCCCCTTTAAAACTTCGCAAAGTTTTGCCAGTGTGACCGCAGCAGAAAAAAAATTGTGTTGTATTGCAGTGTACATGTACATTTGTTGCTATATTGTACAATATTGTACACTTGTGTACTAAAAGTAGTACAAATGTACAGTGTAAAGTCTGCATTGTTTCTGTCTCAAAGCAAAGGCAGGTGCACTTTTTATTTGTATACTGTACATCTGTACATCATGGTATCAAGTACACCATTGTGCGATGTTGTACATGATAAACTGTACATGTACATGTAGTAGTTTGCATGCATTATCCCTCTCCCCTTGATCGCCCATCCCCCCATCTCTAGAGCTCCCCTGTCCCCCAACCCCCAGCCCGTCACCTCTATACAGACAATTCTAGAATTGAGGGCATTTACAGTGCAAGCCCCATATTCTTCATACTGGATTGTATCCTAATAGGAAAAGTACTTTTGGGTAAAGAAATGTACATGCCTGAATCTTTTATGTCTATAATGTGCAACTTGTATTAACCAGAAATTTGTACACCACAATACATTTCACAAAAGCATTACACTGTAGATGCACCAGGAGGTACAAGCGTACTGTATGAGTGAGATTTTTTGTTCTCTGGGCCAGTGTAATAATTGCATATAAATTTGTATTTTATTAGTCGATCAAGAAATCTCCCATAGCAGAGATACAGAAACTGACTACAGTTTTGTAGTACAGATTGCGCTGGTCAGTTTCAAAGTGATTTCTGGAGTGGCTGGCATGATGTCCAGAAGATGTTTTGATTTTGTAGTTGAGACATTCTGTCTGTTGAGCCTATACCCTGTCGATTGTTTAGACTCAAGTTTTATAGTAGTCCAGTTCACACACAAACACATACGGTGTAGGCCTACACACACACACACACACACACACACATTGTAGAGTATGTTTGCAAGCCCACTCAGATCTTGTAGCAATGTGCCTCAGTCTAGTTGGAAGGCCATGATGACACAATGGGGATTTTAATACAAAAAGAGGAGTACAATAATCTCTTACATTGACAATTAGTTTCCAGAAATTTGTACTATCAGTGTGTGAGACAGTCGGTGAACAAAGCGTAATTAGATTTAAATTCCCGTACAACGTGTACAATGTTTGTACAGTACGGTTCCCCCCCCCAGAAAAAAAAAAAACCAACCAAAAAAACAAAAAAAAACCCAAAAACCAAAACCCCCCCCAAAAAAAACTTGCAAGTTTAATTTTGTGCAAATACATTTATGGTATTCAAAGAGTAGTTTATGAGAGCGGGTTCTTGATAAACATCACTTGAAAATGGAAATTTTTGATACATGTATAAGTATTGTGAGAGTGCAAATGTGAGGAGGTTGTACTTGTACAAGTATGTGCACAAGTGTACATGTTCACATGTACATTTGTACAGTATGTGTGGGCAGTGGTTACCATAATTAAATGTAATTGTCCAGTACACACAATGTATTATAGTGTACAAATGTAGGTTTTGGATGATACAGGTAACATTGTACCAGTATACTGTACGTTAGGTACAGCTGTACATGTTGTACGTACAACGTATGTCAACATGCAAGGGTACTGTACTTTGTATCGACCTGCATGTGTAAATCGTGCTTTTGATAGCTTATGGCTGATCACTCTATGCTATTCCTGCAAGGTTTGTGTAATCAAAATATTTGAATACCCTCGCCATGGGGGAGGAGGAGAAAGGAGGGGGATTCACCATTGTACACTGTGACTATAAAGGCAACCCTGTCCTTGCTTTTTCATTTTCAATTTTTTATTTTTGTCCCTCGATGCGTGGCAATTACAAGGCGATTGCCTATTTGATGTGTCACTCTTGTGCCCGGTGATGAAAGTAGCATTGTACCTTGGTTGACCTACAGATTACGTTATGTGTTTATAGCCGTTGTCGTGGTAGCAGGAAGTGGCAACGCTGTGAGACTTTTTTTTTTGGAAAAAAAATTGTACGAGACTTCCATGTTTGCGGCTTTCTGTCTAGACACAAATTGGAGTGCCAATTTTAGCATGCATTCCTTTGAGTGTTATGACTCTGTGAAAACCCTTGGCTTCCAATTCCAAAGGACAATTCAAGACTGGATTGAATGCCAAGGCTAATTCTGTGTAGCCACAGAAGCAAGTGAAATGATAATATTAAATCGGAAAAAAGTTATGGGAAAGTCAAAGATGGAAACAATAATGATGTTTACTGTACAAATTTGTGAATGTTTTGGTATTTAGAGCAGTCTGTCATATTGTTCAGTGAGCTCCAAAGAAATACAAAGGGGTACACTGTACAAAGATAAAAGCAAAGAGTAATATAGATACAAAGATATAACGAGTACAAATGTACCTTGAGACTATGTAATGAAGTGAATAGGGTTAACACGTCTGCGAATAAAGAAGCTACATGATGTAGGAAGGCTGAGCTTTTCGAATTAGAGTTACACTGTAACAACATCCAGGTAGTGTCCAGGTATTAAATCTTTTGTACCCTGCCTGGTAAAACAATCCCTGCAAATTGTCTTTATGGAGAAGCTCATAATTTCCACTTGTTTACTCAGTAATTGGCAGGACAGATGGAGTAGTTAGTAGAGTGCTGATTTCAAGTGAAAAGTACAACATTGTACATGGTACATTGTACAGCCACATTGTTCATTTGTACTGTGTGTTGCTCAGTACTTTAATAAACCAGAAACATCAGGTAGGCTGTTTTGAAACAAAGAATTTTCATCTGCATTTCTCAGACTTTTACTGTATGAATTTTATGTACAGTCAATACGTAATGCAATACATTTCCGTGAATAATCTTGAATAGTTTCTATTGCCTTTACAGTACACTTGTACATGTACAATGTACATGTAGTTCATGCATACTCACTTTGGGTATAAAGGTATTTACTATTGTGTATGTTTGAATCATGATACATGTACATGTATGTACTGTAGGATAAGAAAACAAAACAAAACCAATTGTAATTCACACTTTCAATATCTTTCATAATCATGTGACATTCATTCCAGACTGGTGTTTGGCCAGTAGTTTGTTCCCGTTTGCCTAGACTAGAAAATTGTAGTATACAACTGTACAATGTACATGTATCAGTAGAGCTGTGTGTATTGGTAGTGGTACAGCTGTACTACATGTACAAGTATACTATAGGGTAATTATGGTGCATGCTTTTTGACAGCAATATACATGTACATATGTACACGTGTATGTACAGTTGTATGGGCTTACTGTAGAAGTGAATATCTTCGCGCGACTAATTTTTTTTTTTGCGCTCTGCGGGGTTAGAAGAGCTTCGCGTGTCTTTAATTCCGCGGAATCAAGACATCCACTACTGGAACATCATGGCAAGCAAAAATATTTGCGTGCTGTTATTTTCGCACTAGTTTCTGGTTGCGCGAAATGCACGAAAATTTGAACACCGCAAAAATTTCTACTTTTATAGTAGGCCTATATCTTTTTTTTTACACATGACATTTTTTCATGAAGGAAAGAGACACAAGTGGAAGACACAGAGATTCTCTCTTCTTGCTCTCTGCAATGTGATCTTCAAATTGATCTCATTTACAGCTGTAATACCTAAAATAGTAAAGGAATTTAGAAAGCTGCAACTCTTGTTGATTTTGTCTTTTACAGTCAGTCCGCAGCACCCGATAATTCGCTCGTATTTATTCAACTCGTATGCAAGCCCGCTCTAGGCTTGCATACGTACTGAGCTGCGTAAGGGGATTTTGTCCTTGGGCTTTCGGCAAAAAAAATATGCCTTATGTTCACAAATTTGGTATCAAATTCAAGGAAAATATGTAAACTATCATCACATGTTACTCAAATTATTGTAAATGAAAAATATCATAGCGTAATTTGAGCTTGAAAAATGATGAAAAAAGTAAATCGTGCAGTACACGTTCAAAACGTCAAAAAAATACCAAATTCACCTTGCATCTCAATGAAAATGCTCTATTTGGTAGTCTATCTCCTAATCTTTGTATCCATGATGATGTAAATACACATATCTTGACAATTTGTTGCTTAATCCGGTCAGGAACCAGTAAAATATACGTCGATGTCAGTGCTGATCAGCTTGAAACCGAGCAATCTCAAGACTAAGCTCTCTCATTGGACAGCGCTTGCATTCAGCGCTTGCATTACAAGTGTACTTCATTATGCTGCTACATAACGGTTTCATGCCACTTGTGGTTTCATGGCACGCGTGTAGTTCAAGCGCTGAATGCAAGCACTGTCCAATGAGAGAGCTCTTTCGCGCAACTGTACACTTTGTGTGGAGCATACTTCCGGCTTAGCAGTGAATTTTACAGACATTTAAAAATGGAAAAACTAGTATAAATCATGCTTGCGTCTCCTTGACTCCAATATACTGTATGATGAGCATCTAAGTTTCCTCTCTACGAAAAAGCCAAAATCAGAAACAACAGTTTCTTAATCCGGTCAGGAACCAAAAAAGAATGTTGGACGACAAAATCTTCCATGAAAAGCAGGTAAAATTTACGCAAATTCAACTGATTATATAGTCATGATATGATCCAATGTTATACGCAAATTTAGTATCAAAATAAAGATCAAAGTCTGGAGAACAATTTACCGTGACTTGTAGCCATGACGAATGTACAAATGTATGTACAAGTCGCTACACTGTGAAAACCATAGCCCTATCAAAGTCTTGCAAAATCTCGCACGACGAGACACCTTTTGAACGCAAAGATCATCAACGAGAGTGCTGAATAAATCTTGCCGGATCGGCTCATTAGCATACGTGCTGCGGACTGACTGTTGTATGTCATAGGTTATGAACAGTACTGGTTGTACAATGTGATTTTATACAACATTTCATCATGTCTGGAGATGGGAAGTACGTTGTAGTATCACTAGCAATGTGTAAAATTCAATTGAATGTGAGCAACTTTGGTAGTGTTGGAAATATTTTATGCTGTGTAAACAATGTCCGTTGCACGTCTGTCTGTTGACTGATTACAAAGGGAAGGGCCTGAGATGCTGTAGTGTATTTGAGGACAATGTTACCATGGCAACATGTGATGTAATGCACTGCATTCTTTACTGTAAACATGTGTATGATTTCACATAGAGCTACATATGTACAATGTATTAAATAAAATTGTGGCTATTTCAGTACAAAGACCTCGGCAATGGCTTGGACAAAAACTAAAACAACAAATCAACAAAACAAAGACAGAAAAAAAAACTCCATTCACAAACAAAGATAGGAAAATACACTTCAACACATTGTGTAGACAAGTGACTGACAACTGGGGTCTCAAGTTTATGAAAGTATCCTTCAATGGTAGATGGCTTCAGTGCTACATTTTGTATACTGTACATAAATACACTTTTACTGTAGGATGGAAATGGTCCAAATGGGTCACTGCATTTATAATGGGAGCAGGGGTCAAAGTCTGGCCGTGGAAGGGCAGAGAAGTTTAATGGTTTGCATTGTGTGTTTATATGTTTTGTTCGTTAGCAGTGATGCAGTTTAATAGGAACTGTATTAAGAGAGTTTCAGTACACTGCAGTATTTTTTTTCTCAGTTTTTGTTGGTGTGTAATTTCTTCTGGGATGGACATTTCAAAGGGCTCTGTTGCAGTTTGCTGGCATGTGTTTTGACTACCCCCTTCATGTTTATTGCTGGATGGAAGTGGGCATGATATCACTGCTTGGCTTGTGCATACATGTAAATATTATTTGAGAGGTGTGAGGTACACATGTACACTGTACCAGTAATTACAGTACCTCCACCATGGAGGTTTTGTTTTTGCCGGCATTGGTCTGTCTGTCTGTCTGTCTGTGAAATCACTCAAAAAGTTGTGAACAGATTTAGATGAAACTTTCAGGGAAGGTCAATGATGACATACAAAGTACATGTACTGTAAAGGTACTGGTGATTTGATTTTGGTAGTGATCCAGGATTTTTTTTTTTTGTGCCATTTTTGATGGATTCTTTAGCTTTGGCAATACAAGTGTAAGGTCAATGGACTTGGGATTAGAAGCTGCACGTACAATATCGAGGTTTGCATACAACACGCTCACTGAGTGCACGCTCCATGCGCAGAGACAATTGTACATGTACATTTGTACATAATTGATAGTAAGGCCCAAAAAAAAAAATTGTTGCATTGGCGTAACATGAGATTTTCAAATAGGGTCGGTCGGGCGGATTTTTTTTTTTTTATTTTTTTTTATTTTGCTACCTGCATTTTACGTGTAAAACTCGTGCTCAGCTCAGTAAACAGCTACAACTGCTGCACCGAATGTGCTGTGTTCATCTATTCTACAAATCATTTATGAGGCTGATATTACTGGAATTATACCCCTTCACAGAATTTAAAGATGTTGAAATCCCTATCCTGAATGTTTTCACTTCATATTTTACTATTTTGACTTAGATAAGATCGATGCAAATTGACCCATATGTACGATCTTTTCATCGCACACGGCAAGCTCTATTACAGTCCCACATATACAGATTCGTGTAAGTTCTCCACACAAGAAACCTACGGCAAAACTGTGCACAATACATGTACATCGCAGTCTGAATGCTACGTATACACTGAATAAATCTTGTTAGAGTACGTGTCCGTGTTGGAAACAGATGACGTACTGATCAAGGAAGGCTTATGCGAGGCGCTAGATCTCTCCCGTTAGATCCCTCGTACATCCGATATCCCCAGAGCCGTTTCCACTTCGGGGTTTGTTTGTTTGTTTGTTGTTTTTTTTGCTATCGATATCAAATATCTTGTTGATTGCGATCGCGATCGCAATCAACAAGATATTTGATATCGATAGCAAAAAAAAATAATAAAAAAACATGGGGTCGGCGGAATTTTTAGGGTCGGGCGGGTTACGCCAATGCAACAATTTTTTTTTTTTTGCCTAATGATACAGGGAGCAGGAAGCTGATGAGGGTAAACAAGACTTCTTTCGCTGGGAAATAGGGCAATTTACAGCATGTGTGAATGGGTGTATCATACTGTGATGCTTTGTGGAGGTCTGCACTCAAAGTGCTTTTCTACGTACAGTGTAGTTCACTGTCTTTTTATACATTGTATCATGATGTGATTGTGCATTGATAGCCCGTACACTGTAGAACAACAACAGCAATTATACATAATATTTACAATGTTTGGTTTTCCAAAACAGCATATAATCTATGTGGAATAGTGTACACATACTGCCGGGCAAATCAAGGTACAGATGTACAATTGTAGGGCAGAAAAGTTACAATATACAGTGTACTACAGGACAACTGTACTGTGCACATGAAAAAGCAATCTTGTACATGTACACGTGTACATGTACAGTAGTGTGCATTGAGGCACAAACAAAAGTACGATACCTGTATATTAAAAGTGTAGTTTACAATGTAGTTTCAGACTGCAAATCTACAAAAAGTGACATTCTCTGCTCTTGTAAATATACAATGTAAAAGGAAAAATGCAAGATGTCTAGCATTCTTGATTGACGGACAAACGGTGCAATGATGAAATACAGTATTGTAACACAGGCAAGAAGGAAGTACCCTGGGTAATGATTGTGGTTGTTGCAGCAGAGAATACAGAGCTCTGTGAGTGTGGCAGTTAACCTCATTTTTTAATACCCGCCCCTCCCTTCTTTGTGTCTGTGGGCTCGGGGGAGCTTTTGGGAATGAACATGCTCCAGTTCATGGTGGCAGTTGACAGGTCTTTTAATAAAACACCCCCATTCACACTGAATGTATTTGACAGGCAGTTGCGGGTCAAGATGGCAAATTTATTCATGGGATCTGTCTGGTGCTGGGGAAATGGAACATCCATTTGAGCACAGGTGTAGTGAAAATGAGCAAAGGTTTGAAGATCATCAGCCTTGTGGATTTGTAACGGACCGTGACGTTTCCAGGAAGAGAGGACTAAAATTTGTCAGGGGGAGAGGAGGGGTATTAAAATGAGAAGGGAGATGATATGGGACAGTGTTTGTTTTAATGAGGGCGTCTCTGTACCCTATCCTCCCTATAATAGGGCCCATTTAGTTTTGTTTTTGCACATCAAATCTAATCATATCCGTGCAGGGGGCTTACATACTACACATACATGTACATGTACACATGTACAGCTGTATGTACAAGTTGTACATAACCTTGTACGTGTACATGTATGGGATAATACTGATACATGTGTAGACAGAGTTGGTTGACAGTAAATGCAGAAATTGTCACATTGGTGAGCATTTGTACCAGCATTAACACGCAAATACAACTGGTGTGTCATTTGATCTAACAGAATCCAGTAGTTTTTGTCTGGACAAATTTTTATGCTATTCCTGCTAATTCATTCGGACTTTATACAATTGTACAGTTGTAACAGTGAACAAAAGTATGAAAAACAAAAGAAACAACAAGAAGTTTGCCTTTTGAATTCTTGACAAGCATCAGCAGTCAATTGTGGGAAAATATCCACTTGACCATGATCTTTCACCTAGCACATGTTGGACTACAGAGTGTGTGGTGTATTGTTCGTTTTTGAAGTGTTTTAAAAGCACAGTGTATGTGTTCATAGGACTTTGTATTTTTGTTCGGCCCCTCCTAATGCTTTTTATACAGTACATGTACATTGTACTTTATAGTACACAAATATCCTCTCTGTATAAGTACATTTTGTATACTGTATGAACACACACACACAAGCATTACAGTTTATATACATGTACAAATCTGTACATGTACATTGTACTGTACATGTGCTGGACTACAGAATGTACATGTGACCCGCTACAACAAAAGGATCCGTAAGTCGGGGGAGAACAATTTTCTGAAAATGGCATGACATTATTCCCTTACTCTTCTACTTTAATTTCATATAGCACAACTCCCAAGAGTACTCGGTTGCGGAGATATCAATGTTTTTATTAGCGCATGTTACAAGTAAGTGGTTGTGGAAATTAGAGTGTCGAGAAAAACGCCTTCAAAGTTTTCCCTCTGACGCTATTGTGGTCAAGGGCTGGCTAGACATTTTTCACCCCTTAACAATAGAAGGTATGCTCCTACAATTGTAGCACCTCTGCGATGTTCATTCAAGCTTAGCACCAGCGGTCTACACACGACCAATGAGTAATCATGGTGCCACGCATTGACCAATAAGATCACTCCCTCGTTGCTAGGGGCGGAGTCTTGGTACAGCGCTAAATCCAAATCTTCGGACACGTTTCTGTTACGTTGAAAGTCCGAAAATCATGGCCCAGAAAAATGCTGATTTCTTGGCTTTCCTTTGATCATTTAGCTTCGAAATTTCGGCAAATGATAGACAAAACATTAGACTACAAAATCATGCCAAAAACAGAAATCCGATTGTTTTGACCAATTTTGATGATGTGACTTCAAACTCGATTTTCTCGGCTCAGCCGTCAGCGACTTTAGGATCCTTTTGTTGTAGCGGGTCACATATATTTTTGCTTTGTTTTCAGTGGGATGGGGGGGGGGGGGGGTAAAGTGTCTTAAATACAATTGTCTGCAGGCTTTTGCATACAGTTTCTGCAGTCTTGACTACATTACATACACTAGAGTCATGCTCTGTGTGGTATTCAATGGGAGTGTGAGTGAGTGTGTGTGATCATTTTCATGAATAACGTACACATACTCTACTGTACTCTATCAAATAGACTACTTCAATCATTGTTTATCTCTCTACCTGTGCATTGTGTAGGTTCGTTGAATCTCAGAGACTGAGAGGATAATGAATCCAACCCAAGGCCATCTGTATTTATAGGAGACAGGATTTACATGCTTTTTAAAGAACCCAGACAAAATTTGTTTGTCTTTTGTTTCTCTCTCCCTCTCTTTTGCTCTCTGTCTATTTCTTCCCCAATCTGTAGATCTGTTTTCTCTGAAATTCTCTCTCCCTCTATACAGTACTGCAGGCCTTTGCACACCGTGCACGGTAATGGCAACAGTTCGATTTTTTTTTTTTTTTTTTTTTTGCTACCAGGTGCACCAAAAGAAATCATGTCTGGTTCTGTTTCATACAATATCACTTCCCAGCTTTATTATTTTGTTACAAAATACATCTTGCAACTGGTGGTTTTGCTGCTCTTGATTTTGACTTACAAGTAGGAGTAAAATTTTTGGTGATTTTGTGCCAAAATTATTGATTTTTTTGAAAAGCAAACCAGACATGATGTTTCCTTTTCCATACTGTACACGTAGCAAAAAATCAGGCTGTTGCCATTTTCATACCGTGCTCGGTATTCGGAGGCCTTTTAGTGTGTGTTTGTGTGTGTCCAGAGCTGTACATACAAGTTGTATCTCTCCCCCTTTCTATCCGTCTCTCTCTCTCTGTTTCTCCTCCTCCCTCGCCCCGTCCCCACCCACATCCTTCCCTGCTTAATTTCTCAGTGACACCGTACATCCTTCATTTACAAGCGGTCACACACTGACACAGTTCGCTCTCCCCGATCTATGGGCTACCTCAAAGTGGTACAAAACTATGTCCCCAAAGGTGTCATTCACAGTGTCATTACCTTGTACACTGTATTCATACTACAGGTTAGTCCCATCTGTGTAGTTTACAAACAACATTTTTTTCACAGGGTTTATAATCACAGATTTTGATAGTCAACTGAAATTCTCATGATTAATGACTTGAGAAAATATCGTCTCCATTAAAACAAATCTTCTGACTAAATTGTGTCCCAGAGTGAAAAGTCACAGTTTTCTCCCATTAGAGAACAGGCAATGTACGTGTTTCTCATTTTGTCATTGCCGTTCACGATTACAAATTCAATTGCTTGTTATATTGTCTTTTACAACGTAGTCCCAATTCGTGAAACACAGTATGCAGCGTACTGTAAAATGAGGAATGTTAGCGTGCATTTTAATTTTGCGAATTTCGCGAGAGCCAAGATTCACGAAAATCAAAATGCATGTGAAAGTTCTTGTCTACACTATTCGCATTGAATGTTAGAGGCAACTCGCAAAAATTTCTTGCCGTGAAAAAGGCAGTCGGCTCCAATTCGCAAAAATTTCATGCCGCGAAAATATTGTGTATTACAGTAGACCTGCTTTAACATTGGGATCATTTTGTATGGGAAAACGGCATCCAAGAGCATTCATTCCCCTCCACAAAATAAGCAAAAAACAATACCAACAACAAATGAGGATACTGTTAAATTGTTATTAGAAGAGGGGGAAAGCCAATGTTCATGGGATTCACACTAATGCGAATTGGCAAGATATAAATCTCAAAGGTTTGCATCACGATCAAAATCTCGAGATTTTTGCCTTTGTGGACATAAAAATCCCACTATCAGCATCGTGATCCAAATCCCAAGAAAAGTCTCTCTGAATGTGCGCAAAATATCTCGGTATTTGGATCACGATTGCCTGCCTGCTATTTTGTCGGTGTGACTGCAACTTTGCATTGTATGGGATTACTGGAACAAAGAAGGCACTGTGTGTATGCATGGTTCTTTCGATGATAGGCTCAGCTTTCTGTCATAGTTTCATGGTGTAAAGTACTTTGATACCCCATCATGCACCCACTATGTCCATTGTGATTGGTCAGTGATGGCTATGAAAGTAAAGGGCAACTGTTAGTGGTGTGTTTTATAGTGTGTTCAAAGAATATGATACCAGTTAATGCATCATTTACCAGGAAGTTCTTGTACAACTTTAATAGTACATTGACTTCAATTACATGTAATTTGGTTTCTGATGACAGCTTGCCGAGTAATAAATTGAAAGTGAATTTGGAACTTGAGAGAAAATCAAACTAAATGAAGCATATCTTTTCCAAGTTTGTCACATCAAATATGTGAATACACTGTAAATCTTGAATTATTTGCCTTGTTGAGATGTTTTCCCTAATAATTTTTTCCCCCTTCTGCCACAGGACGCTCACAACTGCATCACAAAATTGGCTGAGGACACATCTCTGTTTGCTGTCTATGATGGTCATGGAGGTGAGTCATCTATAAAACCCATCATCTCAGTCTGTGGACAAAAAGGCGCTATTATAAACCCATTGAGGATTTCAGCTGATTTTGGTATTCAAAGCACACGTTTCCCATAGACACCTGTCAGAGTATACAGACCTGTAAATTGTCCTTGAGACTAGTCTTCACTGGGTATAAGAAAAAAGATTAAAAGCCACAAGCAGTCATTATTAGAGTCTAGTACTAGGTGGTACGTTGTACTAATGATAAATGATGAAATCCCACTTTTTGTGCGAAAAACACACAGTGCAGTCAGGGTCAATCTATGTGGAACAGATTCCTGTATCGCCTATATTAAAATGAGTGATATGGGCTGCAGGAATGGGGGGGGGGGGATGGGGATAGCTGCAACCCCCCTCCCATGTTTCTACAACAGATGTGCTATACAAATGCTGTTGATCATCATCATCGTCGCATGCACATTTTAGAAAGTCCAAGGAAAAAAGGTGTTTGTTTCAATTGCAAGTGCAGGGTAGTTAGTACAAATTCACTGCACATCTAGACATAAAACTTTTGAGCTGTAGAGTAGGTTAAACCCTAGATTTCTCCCCAGTGAGAGTGGTATCATTGATTTTCTTAAAATTAATAGTTTGTTTGCTTGTTGGTTTGTAGGTGTGTTTTATGTTGGAGAACTTTGGGTAAAGTAATGTGCTCTCGTCCTTTTTATCATCTTGCTGATATGATTTGAATGTACTGTACAAATTTTGTATTTGGAGAATTTAACCACACATGAGCAAGTAAAGCTCTGTCTGAGAAAGGCTTAATGCCACAGTCTTTTTTACTTTTATAAAAGAAAAATAAAACAGTACAAACCTTGTGTTGTCCCCAACTCAAAAGAGAACAACTGTTTTGAAAGTTTATGCAGGCCTCAACACTTTATCCAGGATGAGATGCTTCATGTAATTTTTTGTTTGTGTATAGAAAGCAAATGTCAAACTGCAAGTCAATGTTCTGGTTATGTAGCATAGTATGACTGTTTGTGGTTTCATGGCCAACAGTTTGTGACATGAAGTTCAGATGAAACACCATTCTCCTTTGCTGTATCATGCAGACACATTTCCCTGTGGCATTTATATTTGGATCTGTCATTAATTACCTGATCCCTTGTTGACTTTTTTCCACCCCACCTTGGCATCTACACCCCCTATCTCTGTTGCTTGGTCATCACCCCCAAGGAGCCGAAGTGGCGATCTACACGGCACAGCAGCTGCCCAAGCTACTGACAGACCTGGAGTTGTTCAAAAACGGGGACCACTCGGCAGCTCTGAAGGAGGCCTTTATGCTGTTCGACGCCTCGCTCAAACAGAAGGCCATCGTGGAGAAGCTCCGGAGAATATCGGGAATGGAGGAGGACGAGGAGAAAGAGGGTGAGGAGTCGTGTGTTCAGTCACATGATCATTGCAATGGTTTTTAAATCCTTTCAGTGCCAGTGGCTTTGGACAGTGTATACAGCGCTGTGGGGTTTTCTGTGCCAATCAACACTCAAAGCACGCAATGGGTTAATCTATCAGGGGAGTCTTGGAGGGTAAAAATCATAAAACACTATTGTCATGGACTCGCTTCCACACTGCAGATCCATCTCTAAAAAACTAGCCTTGTCATGAACCTCAAAACTTTGGAGACCAGTCATCTGTTTCATTCTTCAAGTTTGATCTGATTTCTGGCTTTTTATTCTGCCCAAACCCCACTTCTCAGACTTGTTTTGTCACTTCAAAGGCAATGAAATGGTCTCAGTTGACTACACTTCAGACCTTTTTTTTAACAAGTTTTAGATTTTTAGTCTTTTTACTTTGAAACCCAGGTACTATCACAGCCCTGTAAAAGAGAACAATATGAGATTAATTTTGTAAGAAGTCTTCCCTCTAATCTTTGACATATCATAATTAAGGATAAATGTTTTCTATAAAAACAATCTTATTGTCAGACCACTTTGTAGTGATTGTATGTGTGTCATTTCCTATCCTTCACTCCAACCCCTGTCACTACAAAGTAAAAAGAACCATGACCAGATAGGTTTGATGGCAGTCTCTCAAACTGTACATGGTTGAGAAATCTTCGAAGCTTTTAAATTTTTGCAAGGTAGTTGAGTATTGACTTGTTTACATCCTTTCATTATTGCCGAGAAGATTATTTGAGCTTGCACTTTATTTCACTCGCTAAATTTCGCTGGTGTTTGTGATATGCATCAGCACTGATGCCAATCTTTAATATGAAGACACTGTAAAACATTTTTCTTCCAGAGGACAATGAGACAGAAACACTTCTCGAAGAGGCCAACCTTCCGATAGAACAACTGGTTGCCCGCTACTGTTCACATCCATCTAAGAGCAAACGATCCAAACTGAAACAGTCACACAAAAACGACTTGTTGTCGCCGATGATACAGAAGAAACAACCGAGGTTTCCCCTCACGGCAGTGAATGGAACGCTCCTAGACGGTGAAGGACCAGTGCCAAACAAGACCGTTCCATTCGACGACGAGGTAGATGTTGTGCCAAAGAAGGAAGCAGACTGCAGGGACAGCTCAAATGTCGGGAGCAGGAATGGAACGGGCAGCGACAGCAAGCAAGAGAAGGAGAACGGGATTGACAGTGATGATGGAGAGGGGGAGGAGCCCGGTGGGAAAGAGGCAGTGCCTAGCTTTAAAAAGGCGGAGCCAGTGGAGAATGGGGCGGAGTCTGCAGAGGTGATTGCAAAGAGTGATGGGGATGAGAACACTCAGTGCAAAGAGGAGGCAGCAGGTGCTGCCGTAAAGGAGGAGTTAACGAGTAAAACAGAAGAGGAGGAGCCTGTTGAAATGGACCAATCAGAAGCCGGTACTTCTGGAACCTCAGGGAGCTGTAATGGTGATACAGCGGATCACAGGGACACTGAAGCTGGTGGTAAGACATGTAAATCACATGGAAGTGTGTCGTAAAGGAAATTTGCTCTGATATTGGAGAATCAGCAAGATCCTCTTTGTGATTCATAGAAAGCTATCCACTCATATTTGTTCCGTAACTGTAGTCATCAGCTTCATATACTTCAGTAAGTATTTGCTTGTTGCCTGATGGTTCCATGACATTTTCTCCTGCAACAATTGCTCCCAATTGCATGCTGAAGAAAGCCAATCATAATACCTACCCACAAACATAACCCTAACCCTAATCCTAATCCTCACATCATACTAAGCCTAAAACCCTATCACAACTCTAACCCTAAGTCCTAGGAAAAAATAAGACCGGAGCAGTTGTTGCAGGAGCAAATGTCGCATCACCTTCCTCGACATGGTGAAGAGTGCAATAGTCACGGTAGTGCAGTAGTCACAGTATTGTTAAGTTTTCAAAGAGGAAGATAATCTGATGTACAGTACATGTACTTCTTTCAAGCACATTTGAAGCGAGCTATCCTATGAACATGTTTCTTAACCATCAATTACATCAGTATCATGCAGTCTATATTACTGTTTCTATTATGTAATGAACCACATATGACGTTGTGACAAGCATGAAGATTTCTGTTAACTTTTCACTTGAAACAATTCATATTTTGATGCATCATCAGAATTTTCTGTTCAATGTACACCTTCGTCATATGCGCCGAAAAACAGTGGATTTGATGAAAGAGAAAGGCGTTAGAGAGAATACATAAAACATTTTTTGTTAAATCTAGATAAGAATGATGTTCCCAAATGTATCCCATAATAGAAGAAGAGGGGCATGTCTTGGTTGTTGTTTTTTTTTAGACTGTTGAAGTCAAAAATGTTACAGGATTTGATAGGCTGATATTTGTTACTAATCAACATGTAAGGTATTCCCTACATGTAGATATCCGTTGACACGGTGCACAGAGCGACATATGACTTTTGATGATAAATATTGCTAGTCAGTTGCAAGATGTATTTCCCATTTTGTTGTATTGCCTGTGATGGAGTCTACTTCCTTGGTTCAATGCTACAAGTGTGTATGTGACTCCTGAAACTTTTCATTAGAATTATAATAGGAGTCCTGTTGTTTTTCCCACATTTCTCTTTGTTACTTAGGCTCAAGCTCAAGAAGCAGTAGTTCTATCATGCAACACATAAAGATCTTGACACCAGCCTCCGATGACGAAGACGATGACAGTGATGAAGATGATGCTGATTACCAATCTGGGGAGGATGATGAAGAAGATGAGGATGACGACGACGACGATGACGACGATGATGAAGAGGATGATGATGAGGAAGATCGAGGGGATTATGATGAGGAGGAGGAAGACTTTGTATCTCTGCAGCAGAGTGGCAGGGAAGAGGTACAGTCAGTTGTGATCGTATTCTGGTCTTCAGCTAGCCAGTATACAGATATGGACCACTTTTCGGGACGTCGTCGTCCCGCCCCAGGTATCTCAACTCCATGCTCTGACCCGAGGAGATTGCACCTAGAGTCAAAGCATGGAGTTAAGATCCTGGGGATAGTAATATCAACCATACCCCAAATAAAAGCAGTCAATATTATACAAAATAATGATTGCTATGAGGGGCACAGTTAAAATTATGGGCCCAACGTGATGTGAAAACCGTAACTATGCCCGAAGCGAAGCTGAGGGCACAGTTATGGTTTTCATGTCACCGAGGGCCTACATAATTTTAACTGTGCCCGGAATGTCAAGCAGTCATTATTTGTTTTATATACCAAAAATATAGATTCCGAAATATAGATACCGAAAATATAGATTCTAGTGTCTTTTACAGCACTCGTAATCAATGCTGATCGACAGCGCGGCGGCGCAGTCGTATCAGTGGTGCATAAATATGAGTGATCATCTATGTGTACAGTGTACAGGGTATGTTGCGACTGTCTCCAAACCTATTTACAGGGCACAGTGACCGCTAGTCTCTTTTACAGCATGCTGATTGAATGCGCGGCGGTCGTATCATTGGTGCGTACATATGAGCGATCTATGTGTACGGGGTTGTGACTGTCTCCAAACCTATTTAACATGTTACAGGGCACAGTTAATGAACTGTGCCCCGGGCACAGTAAATCATGAAGTCATTTTAATTTTGAATAGGGATTGTGCTAGTTAGTTCACATATCAGGTGCTGCCATAGATGTGTGCATTTCCATTTCATCAGACAAGGTTTACCTCTCAAGCTATCAAAGCCAAATGTTTACTGTAAATGCACAAATTTTCATGGCGCATACATAATGCACATTTCACACTAATTTTGGCTAACACAAATTTTAAAACCCGCAAAAATATCTTCACAATTTTCTCTGCACATTTTGAAGTAGGTTGACAGTCGTACAGCGCAAATTCAAGAACCCTTGAATATGTTTTTTAGCCGCTCAGCGCAAAAATATGGACATTTACATTATATATAGTACATGTACAATATGGTGTACCTACCAAATGAAGGCATTTTGATACTTTGGAGTGATTTCAATCAGTTTAAAATCAAGGATTCATCACCTGAAGAATATGATAGATATAGTGCCATCTTTTGTGATGCTTTTGAGGCCTCTCGGGTTCTAAAGTATACAAAATTATGGGAGGTGTGGTTTTTGTAATGAGACTATGGAGAATGAGCTCCACTTCACAGAGATGAGTTTCTAGTTTTTGCAATTGTTGGCCAGTATCTGTACGTTTGTGGTTGTTTTTTTGAAGCAGTGGATTACTGTTGTTTTTAAGGACCAAAGAGGGACCATCACCTAAGTTTTTAACTTGTGTATTGCCACTATTTCTCAGCCCGGAAGTGACAGCGGATCTACGGCCGTAGTGGCTGTGCTCAAGGGCAAGCACCTGACGGTGGCAAACATTGGAGACTCGCGCTGCGTCCTCTCCAGAGGAGGCACGGCTGTGGACATGTCCTACGATCACAAGCCCGAGGATTTTGTGGAGCTGCGGCGGATCGAGAAGGCGGGAGGCAAGGTGACGCAGGACGGGCGAGTGAACGGCGGCCTCAACCTGTCAAGAGCTTTTGGTAAGTGGCCTCTCGTCGAATGGCAGTAGGATGGGCGACTGGTACGTCAAAGGTGACCGTACTTCCTGATTATGATGATGATCATAATAATAGTAAAGGACACTTATATTGCGCAGCTTCTATAATGATTTACTCTCCTGTGTGTGACAAAGTATTAATCATAACATGCATGATTTAAACGTAAACATTATTCAGAAGATGAGTTTGTATTCTGATCTCAATTTCATGAAATGGAGGTGATACGACTTTTACACTGAATGTGGACTTGCGCAAGGTGTTGAATTTGTGAATGATATCCACAGGCACTGATGATATTAGAATAAATATGTGACCCGGTACAACAAAATGGTCCTAAAGTCGCGCACGGTCAAAGACGTGAAAATCGAGTTTGAAATCAGAGCATCAAAATTGGTCAAAACTTACGATTTTCTGAATTTGACATATTATTAGAGTCCGACATGTCTTCTATCATCTGTCAAAATTTTGAAGCAAAATGATGAAAGGAAAGACCAAAAAATAGCGTTTTTCTGGGCCATGTTTTTTGGCGTTTCAACGAAGCAGAAACTGGTTCGAACATTTGGATTGAGCGCCACTGATAGGCTCAGCCCCTAACAATGACCAGAGTGATCTCATTGGTCAGTTTGCTGCTTGCCGCTAACCGAAGCGTGAAGCTCGCACACTCCCCAGTTGACTGGTGTGTGGTGGCTGGGTGCGCTATGCCCAGCCGCTTCTCCTGGAATCCTGGTCACTGATTGGTTGGTGAGGAGACCGCCGACGCTGTGTTTGAATGAGCATTGCGGGGGTTGCTAGGACTTACCTTCTATTGTCCGGAGGTGAATACTGACTTGCGTGTCCCTTGGTCGTGATTGCATCGCAAGGAGAACTTTTAGGGCGCTTTTCTCGAAATAGTGATTTCCCAGACGCGTCGACATGCTCTCTTTTAAACATCGATATCTCCGCAGCCGATTATTTTTATGCCTCCGCCACGAAGTGGTGCCGGAGGCATTATGTTTTCGGGTTGTCCGTCCGTCCGTACGTCCGTACGTCCGTCTGTCCGCTTTCGTTTACGCGATAACTTGAGTAATACTTACTGGAATTTTACCAAACTTGGTCCAAGTATGAAGTATAATGGGGCAATTATTTAATTAGATTTTGGGTGAAATCTGCTAAAGGTCAAAGGTCAAAGGTCAAGGTCAAATCATGAAATTGTATCCGTTTACGCGATACCTCAAGACTGGATGGAGCAAATTTCACCAAACTTTGTTTGAGGATGATGTATGATGGGACAATTACTTGATTAGTTTTTCAGTGAAATCGGAGAGAGGTCAAAGGTCAAGGTCAAATCCTGAAATTTATCTGTGTACGTGATAACTCAAAATTGGATGAAGCAGCTTTCACCAAATTTGGTCCAAGGATGATGTATGATGTGACAATTAGTTGAGTAGATTTTAGTGACATTGGCAAGAGGTCAAAGGTCAAAAGGTCAAGGTCAAATGCTACAAATGTTGCAATTTCTCCCATATCTATGCAATGCCCGAAGGTATTTTCTTGAAACTTGGTGTGGACATGTACTACTGCGTAAAGATTCTCCAGAGAGATTCATGTCATAAGGTCAAAGGTCAAAAGGTCAAAGGTTAGGTGAAAATGTTGCAATATTACATTTCTCGCAAATGGTTCAATGTATCTTCGTGGAACTTGGTACATATGCATGTACTGTCTGGCAGGGATTATCTAGGGAATTTAGGGGTCATGGGTCAATAGTCAGGGGGTCAAAGGTCAAGGTCAACTCCTCAAAATTTTACTATTTCCCTCGTATACCAGTATATGCAATGCTTGCATTATTAGTTTCAAAACTTAATACATGCATTACCTAATGGAGATTCTCCAGGAAATTTCCAGCCAGAAGGTCAAAGGTCAAAGGTTAAGGGTCAAAGGTCAGGTTTCAATGCCCCCCACCCCAAAAAAAAAAAAAAAATCTATTTTGTACTGTCATCACACTTTCTTCGTACCTTGGAAATTACTCAATGCATAAACTTCCCAAAAATTCCCCAAATATGTGTACCTGCACTCTTAGAAAATTATAGCAAACCCAGTTCAAGACATTTCTGACAAACCTGTCATTTCAATATTTTGCCAGTTATGTGAAACTGTCATGGATCACACATTGTGAAGACATTGTACTATACGCCTATTGGGAGAATCATGCATTATGGCGGAGGCATCAGTCGCCATAGCGACATTTCTAGTTATAAGATGTGTTATATATCAATTTAAAGCAGAAAGATTAGGGAATTGTGTCATGCAATTTTCAAATAATCGACCTCGCCCGACTTTAGGATCATTTTGTTTTAGCAGGTCACATATTATCCCTTTCAGGAGAAAAGTTTCTGTTTTCCCCACCTTGGAGATGTTATATGTAATGTTTACATTATAAATGTATAATATACATTTATAATGCAAATCAGGACTTTGCAACAATTTCTTGAATGGTTAAATTCGCGATCGTGGAGTGCAGTGCTGAACGGAGAAATGTATGTGTGCTCATGCATTTTTATGTCAGGATCAGAGTTAACATTTTTGTGTGCTTTTAAATTCGCGATTAGCACCCGACTTATGAAAACAAAAACCTCGCGAAATATTTGGTGTATACAATACAACATATAATTTGTATATTAAACGAGAAGCAATATTTTTAGTTGCTAATTTTGTGAATGGTCAACCTCGGGTGATTTTGTTGTGATCATTTTTGTACATTTTGCTATTTCCCTCACCAGGTGACCATTGCTACAAACTGAATACATCTCTACCTCCAGAGGAACAAATGATAAGTGCCTACCCCGACATCCAGACGGCGACGATCAACGATGACGTTAATTTCATGGTCATAGCCTGTGATGGCATATGGTAAGAAACATGTCATGATTGTAGGTCATTTTGGTTTTGTCATCACAAAGCTAGGTTCCAGGATTTGGAGGGAGGGGTGGGAGAGGGGCTAGCTCTATACAGTATGTCCCGAAAAATTACAATCAAATTTTCGCATTGATAAAACCCAATATGATTAAACTGTGTATAAAATGCTACTTCAGGGTCTTAAAACATATAACATCTTAGCTCTGTTTTGCAGAAAACCCTATTCAATTTGGTTAAACGGTCACAGAGAAATGTGAAAAGTTGTAAAGCATGTCATGAGTCTGATTCTTCCAAGTTTAGCACTTCGATGCTTTTGTGTGTGAATACAATAGGCAGAACTTGGAGGGAAGAGATTCTTGACATCCTCTACAAAATTCCTCATTTTTCTTTGGCCACTGAAGCAAATCGAATGAGGTTTTCTGTAAGACGTGGGCAATGAGTTATAGTTTCATACCCTGAATTTGTAATTTGATTGATTCACTATTTTTAAAGATATCATTGCAGAGGGTCCCGTTGTAATTTTTTTTTTGACATACGGTAGTGTTTTCTGCGCGTGTAGGCTAGCCAGAGAGGTGAATGTCCTCTCTCTGCCACCTTCCTGGTTTTAATAGCACATATATGTCCTTCTTTCATTCAAGCGTATGGCACAATGTGCCTGGTTGATACAGTCTGCTGACTATTGCTAGTCACCTGGGGCAAACCACGAGGGGTCGGCGTCATTCACCTGGTTTCTTGTGTGGGTGGGTAGGGGGACCACTTCACCAGGTTGGCACACTGCTCTTTGCGATGAATGAATGAAGTGGGATCTTTGACATTTGTAAGTCTTGGCTAGCTCGCACAGATAACCTTCATTTAATGTCCTATCCGAGGAACAGATTGTTTTGCCTCTTACTAGAGGGCATGGAACGCTTCACACAATTGCTCATTGAGACTCAGAAATAGAACCTGGTACCTGAAGTCACTTGCGCTCTTGACTGAGCCATATTACCGCCCTGCCTCAAGTAGCTGGATTACAAGCGCTCTCCACAACGCCCGGCCGAGCACATTTACTGTGAGAATCGATCTATACATTTTAGGTATCCGAAACAACTGTGCAAGAATGCACATTGGAATTGGCATTTGAATTATTTCATTCTGAAGGCATATCATAAAAAAAAAAAGAAATACTCAATAATGAACACAAAAAGTACAGTTTAAACCCTCAAACTTTGTACTGATGAAAGTTGTACTAGTTGTACAGTTGTGGTACATTCCTCCTGTGTGGGAAATAAAGTTGAGCTTGTTCTCAGTTTTATCATGCTTCTCTTCCTTTCTCCTTTCTCTTGTGTCTGTCTGTCTGTCTGTCTCTGCACATTCTCTCTTCCTCTTCCTGATCTCAGGAATGCCATGACAAGCCAAGAGGTTGTTGACTTTGTGGAGGAAAGACTCAAGCAGTCAGCGAGGTCGGATCAGCCGAACAAATTGTCCAAGATCTGTGAAGAGGTGAGAATGTCTTTCTTGCATATGTTTAGCAACATCTAGAAAAAGGAAAAAGTATAAAAGTAAACCCATCCTATGCTTTGTTCTGCTGATGTGTCTTTAAGAAGCACTTTGAAGTATTATGATGTAAATTTGTGTCATGCAGAATTACACTGTATTTGTGTTTTTTTTTTTCTCGCTCTTTTGGCAACCTGCTTTATCGTCTTCATGATGAAAATCAACAATTATACCTCTTCCTCCCCCCTTCTTTGACTAATTGAAGGCAAAGCAGCAGCAGTTCTTTTAACTATAATGTGTTCAAGTATATACCCACTTCCCTTTTGTTCATTTTATTTATTTATTTATTTTTTTTTGGGGGGGGGAGGGGGGGTTGGAAAAGGAGTATGTTGGGGAAATTTGGTGGCATAGCACAAACAAGGGCATTGGAGAGGTATTTGGAGGTTGTATTTTATCAGTATTTCATATTGTTAATTTGCCCTGTGGACCTGTTTAGGTCCATCTGGTTAAAGAACAGTCAAGGTGTAGTGAATTTATTATGATGGTGACTACTGTGGTATATAGTGGATGTAGCAGTCAGCAGGATGTGGCAACAATATCGTATTCATCATGATGTAAAAGATATGTTTCTTTCTTTTACGTTGTACTTGCTGATAAGGTTGAGCAATAACTCTTCAAATTCATGAAAATCTTTCTTCGAGTTGTCTTTACCGCAACTGATTGACAAATTGCTCTACATTTATGTAAATAAAGCACCAAACTAATTTGATGCTCACTTACGCCTGTTGCAATAAACCCCAAACTTTGTTTGACCGATTTCTTCTGCAGCTATTTGACTTCTGTCTCGCTCCGGACACGTCGGGCGATGGCACGGGGTGCGACAACATGACATGTATCATTGTGGAGTTCCACCAAGGTGAGAGCGGCGCCGCGGTGAGCGCATCGGTCGGAGCAAAACGGAAGTCCACCGAGGACGGAAGCAGTGCGGAAGCGGAGAGCAAGAAACCCCGGCACTAGTCACCGCAATCTCCAGAAAGAATTCTCACCAGTCTCCCTTCGTACGATGCAGGCTTCCTCCGTGAAAATTTCTAAAGAGAGATTTTTTCCGTGCTCAACTGGAGGACTGAACTCGATTCAGAAGAGACGAATGTTGTCCGGAATGCTCTACTCGCAGTGCACTCACTGACGCGCAATTCCTACTCTGTGACCTTTGACATTTGACACTTGACATTGATGAAATGAAATTCCAAATATGCCTTAAGATGTTCAATTTCCTACATTGCTGACTCTCCCCCCTTTTTGGGGGGAAGGAAATTTTCCAACATTGTGGTTATGATGATGTTTGCTATGAATGTGTTGTTTTGTCATCGGTGTGATGTTTATACCAGTAGAAAATATATTTGCATATTGTAGCGAGGTAGACTCCATTGGGCGTCCGCGGGTAAACGTCTATGCCTTCAAGGACAACTCTTCAAGGACAACCAAAAGTTAGCAGACGTGTTGTAGTTTTACCACTGTTATTGTACAATTTGTCTGTAGAGAGTTGGGTGTGTGATGTAGGTAGCATCATCAATGCAATGACAGCGAAAGCAATGTGTATTAATGCAACTACGGTTGGTATTTCCATCCATACGCTTCTTCCCACACACCCACCACGTAAAGACGGAGTGACTAGGAGCACACAAGCAAGATTGGAAAAATGAGCTCGGGTCCAGCTGGTTCCCAGTCAAACTGTAGTTGTTTCGATGTGCTACATGACAGCCAGGTTTGGAACAAAGAGCTGCAGCTCGTGAACTTCTCTACAGCGTGGCTGGGTTTGTCACCGTAATGTACAGTACTGTCTTCTTGCAGTCCTTTGTTAACCCTATTCTAACTGGGGGGGGGGGGGGGGGGGGGGGTCAAATTGACCCCCCCCCCTCGACGTTTCGCGCCACGATTTCGCAACGCGCAAAGCTTTTGCCGCGTCGTTTCACGACTTTTTTCATTGAAGTCTCCCGCATATTTTGAGACCAAATTTGCGACATCCGGGTACACCGTTTTGAAGTTACGTAATGTTTTGCATATGCATGTCAACCAAAAAACAGCTCAAATTCATGATATCGTGTGGAAATCCAATGCAAATTGTGTTTTTTGGTTAAATTGATATAAATTAGATTATTTCAACTTTTAACCATTGAAATTAATCAATTCTAGTGTAGATAAGCCTGAAAAAGTGCCTGCAACAAGTTTTGGCAAAAAAACAATGGAAAACAAAAGGTTGAAAAAACAATAAAATACATAAGAAATTAACAAAACAATAAAAAACAAAAGAAATTCATTTCAATTGAGCTATTTTTTTACACAAAAATTGTTTGATGTGTCTCGAGGAATTCTGACACAAAAATTTAGCAATCCTCCAGTCTTTTTAATGGAGTTATAGGTGAAAATATGATTTCATGCACAAATTTGCATAATTTATTAAAAATAGAAAGGCAATATTTTTCTATTGTATGACGATGTAATCTTGTAGTTGACATCAAGCTCTATCTTCAGGCAAAATTTCGCGGCGATCGCGCGATTGGCGGCCGAGATCTGAAGGGGGGGGGGGGGGGGGGGTCAAATTGACCCCCCCTCAGTAAAAACTTGGTCTCAAATAGCCCAGTTAGAATAGGGTTAACATTGCTTCGTAGAGGGAAATGGTGATGCAGGAAAACGGATGAATTATCACTTGGGTATCGCAGTGCCACGTATTCCTGTAACATTGGTAGTATACAGTGATAGCTACACAGACTCACTGGGCAAATTTCATGCAGTGGTCAGTTATCATTGTAACCAAGTGTAATTGGACCTACTGCAGTGACACATTACCCTGTTGCTTCTTGGAAGCAATTGTACAAAATCTTAAACACGGGGGGCATACCCGTACATTAGAAGCGGCTTGTGAAATACACTAAGATTGTTGGTTATTGCCTTTCTGAAACGAAACGTGGGTTGATGACTTCAACTCTCGAAGCTGTGCAACTGTACTATGCGCCAGTAAGAATGATTTTGTACCCAAGACATATGTGCTTGGTTTTGCTAGGCATCACATTTGAAAAGTTACTGTGGCATAGTGGAGGGCTATTTGAGGGCAGCAAAAAGTTCAATACACATACAGCACCAGCTCCAGTGGAGTGTTTGGTTAGTATGTTCTCATATCTGTACAGAGCATCATTTTCTCATAGATTTTCTTTCCTACTGGTCATGTGTAAGTGCCAAAGTCCCTTCATGCACACTTTTTGTTTTGTAAGTTGCTGCTTCAGTCTAGAGAGAAAAGATTAACAGTCGGCATCTGTGCGAGCAGGAGCGTGTTTGATGAAACACTTTCAACAGTCATGGTTTACAATTACAAAGCTTAATGTTGCCATAGCAACAACCAGAATTCTCATTTTTGATTGGCTGCTGTTTGGTTGCTTCCTTGGCGGGAAGTGGGAAAACAACTCTCTCACAGCAATCGGTCTGAAGAAGCTTACAGATCCAGTAGGCGAAAGTCTAGTCGAACAGGTAGTTTGCAAGTGATAAGTGACAAAATGAATTTTTATCCAGCTGACATTTCAATCAGATGAATCTTTTCAGCGAGTTGATGAGGTTGATAGCATTTGAAGTGTGCCAGTTACGTTGTATGTAACATGTCATTCATTTGGGAGACCGCATAGCAATTGTTTCATCATGCAGGACAAAAGGAAACGATTCGTGTTGTAAATTTTGAAGAAGAAACATTAAATCTGCCCTTTTTACATGTGAGCCTAACTCTAATTTGCATACCATCAGTGCAGTGGTTTTATATCCAAGACAGCTATCGTAAGATTTCCCATCGGGCATGAGATGACATGTAGAGAAATGGACACTTTCATAAGACTTTCATAAGACTTCTGCAAAGTGTGCTGCTTTCACTACTTTGGTGTTTCTTTGTCCTCGGGCTTCATGGAGGGGTACAGTTGGAAGTTGTAGCAAACAAATGCAGTGGAACCTCATTATGAGAAGGTTGGATATTGTGTGATGCCTGATATACTGAAATAATTTTGCTGGTCCCCATTCCTTTCATATTCTTGGTTTTATTCCCAATGTCATGAGTTACCTGATGTAACGCAGGATATTTGGATGTTCCAAGCAGCTCATTTTAACACGGTTCCCCTTAATACCAATTTGTGAACTTATGCTAAAAAGGCTAAAAATTGAGGTAGAAGCAAGAATGTCATGGTTTCTGACTGTTATCCCTTTGCAGTGATGAGTCATTTTAGATTGTGTGATTAGCTAGAGTTTGTCTTGCTACCATAAGATTTTGAAAGTCAGAATCACCTCAAAAAGGGCCTAAGCTTGTCCTGTAGAATTTACAACTCCAAATGAACCCATGTGTGTCAAAGTTTTGCCGCATCTTTGCTTCCGTGAGTAAATGTGGAGCATGTGCCAAGTCGTTAATGGATTATATTAAACAACGGGTTGATATTAATGGCTTATCACTGTTGGAACATGTGGACTTATCTCGAGCGTAACTACATAATTTGCTCATTGCGCCTTAGTTGGGTCAGATATTGGAAATGTGCAAATTTTAGAAGTGTCATTGTTTGTTGACCCTTTGGTATACACGTACTCACGAATGATAAGGAGAGAAAATCAATTTGGCGTAACAATATCTCGAGTTCCAGAAATCCAACAACCAAATCATAAGACTACATGCATTCTTTACTCGAACTGAATTTAGCCATTTCTCAATGCAATTTACCATGAAGGATTTCTTGTCCTCCTTCAAAAAACTCTGAAAAGTAGGTAACTTCTGTCCGTTATGAGAGTATTGTCTGTGTTGAAGCAACATGAAAAATGTACCTTAATATGCCAAATGCTTGGTTGAATGTACTGATGATCATTGAATGAAGTCCTGTTATAATCTCCTCAGTGGGACCAATGATGATGAAATTTGTGCTGCGACTCGGTAGATTTCTAGGTGTGATTTTTAGAGTTATTGGCTTGATTGTACATTTGTGTTTTCCAGTTATTCTCTTTGTATTCCATGATACTTTGGGCAATTTTGCCTGTCCATGGGGACCACATGTCTTCATGATTCTATGATTGTGAGCTAGCGGCAACTTGTATAGATATCCTACTTACAAGTCATCTGTCTAAGGCTGCGTTTATCATCTTTCCCCTGTTTGAAATGGCTTTCAAAAGCCATTTCCAAAGCCCTTTAGAAATGGCTTCCAAAATAGTTGCGTTTATCAACTCATCGCAAACACGAAAACTGACCTTGTCACTGCGAAGCTGCATTGCGCATTTTAACCGCAGTACAAAGCCGTTTTAAAACAGCTTTGCATTTATCTCGCTTCAAAGGGCTTCTAGAAACAGGTTTCTGGAAACAGGTTTCTGGAAACCTGTTTCAGAAACCCGTTTCGGAAAGAACAAATTTGCATTTTTCAAAAAGACTTTCCTAACCCCATAATCAAAACAGCTTTGCGTTTATCATCTTGCAAAAACTCCCTGAAAGCCGTTTGGAAAACCTGTTTCTGCCGAGAAAAAGAATTGATAGACGCACCCTGAATATTATCAAGTCATCAAAGGGGAGGCGGGGGTAGGGGGGATTAGCTGAACAGAGTTTGCCTCCTTCCCTTAGAAAAAATAGCAGAATTTGCCATATCATGAATGAATTTTTCACTGTCACAAGTCAAGACATTATCCCCAATAAGATGCCCTTAATGCTTCCCTCTCTGTATCTTATTATCACATCAAAGTAGATACGTACAGTAAAACAACTCAAGTTCTCCGTCAATTCAACATCTTATTATTGTAAACAGCACTCTCAAAATTGGTATCTAAGTCTATCCATGCAAGTAAGGTCTATTTCATTTTTTGATACTCTTTCTCTTCAAGTTTCGTCTTGAAAATGCACCTCTTGCAGGATAGACGTTCATGTGTTTTCTTGAAACAGTATAAGGTGTATTAACCCGTTGAGGACGAGTCCGGAGTATATTCGCGCAGGTGTCTATGGCAAATGCGTGTTGTAGCAAAGTCAGTCTGTCCTCAACGGGTAAATGTAAGTCAGGCCCAAATCAAATTTCTATAGGTTGTGCCAGCCCCATGCATAATAATTTGAAAACTGTCAAGTCTTGAAGGCATAATTTACCATTTGCGGATGAAACAAAAACCCAGCATTAGTGCTTCAAATTAGTTCTAAATTGTGAGTTAGGGATAGAAACAGCCAATGTAAAAATTTGAACCAGTATAATTGATGTTAAGTATTGTTTAATATACAAAATGTGAACAATAGTTATAATACATGCTTGTAAAAATGTTTCCAGACAAAACCATCAACAGTTATGTTTTAATGAGAAAACTGGTGATATCTCCTTATGTTTTAGGCTTTATTGCAAAAATTTTATATGGAAGGATGTTCTGTGATACAACTGACTGACCTGCACATTTGCATCAAAAGTGATATCTTGAACATTTTTTAAAATACAAAAAAGTAACTGCTCCAAAAGGTAAACAGGACCTTGCTACTAAGTGTAGCTCGCATGATGTTGGCAGTGTAACTTAGTACTGTGCGGAGCCAGTCCCCCCCCCCCCCCCTCCCTTTAGCTAATGAGAGAAGTGGCATAAAAGCCCCTGAGACCTGAGGTGTACATTTGTGTGTTTGTGGGGAGTAGGGTAGCTTCCCTCTGAGAACAGAATGTCCAGTGCATTCCTGACACCGGTGATCCATGGAAAGTATTCCAAGAAGCTTGTGTCTCATTACAAATTATTTTTTCAGATGTTTCAGGAGGCAGAACTACACAGGTACAGGAGGAGTTCAATGGTGTGAGGGTGTGTCTTGTGTGCTTCAGTGTGTGTGTGTGTGCTGATGTGAGCAGCCCGAATGTGAGTGTTAGATTGTGCATGTTTTGGTGTTGGTAGTGTGTGTGTATGTGTGTGTGAGAGAGAGAGTTGGTGTGTATTGTCTGTGTGTGTATGTGCCAGTGTTGGCTCTACGTCATGCGTGTGTAGAAGTGTCATGCTCAATGTGTGTGGGTATACATAGGAGTGCATGTTTTGGAGTGTATGTGGTTGAAATGGGTGTAAATCTTGTGCTATTGCCAAGAGACATGTACCAGATCTAGGATAGGGCCCATTGTATTGTATAAACATCAAGGTACTAAAATGGGACTTAGGAAAGTTGTCACTATTTCTCTTTTCAATTTCAAATATTCATATTTTTATACCTAATTTTGTCAATTTGTGTTATGTTAACTTCCAAGTCTTGTTTTCTTTCTTTCATGAATATTTGTAATGACGGTCCAAGCAAGGTGCTTGTCCAAAACAGATTAATTCTGAGACTGTGAGAAAAAAAAAAAGATTTTGTATTCTGATGTATTTGTATAATAAATGCGTATTTTGAACGATTTGTTCAGATGCCAGTCATTCTTTTCCCAGAATTTAGTTGTGGACACTGATTTTTTTATCTCGGACGTGTACCTTGCCTTTATCAAGGATATTTCAAAGTGGAAGCCTGTCACATGACTATTTTTTAGAGAGAGAGAGGGAGAGAGAGGAAATAGAAAAGAAAGGGTTTTTACTGTGGTCATACGAGTGTTTGATAATCTGTGTTCTTACACATTTATTGCATTTAGTCTTTGTGCCAGAGGCTGAACCTTGTGGTACCGTCCTTCCTATGTTTTTTTGATGGTTTTTACCCTATTTCGACGGTGCTGAATCCAAATCTTGATGATGCAACTCTTGCATCCCTGAGGGTTTTGAGGTATTCAAGATGGCCTCCAAAATGGTCGCCAAAATCTACAGATTGATTTGTTTATATTCCCTTTAAGGAATGGTGAACATTTGGAGAAAAAATGAAGGTTTTACTTTATTTCGAGGGTGCGGAATCCGAGTCTGGATGATGCAACTCCTTCATCCTTGAGGTTTTGAGATATTCAAGATGGCCGCCAAACATAAAGGGTGTGTACAGTTCTGGTCCAGGTGAGGATTTAGCTTTTAACATTTTCCGAGATATTCGGAAATCATTCTATGAGATGTCAAAGAGCACGCAATTCTAAGGGGTATCAAAAGTTTATTTGATGAAAATCGGTTTTGTAATGGCCGAGATATCCAAAAACAAGGTGAAACAAACAGATCCTAATAAAAGGCGTGGCCTGTCGCCTTTTATCATTATCACTTTTTTGGATATTTCAGCCATTTGAAAATCAATTGTCGTCAAATAAACGTTGAATCCTTCTTAAAATTACATGCTACACGTATTTCATATTTCATAAGAGGTTTCTCATTATCTCACTTAGGAATGTTCAAAACATGAACCCCCAACTCAACCAGTACTGTACAGTCCCTTTAAAATGGCATATATATCGGTCTAAATAGTAACGAAATAGCCTACAATAAAAATCAAGTTGTTTCACTCTCTTTCGAGGATGCTGAATCAGAATCAACGTGATTGATGCAACTCTTGCATCCTTGGAAGGTTTTGAAAAATGGACATTAAAAAATCTAGTATCTGAGAACCGTCAAGATGCCAGATTTGCTTCAAGCAGATTCAGCGCCATTGGAAGATAGTAAAATGTATTTATTTTCATGTTTGTGTGATTGTTTGTTTTTTTCCCCCAAATACATTAATTTGGAATTCAAAATTTTTCCGAGACCAATTCGGGTTATTTCAAAAGTCCTGGGGGAGCAATAGTTGCATTATCCAGATTCGGTTTCAGCGTCCTCGAAATATGGTACAACTATCAAACCTTCATTTTTTCACCATTGAGAAGGAAATATATGGGAAATTAAAGGAGAATTATGAACTTTTGAAGTTTTGGTGATAAGATCAGAAGATTACCCCCGTGTACCTCGTTGTAACGTACTCACTTTTACTTCTGCATTACAGTATGTCCCCCAAAAAATTACAATGGGATTTTCGCATTGATAGCACCCAATATGATTAAACCGTCTAAATGCTATACTTCAAGGTCATAAAATATGATATATTAGCTCTATTTTGCAGAAAACCCCATTCGACTTGGTTAAGGGGTCACAGAGAAATGTGGATTGTTGTCAAGCATGTTATGACTCTGATTCTTCCAAGTTTAGCACTTGGATGCCCTTGGAACTGCATATTAATGTGTAAACACAGTAGACAGAATTTGGAGGGAAGGGATTCCTGACATGCTCTACAAAAATCCTAATTTCTCTCTGACCACTGAAGCAAATTGAATGTGGTTTTCTGTAAGATGTGGGCACAGATTTATATTTTCATACCCTGATATCGTGTTTGGATTGATTCACTATTCTTAAAGTTATCGTTGCAGAGGGTACCGCTGATTTTTTTTTTTTTTTTTTTGGGGGGGGGGGTGGGGAGGACATACGGTATTTCCCACTGGCAATGGCAGACCGTTGGGGCGTATTGCCATAAACCAGCAGCTATCTGCATAAACCAGCGGCTATCTGCATAAACCAGCAGCTATCAGCTGCACAAACCAGCAGCTATCTGCATTCCTCTGGCATTTTTCGCACTTCCTTTTGGCAAGCACTGACGACCTCGTGAGTCTGACACGTGCTATGATTATACAATGTAGTATCAAAAGTCATACTAGTAATATGTATTTTGTATAGGGAAAACAAAGTAGGGAAAACAAAACTTTTTTTTTCGTGTTTCATTTATCACTTACAGTTTTAACAATGATGATAACTGACTAACAAGACTGACAAGAACGCAGAAAGTGAAAATAGACAGTAATAGGGCTACGCATATACGAATCAACAACAACAACAACAAAACAACAACAACATGGATTTGAAAGGTCAAACGTTCAAATTTAAGTCAATCATCATTAGGTATCCATTGTACTTGTGCTATTCAAGGTACCATTCCCCAAAATTTGCAAAGGGAATTTAAACTGGACAATAAAAGAGTCAAATTCAGTGCCCTACAAAATGTATCATTGTAATATGTAATTAAATATATAATACAAAATATAATATAATTATGAATTTATATTTACGCAGTTTCTATGAAGATATACTCAACTGCGCATAACAATAAGATAATATAATCAAAGAAAACATCAGATTCACAAGGACCCTTTCATACAATATAAAGAAAAATACAATTAAAGGACTGATAATTGCATAATCATAATTCATAAAAGATATCTGATATCTGGGAACCGTGCAGATAATTAAAAGCTCATATTATAAAGGAATGTAGTCGAGTAAGAGAGTTTCAAAATGTATTCAGACCTTTCGCACATCATGTTTTGGTTCATAATTCTCTTTTGTTTCTATTGGTTTCCTGCAAAGAGGGATAGGAATTGTGCATTGAGTTGACCGACTTAGAAGGATAACCAGACAAATGGATTTAACATTAACTCAGATAGTTACTAACTTTGTCAGATCATCGAACAAATCAAAGAAGCGTCTATTGTGGAAAATTCATGACACTCAAATAACTGTTCTTTTTTCTTTTCTTTTATGTTTTGTTTTTGGTGGTGTGGTGGTGGTAATCTTTCCGTTCTGACGGATCATGCAGTTCATCATAAATTTCTCCCTTTTTTTATCATGATCTTTAACCCTAAAAAAAAGGGGGGCAGGGGACATTTTTCACTACTATTCGGCCGCGCGAATGTTTTTGACTGCGCTGTTCGCTGACTTTTTACTTTCAAGTCTCGCACACCTTTAACACCATTTTCGCGAAAATCGCGCATACCGTTACGACGATGCACGACCTTTTATACATGCCTTTCAGACTGAAAATGATTAAAAAAACGTGATCTTGTGTACAAAGTATGTGCAAATGAAGTTTTCTCATCTTATTCATAAAGATATGATCATTATCACTTTCATAGGCTGAAATCAATCAATTTTAGCATATATGCTTGAAATAGGTTTTGTCATAAATTTTGCGAAAAAAAATGATGAAACAAAAGGTCAAAAAACAAGGATACATAAGAAATTCATAAAACAATAGCATACATAAAAAATTAATTGGGATACAAGTACATTGTTAGGAATGCTACAAAGAATGTTATCACCAAAAATTAGGATTTTAGGAGCTTTACTTTCTGATTTGGAGTAAAATGTCTGATTTTATGCATATATTAGCATAATTAATCAATTTAATGATCGTTTCCATTTCTTTTTGTATAGTTCGGTAGATTACGCCACAGGTAATGCATGGGCCAATTTTCATGGCGATTGCGCGATCGACGGCCGAGATCTCAAGGGGGGGGGGGGGGGGGGGGGGCGTTGAATCAACCCTCCCCCGGCCACAGAACACCCCCAAAAAGTCCGGCCTGGTTAGGGTTAACATTGTGGATAAATTCGATTCAATACAATTATTACGTGAAGTATTCGTAAAACAATGTGAAAATATTACAGGACAAAAAATTCACCTCAAATGAATGCCAGAATGCAGCTGGAGCACATCAGTGAATATAAATTTGAAGTAAATTGAACAATCCGTTCAAAAGTTATGAAATTTTGTAGTTTCAATACCGCCATGGCTAGATGAGAAGACTGCTATGGATATGTATGGCTTGTGATGTCACATGCGTAGAACGGTATAAAGAAATTATAAAGAAAAATTCAACATGATATTCACTTTTCTCGCATAATAATGAGCACTTCACTTGCTCCTTTCATTGAAGGAAGGGGGAGTAATATTACCGTCAACATACGTCAGTTACGACGCGAGGGAATGTCTTGATTTGTTTCGTTTTCAAAAAATGAAATTTTGAAGTATTCTCTTTATTGCTTATTTTTATATCCTTCTTTACGCATGTAACATCACATGCTGCAGTAGTCTTCTCAACCAGCAGTGATTGCGCAGAAACGGTTAACAATTCATAATTTTTGAACGGATTGCCCGATTTTCCTCGAACTTTCATTAATGTGTTCTGTACCAATATTGCCACATTATAGCTATGAGAATGCTAACAACACGAAAACGAAACAAAACCCGGACCGCTTCCTCTTTTCCTATTCCATTCCCGGGTATAATAAGCTGATCCTACAGTGACGCAGGCAAGTAAATTGAACACGGCACTGACTGCACTAGGCCTATATTAATATGCATTTCGCAATAAGGCATGTAACACGCTGAGTCAGGGGTCCTTCCCGGCAAACCCTTCCTTACCATGTCCAGACCATGGTTGCGTGGTCCAGCTCACTCCAGGAAGAAAGCAAGACAACACAATAGAGAATGAATAAAATGACGTGGAAACTAAACTTGCTGGAAATTTCTCTACTTCTGTTTACTCACGGCATCATAATATCATTCATCGTAACAGCAGACGGGTCGTCATTATCTTGCCTCGATCAACATGAAGACATCAATCTTGTAGCAAAAGGTGAGATGGCACTTTAGGGGCGTCACCAGCTTTTTTTCAAGGGGGGTGCGTTTTGACACTAAAAGTAACCTGTGAGATTTTTTTTTTTTTATTTGGTTTATTGGCTCCTGTGTCATCATGTACATTTACATAAGTATACACTATACAGTGTGATTGTATACATACACCAATCTTCGCTATGAAGGACTATACGGGGGTACATTATGTGACGGTGTGAGATCCTCGGCGAGGGAGCGAAGCGACCGAGCGGGGGAGGGTGTGGGAGGGGATACCCCCTGCCACGGTAGGGACTTTTGGTAAAAACAAGAGTGTAAAAGTCGCGTTTATAAAGCATTTTAAATCAATTTTCTGGGGAATTAAACAGTAAAAACAAATCGCTGTGAAGGACTATGATTATATCATAATATACGGGGTACATTATGTGATGGCGTGAGATCCTCGGCGAGGGAGCGAAGCGACCGAGTGTGGGAGGGTGTGGGAGGGGGATATCCCCTCCCACGGTAGGGAATTTTTGTAAAACAAGAGTGTAAAAGTCGCGTTTATAGAGTATTTTAAATCAAATTTCTAGGGAATAAAACATAGTAAAAAATCAGTGCGAAGGACTATGATCATAACTTATGAAAACTATTCATTTTACTAAGTACGGGCAGGGGGAGTGAGCTACTTTTACTTTGCCATTCGTCTGAAATGTATTCATTAAAAGCTTAAACGTGATCGCATTGTTTGAGTAATACAGTTTGTTCTATGAGCATAGAAGCATAGAAGAAAAGGAAAAATGTAAGGTTTACTAAAGGTATGTTTCAGGGGGCACACTCGAAGACGCGAGGCTACCATCTATACACTCAATTAAATATTAGTGTATAGATGCAATAATGTATATTGTTAGTGTATTATTCGCCCTGTTATGTGCGAAAAATTTCGCATTTTCAGTTATGAAATTGCAACTTTAGGCGAGAAAAGTGCCTTTATTGTTCAATTTGGTCTTTAAATAATTAATCAATTATTTGTTACAGGGGGCACAAAAAATATTGGAGGGGGGGGGGGGGACAAGTGCCCCTTCTGCCCCCCGCCCTTCGCGCTTCCAATTAAAGACACCCACACACATACACAAACTGGATGGAGATTTAAGGGAATTTGATTTTTGAACGAACATATACAACGAAGAAACAAAACAAAACAAATCAATATGATTTTTTTTTTTTAACCGTGCAGGTTCTGGGGACAAGATGAATACGCTTAAATGTAAAGGGCACCCTATATCATGCATATAATACATGCACTGCCCTTACAAATTGACTAACAAGAAACTATTGATTATATATCTTATCATTATACGCCCTTTATATACTTATATCTTATAATTATTGATGATATATCAGTTTGTTCCTAAAATCCCCCACACATACGCCCACATACACACATTACTAAAGATAGATAACATAAACTGATCATCCTAAAGTCGCGAAATCACTGTCTCTCGTATTCTTCTTAACCAACTTTAAAGGGGAAAGCTAGTAACTGATCAGTGGGAATCACTGGAAATGCTGGGAGATGATTGTTCCAATCCTTATGGGATTCATTCAAGAGTTCATTGTGTATCTATTGTTGTGTGAAAATGATTTGCTTCAGAATGGTCTCATATTCAAGTAATGTGCAGTTTAATGCTTCCAGGTTAGCGTCCCTGGTCAGTGACGGAGCATTAATCTGCACATTACTTGAATATGAGACCGTTCTGAAGCAAATCATTTTCACACAACAATAGATATACAATGAACTCTTGAATGAATCCCATAAGCATTGGAATAATCATCTCCCAGCATTTCCAGTGATTCCCACTGATCAGTTACTAGCCTTCCCCTTTAAAGGACAACACCATCAAATATACCGTTCTGATTTTTTTTTTTTTTTGCCACAGAAAATTATTCATATTCATTTGTTTTGATTATCAATAGATTGTAATAATCAGATATACATACATGATATAATATATATATATATATATATATATATATATATATATATATATATATATAACACATAATCCTATATTGACATAATTAACTAGGACTTCACATTTTCATAAGAAAAATTATGTAATGTATTGCGGTCGATCGTGAAGCACAAGAAGCCGTGTAGAAATGAGTCAATTTAAGCAAGTCTCAATGAACTTTAGTTGGTATGTTTCCAGACACAGAGTATAAGCTGCTGCTAATTGGTATCGTGATTTTTAGTGAATAGGGATCGCTCTTTAAAAGTTATTTCTGTAATGATAATTATTGTCACAATAATTAATGATGAACCTTTCATTTTAACACATTTTTAGCCGGTGACTTTCTCTGCATAATCCACTCCAGCGGCGTCGATCCGTTTTCATGATGGGGGGAGGCAAAGACTTATAGGTGGAATATAGCATTATTATGTGCGAGGGAGCGGAGCGACCGAGCGGGGGAGGGTGTGGGAGGGGAGGTGGCAGGGAGATTTTGCATTTTCAGACCTGAAATTCAACGTTCTAGTGCACACTTCTGGTGGAATTTGTTTTTTTTTTCCCTATTCAAAAAAAAAAAAGAGGAAAAAGATAACTGCTTTATTAACTCGCGGCATATCAGCCCTTGTTTCCACGTGTGCAACATCACTGTGTAGGCATAACATGGAAGGTGACAGGGGGAGGGTGTTGCAGGGGTAGCCCCTTCCCAGACGGCGGAGCTTTTGCATTTTTTAAATTGAAATGGAACAATCTGATGCACACTTCTTTGAAGTACTCCAAAAAATTGTCAGTCCCCAAATGTGTCTTGATAGTCTGTGGGTGTGGAGCCAAGCGGGAGAAACAAAAATCAAAGAGATTAGGGAACTTTTTAATGTATTTGATTTCAAGTGACAGATATCAAACTTGCTTTTTGATAAAATATTCTGAAATTTGTCAATTCCCCTCCGACGCGACGGAGCTTTTGCATTTTCAGAACTGAAATTCAGTAATCCGTTGCACAATGAGTGAAATACCGCACGGATACAGTACGGTCGATAGATAGTAAACACTGTAAAGGAACATCAGTGCTGCCAGAGCCCGGGGTGCGATTTCTTTTTGTCCCTGGTGCAAAATAAAAAAAGTAATGATAAAGATAATAAAAAAAGAACAATTATTTCGAGTCCAGCGTTGAGGTCGCTTGCAGACTGATTTTTTTTTTAAGGGTCTGAAGGGGGGTGCGTTCGCACCCAGCGCAACCCCCCCCCCCCCTGACGCCCATGCACTTCATAACTAAAGAGCGGCATCTTTGCTTCTTGCCGCAGATTCGCATCAATTTGGTATTGATCGGTGTTTTACTTTCCAGCTTTAGATCCACCAACATTTTCTACAGAATTTTCAAATAGTGCCGCAATAATTTCTTCTCAAATCATAATGAGCATTGTCAGCATCTCTGCTATAGGTTAACTCGAAGGCTATATCATAAATCTGACATACAATAAGTTTACTCTCTCAAATAAGGAAAAGGCTATGAATAGGGTTCACTTTTAGACGTATTGTTAGCGAAAGATAATAAGGATAGCTGAAAAGAATCAGACTTGTTTTTTCATGTTCTATGCCGTAAGTATATAGCTGCCCTATATAAGGTAAGGGAAGGGAATTAGTTCCAGTCGTGGTGCATGTAGTAGCCTTACAACGAAATACGGGACAGAATGATCGACGTTGAAAGTAATACGGGGAATCACTTAGCATTTTGGAGTCTATACTGTACACCCCAATATTTGTAGACAGACTGAAAATGTTTGGTTTAATAGGTATTCCTTCTTTCTCTTTAGACGCTATTATTATGTCATACCCAGCTTGGAAGAAGTCTTTTCAATGGTAGGTAAAATAGATACATCACATTCATATGTCGATGTGTTGGCTCAGTGAGTAGAGCGGCTGCCCTCACAATCGGGAGGTCGTGGGTTCAAACCCCGGCCGCGTCATACCAAAAGACGTTAAAAGATGGGAGTTGCTGCTACCTTGTTTGCCGTTCAACAGTGCTGTTGAAAAGGTTAGAGCAACGTCGATCTGGCGCTGCTCAGTGGCTGCCGGGCCCACGATCAATTGGGCAAAAAGAATTTCCATTCTTGGACAATAACATTTGGAGTTTATATCCAAAACAATTATTATTATCATTCAGTATTACTTTCGGGTCTTCATCTAAACGGCATAGTGAGGTGAATATTTTATTTGTAAAAAATTACCCACGCATCCTTTTTGTTTGTTTGTGTATATTGTGTGTGTGTGTTTGTTTGTTTGTTTGTATTAATAGCGTCAACCTGTCTTGGGTGCTTCAACACCAGTTGCTATCGGGGCCACTTCGTTTTTCAAGACAAGAACACGACAATCGTAACCTGTGTCAACGAATGTAGAAAAGGAGGATTCCAGTATGCTGGGCTGGCTTACGGGAACATGTGCAGTTGCGGCGTATCGGAGTGTCATATGACAGACAGAGCACCAGCCAGATTCTGTGGCGTGCCATGCTACGGAAATCGGCAGTTACTGTGCGGTGGCATTTATTTTATCTCCGTTTACCGTGGTAAGAGTTTCCTCTTCATTCCCACGTGATGTACGGACTTTGCTTTGTTTGTTTGTTTGTTTGCTCGATTTTTTTTTTTGAGTGAGATACTTAAATGTGGACTATGCCTGATTGATAAGTATCAAAACAGCTTGACCACACTTCTAGTCGGCAAACGATAACTGTCAACCTCAATGCGCACTCTTTCAATAAAAAATGATTATTATATAGTCTATTTTAAAAGCGATATACAGCAATTCGCTCAAGATTATTTCTGGTGTGTTTGCATCTCCGCGACTTCTTTGATCTATGATCTGTGGGCACATACTGCTCTGTCATGCTGACATGAAAAGGTGCTCACCCTCAATCACTCGTCCTGACCAGAACTGAATGTTTACAAAATATTTTTGTAAAGAGGAAGGGATCCCAACATTTTTTGTTAGTCGTAAAACACATCATGGAAGTTTGAGGAAAATTGGACAATCCGTTCGCAAGTAATGAATTTTGAAAGTTTCGTTGCTGCCGTTGCTGAATAAAACACTGCAACTCGTGATGTCACAGCCGACAGCGATGATTATAAAGAAGATGGTAAAAGAACTCCACAAAAAATAGAAAATTAAAGAAAAGCTTGCATCTTTTTTTGGTTCACTGACATTATGATTTTAATAAAAATCACTTTTCAAAGCGCAAAGCTTATACGTTGAGTATAGTATTCCCTTGCCTAATTCTACAACAGGTAAAGCAAGTAATCTTTCAATATTGAGAGAAATTAGAGTATCTTGACTTCTCTGTATGTACGTCAAGATTTGTTGCAGTTCGGCGGTACCAAAACTTATCAGATTCATATATTTTAATAGTTCGAGTTTTCTCAGACTTCACTATTATGTTCTATACTGATATTTTGTGCATGCATGCACTCATCATTCATATTTTGATGGCAAACTGCCCTGTTATTACCTTGTTCAATACTTACGTTGATAGAAGTTGAAAATATTCTCGATTATCTTTGTATTATTTTTGTAATCGTTGCTCTATACTGTAGCATCACGAATTGTTGTTGTCTTCTATGACATGGATTTTACTTAAACTGCAAAGCTTCCTAACTTTTCACAAATAGTCCAACTTTTATCAAACGATATCAACTCCAACAAAATGTAGGTTATTACTGATATTTGTGTATTCAATGAATGTTTTATATAGTTTGGATAAACCGCCCTTTAAAGGTAGGGGATACCTTTTACAGACCTCCCAAAATGCAGCAAAACATTAAATATGAACCTCAGGGGACTTGTTTAGGCCACTGCTGAGAAATTTGGAAGTCAACAGTTATCTACAATTTGAATAATGCACAAAACTCAACTACTCAGTAGTTCTGTGTGTCAGCTACACTTAAGCCTTTTTGTTGCAGTCTTCTGTATTTTTTTTTTATCTATAAACACAAATCCAAAAGTATGAAGAGCTGATGTAATAACATATAGAGTGTGTGGCAAGAATGTATATAGAAATGTTTGTGAGTTTTGATGAACTTTCTTCACAAAATATACACGATGGACACACATGCAGTGCATGGGTCTGCAAAGGTAGCCTAGTCATGTACTGGAATTTACGGTGATCCCCGAAAAAAATTCAATTCAAAATCTAACGATCAAAAAATGTACTAAATGTTACCTTCCACTTCCAATACTTTATGGGAGTTTCTATAAATGATACTCTCTTCAACATACCACTGTATTTATGCAACTCTTCATTTGAGGCATGCAAATGGGATTCCCTACCTTTAAGTAATAAGTGCTTGTTTAACGCCTTAGTGTTTTAACATTCCTGTCAATGAATGATAAATCAATTGCATTTGTTTCTATGACAGGATAAAGTGATAAATCTTGCTAGATTTCTTATGCTCCCGAAGTCAAACAACAATGAGAAATCTTGTCAAGGACCGGATCATTACTTCGGATCCATTAAGACCATCTACTTTGTTGTGCTTGTCGATAGACACTGTATTGTCGCTTTCAGTTTCGAAAGTATCAGTACAAGACTTGTAATAAGAATAAAGAAGAATGCCTGTTCATTACCAGAGAATTGGAGAGACATGGTCTGGTTGTTACACGGCTAATGTGTTGCGTATAAATCATTTTCTCAACGTCCATAATAGAAAGATATTGCGGTTCAAGCTTATATCACATCAAAACATATATCCAACAATCTCTGTGTGCGAAATGTGATTATATTAAAGCATCATATGGAAAAATTAGAGGTCTCTTTTGAGTGAAATTTCAAAATAATTACTAGATATTCTCATTTTCTCAGAGTGTTTTATCTAAGATAGTTTGATAAAACGTTAGAATGATAACATAATGAACGATGATAACTATAAATTGAATGCTGTGATAAAGTAATTCAAATACCACCTATACTGTCGGTATGTTTACTATATCGTATCCCCCCCCCCAAAAAAAAAAAAAAAGATAGATAAATAAAAATATATTGGGACCCTCCGCAACGACAAATTTAAAAATAGTAAATCAATCCAAATACAATTTCAGGAAATGTATTTTGAACTTATTTCCCGCATCTTACAGAAAACCCCATCCGATTTGCTTCAGTTGTTAAAGGGAAATGAGGATTTTTATAAAGCATGTTAGATGTTATATTTTTAGACCCTGAAATATCATTCAGACAGTTCAATCATATTGGAAGCTATCAATGCGAAAAGCCGATTGTATTTTTTTTTTTTTTTTGGGGGGGGGGGGACATACTGTATATTGTGAGTCATGTGCATGATTTTCTAATACATTTCAAACATTCATGAACTTACACGTATGACATCTAAGTTATGTGTATACCTACTTCCATTGTTATACAATATAGCAGCAAAATTTAGCAGTGAGAAAAGAAATCGCTAATGCTGTGTGTCTCATTAGAATTCTCTGATACTTTCATTTTGACTTCCTTCCTGTGTTATGTTCAGTAAATGATAAAAGCAAGAAGGAAATCTCTGGAGGATACCCATCAGGTTAGTAAAAGCCGACGCACAGGTTCGTACTTTTGTTTACTTATGTATAATTCTTACTTTACCTCGGTAACTTTTTAGAAAAAGAAGAAAGAAATAACAACCAAAGAACACAGAGCAATGTTCGACAGTTGTTAAAACAGCGCAATCATTAATGTGTATGATAACTTTTATCGTAGCATAGGCCTACAAGACTTTTAATCTAGAAGAGCCCTGCCCGTTCATCATTGTGTGTAGGGACCAATCGTATTTTCCAGGAACATGTATGTGATTCATTCTATGGCGCCGAACATCAGGGAGAACTGCTGTTGCCCAATGGATCGATTCTCGATAACCGATTACAGCATATATAAAAGAATAGGTATATAGCAACCACAATTGGGTTTACTCTTAGATTTTCTTTCGGCAGTCAAACAATTTTTTTTTTTTTTGGCTAATATTTTGCGCTTTCGTCATTACCAGACTGAAATCATGTTACTACAGCGTAATTCTATGCATTTCTTATGAATAATCTATTGGAGCACATAATTATGTCCAGTCACATGAGAACGATGCTTAGGCTTCAAACTTGAAAACTATATATATATTTTTTTTTTTCTTTTCGACATCAGAAAAACACGGTGGCAGCGTCGACGATAAGCCTGACAATATACTTGCCATCGCGCTTACCGTTGCCGTGGTATCGTTATTCGTCCTTCCTCTGCTGGTCTTGATAAGATATCAATGGTTGAAGCGCCGGAGAGGCCAGCTGGGTAGCTCGGTCAATAGAGACGAACCAGTGGGTGCTGAGGGCGTTCACGTCCAACTGACTAGCCACAGAGATCATGCCCTCCAAGCAGAGCCCAAACTGGCCGCTAAGGGGAGCACGAGCCGAGAAAGCTTGGTACCACCATTGATCGTCTCAACGTCCTGCATACATCCAGCGGAAATCGTCCCTTCCGCTTCCCCTTGCCAGGACGCTGATCATCAATACGTAGAAATGAAATCCATTTCTGTGGTTCACCTGAGATGCCCAATGGCAGAGTTCGATACCTATGGCGTTTCCCGGTGCTCACCCAATGCTGAAGACACTTATTCCATTACTCTGTCACGTCTGAAAAACAATGAAAGATTTTATCAGAACCATCCTTCCAACAGAGTTTAAGGCGTTTGATATACCTAGCTCATAAGCATTTTATCTGTTGGAAAATAAGTAGGTTTTTCCCTGGAAGGTAAAAAGAAAAGCAAGACTGCTGCCTTTGACCCTTACAGTGCCAGGGTCTGCCTTCTGACAGAGTGTACAATTCTTTTGGTTTTCTGTGGCTATCGGTACTCAAGTCGCACAAAGGATATTAATAACTACAATTGTCTCATTTCTGTATCAGGAATTCCTTCTCGGATCTCTGCTCTCACTATTGCAACCCCTTTTAATTCAATCTGTCAACCAATTGTGATTAAATATCAAATCAGTCAGCATGTAGTGTCGATTAGGGAAATCAGAACTATACTGGAAAGCAATCACAACAGTTTTATGGAGATGATCCCGAGGTCATTATATAAAACAATGATTGAAAAAAGCAACCATGCAGCATCATGTATGATATTATACTAATGGGTACCAGCATATACATGTAGGACAGTTGCTTTCAGGCAACTAGTAGTTCGTGCAGTTAATATGTTTGTAGAACCTTGTCAATAAGCTGAAGAAACAAATTGAGATACTTCCAAATTTTTACATCTCATCCGACTCGATAGTCGATCAAATTAAAATTGGACGCCCCAGTCAAGCATTATATAGCTTATGACGAACCACATGTAACATATTCCATGACGAAACTATTCCGTATTTATACGGTATATTAATTTTTTGTATATTGTATGTATGTGGCCCAATTCATTTAAAATGTTTCCAATGGACGTCAAATACAATAAAAAAGCCTTAAAAATGTTCAGAAGGCTTTAAAACGTTATAGACGTCAGAAAACCTTTCAAGAATAATTTCAAAACTTTCTGCGGACGTCCAGAAAACCTTTAAAAACCGTCTAGAATGTTCAAAAAACTTTTTATAAGAATGTCTACAACAAGTCTTATGACCCTTTCCCAGAACGTGTAAAGAACCTTTCATATCCGTCTAGAACGTCCAGAAAACCTTTAACATGTTTAAAAACGTCCTAATGTGTAATTTTATCGGGCATTAACTGAACAATAACATAAGTACAATCTTTAACACAGTTAAACTTTTGAACTCGGCATAAATACTTTAGATTTCACTGTCTCTTATCTATTGTTTCCATTGGTTTTCAAATTTTCTTATTTGAATACGAAAAAAATATGCATAAATATTCATGATATGGAAACCAATGACGAAGACATAGCGGACCAAATAAAAGCGTTTTTTAAAACTTTCATTAAAGATGAAGTCGACGTGGCAGACCTAATAAAAACGTATGTACGTTTTGAAGACGTCCGTTTTTGACGAAGACGTAAGAAACCTAGACAAAGTTATGAAGACGTTACGTGTTTGCTGGGCTGTCAAGTTCAAGTTCAAGTTCAATCATAGTTTATTTCCAATCAACGAAAATCAAAACGTAATACAAAGTATACATATCATAAAATGATATTGTCTACATTTTTACAAAAGGTTCATGTAATATACGAAATAAACTATCAATATCACTATCATCATTAAGTACAGTAGTAGGCAACATCATCATGCAATCATAATTACAAATTGCATAATATCATGCAGCTTGCCGGCTTGCAGTTTTGACCTATACAACTTGGCAGTACTCTGACTTAACAATACTAGTACGTGTACATCCGTCACATTGGATAGTAGGGAAAACACTAACTGCTTTTCACAGGGATATGAGCATCGTATATTGTGCGAGTCATATTTTGCTGCTTGATGTTATTAATAATAGTAATAATCATTTATTACTTTCCAGATCACGGAGACTGACCTGTATATGAAATAAGTTATGCGTCTGTATATTATCATGTTACAAAGTAATTATGGACTATTATTTTGTTGTTTGTAATATACATGTAGGCCTATATTGTTTGGAAAAGAAATTAGAAGTGATATGAAATGAAAATAAGACAAAATGAAATGAAGGTCATTTTCATTTCATTTTCATTTCATTTTTATTTCATTTCCGGCCAAAACATACAATATGACAATTTCATACAATCAAATTAAGTACAATGTAACTATTACATTTCCAAATGAAATTTAGTAATGTGGTATGCGTTGGTTTCTGATGTATCGTCTGTTGTGTCATAATTACCTCTATATTGATTTAATATCTTTGAAAAGAATTTCAAATAAATGATTGAATTAGTAAATATCAGCATTTTATCCGTTCGGGATGCTTCGCGAGATGTCGATTTTTTTTTTTTTTTTTTAAGATTTCATGCACTAACAAAAGTTCAAGGAGTGAAAACCTTTGGCCGTAAAATAATAATGATCATCCTATCCCGTCATTACTAGTTGACAGTCATAATCACACTCAATGATTCTATATGCACACGCAGAGGACTGAAATGTAAAGAAAAGTATTATTTTTGAAGAAATAGAGTAAAAGATCAATTTCGAAATCTTGCGGAATTTGTGGAAATAAGACAGCTTATTTCAGTTACACCTTGATCTAGAATGTCTAAAGTGAATTATTTAAAGAGAAAGGAGTAGATAAGAAATGGAAAAAAGTCACAATGTCAAAGGTCATGGAACTGATGTTAAAGCAAATATTTCGCAGTCATACTTGCTGTTGAACGTGTCTAATCGGAAGGTAATTCCACGAAGAATAAGAACAAATGCGAATAGATAGATTAATCACATTCATGTTTGATCGATTCCCGATTCCCAAACCCATTATGCTAAGGAGCGCATTCCATGCAATGTTTATCTTCCTGAGACTAAAAATGATATATAAAAGACATTCCTATCGACACCATTTGGCAACCACACTGAATACCCGCTGCGCCCCATCAGACGTTCTCATTGACTTACTGAGGCAGTTGTTTACTTACTTGGAGTTTACTTGGATAGAGACGTATGTTAAACTGTACTTATTTGCCCCTACAGGTTTCACTGTTCCTCCGTGCTGAATATGGGCTGTATTCATTAGGGGGTGGCTGTTCCAGTGCAGTGGCGGATCCAGAGGGGGCGCACCGGGCGCGCCCCCCCTTTATTTGTTGTTAAAACAAAAGAAATAAAAAGAAAAAAAATGAGATGAAGCCTGGCAGTAGCACCAGAAATATTCCCCCCCCCCCCCACTTCACGGAGTTCCTGGATCCGCCCTGCAGTGTTTCTCAAGGATAGTTTTGAACTGATTAGCACTTGATGCTCTAATTGCCGTGTCTGGTATGGAGTTCCACTTGTGTTGAAACTGAGAACAGAGAAAGACTTTTGAGACATAATGTCCTATTTTTTTTTTCTTTTGAGTGCCTAGTTTAGCATTGAATCTGTCATCGTATTTTCAGAGAGAGAGAGAGAGAGAGAGATAGAGAGAGAAAAGGTGCAGAGTCAAAGGATACGCCAAGGTCTTTCTCTTGGTTTAGAACTTGCCGACCAAAGTTTAACAATCACTGCTGGCAATATCATGATCATCCGTAGAGTGTCCCGGCCTATCCACCCAGGACAGGATTCCCTACTGGAAAGAAGACAGTGTCCCACAGTGTGTTTACAGTGTGTTCACATAGTCGAGTATGTGAAAACGCTCGAATTTAACAGTGTGAAGATGTTGTCACATTGTGGTGTGGTTTTCACAGTGTTTACCTAGTAATGTTTTGTTTCACACTGAATTGATGACTCACATTGTGTTCACACTGTTAAAACGCTCGAATTTTATAGTATAAAGAGATTTCACACTGTGTCCACACTGTATTCACATTGTGTTTCTCACGCTGTGGGACACTGTGTTCTTTCTAGCAGGGTTTGTAGACTTCTAGGTGGAAGTGAGTGAAAAGAAATCCATCTGTGGAAGCACAATATTGTGCAACTGTGCAGGAGATTCGATTATATCTTTATGCCAGTTGTGCTTCTACGCAATACGATGCAAGTGGGCTTAGTGAGCATTGCACCCTCTAGAATGTCTGAGACGGCGACCAGAAATAAGTTCAAAGGAAGAACCAGGCGAAACTTGAATAATGATTTTTGACAATTTTTATTATAATAGGGCACATGGAATACGATTCACCTGACATCGTCGGCGTTTTCACGAACTGACGCTATTTCGATTTTGGTCAAAATTTTCAAAATCGAGATATTGGTACCAAATGAAAGTGCTTTCAAAACTCTACCAAATCCCAAAATTTTAGATCACAAAATTAATTATTCTTAATTTTATCAAAGAAAGAAAAAAACGACGGTACTCGAAATATCGAGAAATTGAGAAAAAGGAGTTTCACGAACCGACGCACGAAAGATACGCCGGTTCGTAAAACCCGAATTGCTACGGTGAAGAGCAATGCGGGTTTCACGAACCGTCGCAGTCGCATTACTTTGAGCTTTGTTCAACTTACTGGCCTAGAATTAGGTTTTGGCCCTAATCCAGATCTCAGAGTGAGAACCAAGCCTTCTGAAAGATGAATGACGGCCTAAGCCAGCCCACTGTCCACGAGTGAAGTGAATGGTAAGCTATAATCCTCTTAAAATCATGCTCAAAATAACAGTTTCAGTTGGACTACCATAACCATTAATTGCGGTAGTGTGTAGTCCCATGTATTCAATCGCGTGATGCTTATGAAGCCTAGTCTGTAAACGCCATACAATTTCAAATTAGATCCCAAATCATATTATTTATTGTTTCTTTTCAACTTATGTCGTTAGACGTTACTTCTGAGACTACTGAGTACTATAGTCGTAACGTCTGTGTGCAAGACATGCAGATTGCAAGATTTCAAAGTCTCGAAGACACTAAAAATAGCCTTGACTTTTGAGTTGAAAATGAAATCATGACATTGACAAAGTAGGCGTACTAAACTAAAAAAAAAATAAATTAAAAGTCCAACAGTAAAACTCAAAGGAAGAGTAAAGAATAAAGTTAGACATGTTAGACTTTTACTTTCAAGTCTAACTATTAAGTCTAAGTTAAGACTTTACTTGTAATACCAGTTACTAAAACTAAGATCAGCTGCAGTCTAAGACCAAGTCAAATTAACACAGTTCAGAGCCATACCGGTAGTCTAGCTCTAGATCTACATCTAGACTAGTGGTAATAGTAGGTAGAGTCCACCCATTTTTTCCCCCAATCTTTACTGGTCCATTCCTGAAAAAGTTACTGGTCAGTGTCCAACAGTGATTTTTCCTGGTCAGGGACCGTCGGACCAGTGCCAGTGTGCAGCGTTGGTGTAGATGTCATCTATGACTATGTGGTCTAGTGATACTACCTAAACACTACTACGAGTACTCTACAGGTTAGGTGGCTTTCCTGTACAGTGCAGTGTTAAAGTATACTTGTGAATTCAGCCCTAGTACCGTACTGTGTGTAGTGTATGTCTAACGTTAGTTCGAGTGGAGTAGGGCCTACCTAAGCTAAGCACAGCGGTGGGGCTTTTTTCCCCTAAAACTTGTGAATGTGGCCCAACCAAATGGCGTTTGTATATTTACGCTTGATTGATAGTGATACAGTGGCGCTGTCGATTTCCACAGCAGCCATACATAATCTTTTGTCCTTTCTTCTTTCCTTTTTTCCCCTTTGTTCTTTCACTCTTTTTATTCTTGGAATCGAAGGACTTACTAAGAAATGTCCCTCGACTGATTTAACCAGGACTCTTGAGTCCTGGTAAACCTAACCTTACCGAGTAACCGTTAACGTTTGTTAGGCCTAACATAACAGTAACACTGACTTAGCCGTGTATTGACTTTGTCTTTGGCCCACTTACTGAGATGGCGAGTCTCACTCTTTAACGTTAGTCTAAACGTAGTCGCTAGATCTGTCAGTGTCAGTGTCACTGGTTATTGTATATGGTGCCATCTCTAACGTACTTTAACAAGTTGATGTTAGTTATCTATGTCAACTTACTGATTTAGTAATAGTGGTACTGTCATCCTGTTGGACATCGCCAAAATATCATCCGTGACGTGTTAATTTCGTGTCACAAAGACAAAAGTTGCCAAGATCTAATAGTATAAAATTTCTAGATTTAGATGTAGTCTAGATCTAAGTAATATGAAATCTGTGTAACTTAAAAGTGAAAGGTCTAGACTTCACTTAGTCTATAATTAGACCAGACATTCATGAGGCAAAGGCCTATTTAGTAGATCTATTATTATTCTATTTTAATGTCAATTCCTGCTAACTCGCCACGTGTTATTCCTAAGGCCAAGGACTTCCGGGTTAGTGATTTTTTTTTGATAAATACCAAACAGCAGACGTGTTTCATTTGCATTCTTGCACAGACTTCATGAAAATATGTGCAGTATCAAAGAAATATGATGCACATGACAATGCCACTGTTTTATAGGTGAATGGTTAATACCTTTAAAAGCTGAATGATAATGTAGAGTCTAGGTCTAATTAAGATGATACAGTCTCTGATAAGAAACAGGTTTGATTGTCGTAGACTGTTTCCCAAATGCAGGTAGTAATATTCAGCTACTTTAATGCAATGCCTTGTTTACAAGTACATGTAGATTTATATTCATGTGAATGATAATTCAATTTCTACATGAGACTTACTAAGTGCTAGACATAAGATCTTCCATCATTAAAATGTGTAAATGACGAGACAATTTGAATATGGATCAAAGACGAACAGCAGTATATTTTGACATTCTTTGATCCTGCATAGGCCTACCATTTTGTTTTATGTTTAATATAAATAGAGCAAAATAATTTCAACTTCAGTTTTGTTGGCTGATTTTTTTTTTCTCAAAATTAAAGTTGTATCTTGTACCATGATGTTTGATTTTAATCAAAAGTTCTTAATTTCTTTCTTTTCTTTCAGATGACTGGTGCCATGTAGTAGCGAAGAACTGGACTGTCTCAGAAAAGAAAAGAAAAAGTACAGGGTCGTGTACATCATCAACGGATGTGAATACAATGGTAATTAGAGTCTAGGTCTAATCAAGATGTTAAAGTCTCTGATAATAAAGAAGTTTGATTGTCGTAGACCGTTTCCCAAATGCAGTTAGTAATATTCAGCTTTTTCAAAGCAATGCCTTATTTACAAGGACACATAGATTTATTCATGTGAATGATAATTTAATTTCTACATGAGACTTACTAAGTGCTAGACATAAGATCTTGCATCATTAAAATATGTAAAAGGCGAGACCATTTGAATATGCATCAAAGCCGAACAGCAGTATTTTTTGACATTCTTTGATCCTGTATACCATTTTGTTTTATGTTTGATATAAATAGAGCAAAATGATTTCAACTACAGCTTAGTTGGCTGATTTCTTTTTCTCAAAATGAAAGTTGTATCTTGTATCATGATGTTTGATTTTAATCGAAAGTTCTTAATTTCTGTCTTTTCTTTCACATGACTGATGCCATGCAGTAGCGAAGAGCTGGACTGTTTCAGAGAAGAAAAAAAGTACAGCATCGTGCTTATCATCAAGGAATGTGAATACAATGGCTTAGGAAAGAAGACAATCTACAGATAGGATAGAAGGGAGAACTTGGGATAAAGGGCGACAACATAAGGACGGTATATCTACATTAAAATGTGATTGTAAAGTGGAAACATGAAAGAAGATTCTAAGATTGAAGGTGAAAACATGCATTCCATTCTGTGATGTCGTAATTACAATTTTGCCACACTTTAATAACACTACTGAGAGACATTTATATCAAGGCAAGCTTCATGTGGATATGGAATGTTAGATTTTCTTTAAGTGTTCATTGGTATGTATTTCATGATAATAAATCTTGAAGGTTTTGTGTGGTAATCATAACCTTGTGATACATCTTGATAAATTTCTAAGTGCACATTGGCAATATTCAGATGATGCTGTAATCAGATGAAGTTAGATGGTTGAATAATCATTGCATAGTTGTAATAGTTATCGACTGAGGATTAACATGCCCTTCACTGATTTATTTTTCGTAAACGGTGATAATTGCGAGAGTCAATCTAAATTGTCGGGGGCATAACCAAATGTGTCACACTGTCAAAATGTGTATATCAGAAACTTTTAGCTCGCTGTACGAATTTTCACAGAAAACTGATTTATGAGAGTCACAAATGGTAGCTTAGACCCATTAACAAAAAGTTCCAGCTTCATCTTCAACCATGTTCATGATACATGTTCATCTACATTTTGCAAACATTCTGAATGTTGATTGAGACATGTTATACATGTATGTATTTTTATGAAATTAATGCAACAAATAATCAAATATGCATCTCTGCTAGATGATAATATTAATCCAGTTAATGACATGCCAAACTCACCTCAAACTGTAATTCATTCTATTCTCCTTTATTCTTTTATTTATTATTTTGTTGTCTTCAACCCACTTTGAATGTGTTAAGTATGATTCTTATAAACATGGGAAATGCACTCCATATAACTGATAGGACTTATAACAAATTGACATAATCATTCAACCATCACTAGACAGTTCTGTTATGAGATGTTCTTTATTTAACTAAAATTGTAAATTATGATACGTGTATGCTCCCATGCAAACTCACAACAAAATACAGAAATATGATTTCTTTTAATAATAATTCATTATGTCTCTAAATGTACAATTAAAGAAAGTGATTACAAAAAGGATGTCAAACATTGTATATTAAAATAATAGATTATTCATTTGTCTCCATCCGTAGTAACACATGCAACTGCAGTGTGCAGTTTGTGGGCTGCTGTGAAAAAAAAAAAAAATCACAGGCAGCCCAAAGCGGGATTCGAACCCACGACCTCCGGATTACTAGACCAGCACCGTAACCACTAGACCACCGGGATGCCCTAGCACTACCTTTAGACATGAATGATTAGATATAGAAGGGCTTGGGGGCGCTTCGAAGTTAACTGCTCTTATTAAATATGCACATGTCATTTGCAACTCGACTAAAGATGATTAAACGCACTGAAATTCTTACTTTAAATAATATTCATAATCTGGTTTTTTTTTTCTTTAATAGCTTGGGATGTACACTGTATCGGTCTACATTTCGCCTACAATATGGAATTCTTTACTTCGAGACGTTTGTTTTTTACAAAAGAAAATTAAGAGTCCTTTAAAGGTGCTGTAGAACAGTGGCGTGTTTTTTTTTTTTTTGGGGGGGGGGGAGGGGAGTCAAATTAGCCTTGGCCCCTCTCCACCGTCCTTTTTTTTTTTCCCCCTTTGGCTGCATTTTTTTTTTTTAGTCATGACATGAAAATTCGTCTGCATCCACCCCGTAGTTTTGCTGATGACCTTTCTTTTTAATTATCTTAACCACACACAATTTTGGCCGAATTTCCCCACCCCTCTTGTGAATTTGCTAGCACATGTGTTTATAGTACTGGTGGATTAAGGATTCGGAGGGGGGGGGGGTCGGCTAAAATTTCTCTTTTCTCATATGTAACAAGCCTACGGGGCGAAAGGCTGATATTATGGGCTTTCTACACACATTTTTAGATGCTAATTATTGGTTAATATGAGCACGATCATTTATGTTGTGATTAATTTGTTTCCTTTTCATATATGTATGACTTCTATTAGAGACTTAATTGGCTTGGCACTCCTTACATCGACCTATTTTAGACACCCATTTCCTTCTCTCTCTCTTGCTTTTTCTCTACTGTCCTGTGAATAGTGTAACTACATGTACATGCAGTACCTCTTCTCTTTTGTATGATATACATCAAGTTTCCATCTGAGCATAATGTGTGTTGCAGCACTCTCAAGCTTCATGCATATGCAGCAACATCTTTTTATGTTCATATACATAATTATGCTTGATATATTAATTTGAGAATGTTATTCTTTCTTTTGTATATGTTCCGTCCGCACTGTGTTTCTCTTTTTGTGAACACACAAGGACTGATGTAATAATGAACTTGAATTACGCATATTCTTTAATATTGATTCCATCTCCATTTGCCATTAGATATTTATTGATTTATGGAGCTCTTCCACAATTGTTATCCTTCCCATTGTCATTACTCATCTCTGAATAATTCAAATTTGATACTTTATTGAGAACCTATGTTTCTTCGATTACATAATGTACCTCTTCAATATACACATGTATTGCTGCAAAAGGCATAATAAAACATGACCATTGTTATATATTTAAAATGAAGCTTGAAATTCTGATAATTTTGATATTTATGTATTTTTAGGAGTTTATCAGTTTCGAAGAGTGCATGCAGGATGAGTTTTATGTTTTTATATGATCAAGTGCAGCTATCAAAGAATCTGTTGAGCAGGAAAGAGAAAGATGGAAAATGAGGAATTATGAGTGAATTCGCATGCAAGCCAAATGACAATAATGACACCGATAAAAATTGTGACAAAGTAAAAGTCACAAATAATGTGGAATAATAAGAAATAAAGAAATTAATAGATTATTTCAGAGAAAGAAATAACAGAGTGCATGAGTATGAAAGATGAGTAAATGCAAGTAATCATTACTGACTGGCACATCTTTTTCCCTATATTTAGCGGTATCCTTCATCTTAGAACAAACATTCATAATTATTATGAAAGAAGTGAACTGAATTTGAATTAAAAATTATGTGAAAAATAAAGAAAGTAAGTTAAAAAAGTATTAAAAAAAAACAGTAAAAAGTAAAAAAAATATGAAACACAGTGTACCGAGTACATATTAATTACCAAATGATAAATGTCCACATGCAAAAGTGTTGAATAATATATCCACACAAAAAAGGAGGGGGGAGGGCAAAGAAATCTTTGGAGCGATCAACGACGTACAGCTCTAATAACAATGCTAAATGAAGATGAAAACAAGGACAACACGCTTTTTAGAACAATTAAGAGAAACTGGCTTATATTATCATCTTAATTATCACCTAATGTATTATAATCATCACAATAATCATTACATGACAATTAATTTCAATTAATAAGGTTATTGTTGATAAGCAGGTATAGCCCTAATAGTATTTGTATGTAAACACATACGAAAATGAAATAGCGACGGTTCGTACATACACGCGTATTGCACGTTACCTATTTAGTCCAGGCGCAGCGACCCAGAAAAAATGACTTCGTTCAACCCACCCCGCAGAAAAGGTTTGACTGCATGGGGTGGTCGGTTGGACCCTCTGGAACACCCCTAGGTAGTATGTGATATCAAATTGTGGTATCAATGAAATTTTACAGGCCATTTTAGTTGCGACATGACCATATTTTTCGGCGAAGCGTCTGCGCACACTAAGACTACTACACGTACCACTAGCACTGCTACAGGCGCCAATGCCAGTGGTGCGTCTTATAGTCTTAGCGTACAAAGACTTTTTCCGCGACAAACATCGGTTTTTGCCTTTTCACGCTAAGCTGTGCATACCCAGCGATTGTGACGCCCGAACCGTTTTTTGTGGCGATCATTGAGCATGTACCCTCACTCGGCTTAGCGCAATACAGCGGGCTTCTGCACAATACACAAGCTGTAACTCAGAGAAATAAAGGCGAAATAAAAACAGTTAGAAATTAAGACTAGGGTCGGTAACGCTTGTCGCTATTGGGGCACTGAAAATGACAAAATTATCACAGTTTTTGCATTTATTTCACGAAGGATTCATCGAAACGCCTTAAAACTATATATGTGCATGTTGCTAGAGATGTCAGCAATACAATGGGATACATTGTAAGGTATAATATTGTGCATGATTACCATGGTAACCGGATGCCTACAGGTGATTGGTAACTCCCCAAAATATCTGAAATTTAGACAGGTTTGTTTCTTTTGCCTTTCGTGCACAATCACTCATTGAAGATGAGCTCTACACTGTAAAATTAGTCTGGATAAAAAGGGAAAAGACGCCCAAGATTTTTCCCTCATTCTCTCCTCAGCATTAATTCATTACTGCACGTTTTGAATAAAATTTACATATCATGATATTTCACTTTATTCTATATATATATTTTTACAATAGCTAACGAACACAAAAGTACGCTTAATTCTTTGATGGATAATCCAGCGCACGTGTATATTCCTTCTTTAGAAAGGAAATTATCGGTATTCTTGAATAAACTTCCTTTAAGAACATAAACAATCAATTGCTTTCCTCTACTCTTTTCCAGGATTGTTTTGAATAACCATCGCTCTGTAAATACTCGAAAGAGCTACTATAGAATATTGGCTTTGCTTTCTGTATTCATCTTATTTTTAAGGGAAATTTGTGTCCATACATTATTAAAAACTATATACATTTGCCTATGCTTTGAAGTCAAATTTGTTTTGAAAGTACGACGGATGCAACTTTTTCATGCATTTTACTATTCGAAAATGATATTTTTCTTTCAATGGCCGTTTGCTATGCCTTTGCTCACACATTTTGCTGTAACTTGAGAATGCTTCAAAATATTCTTCACATATATGTCGTACACTTTATGCCGAAGGAAGGACATGCTTATTGAGCTTTTTGAAATTATGGGCTTTAGTTTTTGAGTTATTGACAACTAAATTCTGATTGGATAATACTGGTTGCCATGGCAACAGGGAAAACTGTTTAAATGAAAATCAATAAAAAAGTGTGTGTTTTTTAATTGCATCTATAAGATTAAAAAAAAAAAAAACAATGTTTGCAGCAGCAGGAGGCATTTTGAGGGTTACCAGTCACATTTAGGCATCCGGTTACCATGGTAACCATACACAATATTATAACTTACAATGAATCCCACTGTATGGATGACATCTCTAGCAACATGTACATATATAGTTTTATGCAGTTTTGATGAATTATTCATGAAACAAATGCAAAAACTGTGTGAGTTTGTCGTTTTCAGTGCCCCAAATAGCGACAAGCGTTTACCGACCCTAGTCTTAATTTCTAGCCGTTTTTTCGTCTTTATTTCTCTGAGTTGCAGCTTGTGTATTATGCAGAAGCCCGCTGTATATATTGCGCTAAGTGGAGTGAGAGCACACACCCAGTGATTGTGATTCGGTCGTCACAATCACCGGGTATGCGCTCTCACTCGGCTTGCTTGAACTCTTGAAATAAAGACGAAATAAAAACGGCTAGAAACTACACTACACCGAACCCAGCTTGGCGTGAAAAGTTAGTTTGCAGGCAAAACCCTTGTTTATCGAAGAAAAAGTATATGCGCGCTAAGACTACTACACGCAGCACTGGCACTGGCGCCTGTAGCAGTGCCAGTGGTGCGTGTAATAGTCTTGGCGTGCGCAGACTCTTTAAAGTTTGTTCCGACAAATCATGATGAAAAGTGGCCAGTAAAATTCTACTGACACCACAATTTGGAACCACATACTACCTGGGAATGTTCATAGAGGTCCCATCTACCACCTTGTCTGGTCAAACCTTTTCTGCGGGGTGGGTTGAACGAACTCCTTAATTAAGCCTCTTACAGGAATTAGCGCCTTGACTAATTGTGCAGGCCCTACAGCGCGGGTCCCACGAACCGGCGTAATACAACTTACGTCGGTTCGTGAGACCCGCGCTTAAGTACATAACCTATGGTGCGCGCAAGAAACGATGGATTTACGAACCGACGCAGTGAGTTTGAAGACAGAAATATCGTAATTCAAGTTCAAGTTCAAGTTCAAGTTCAACTTTATTTTCATTTCCATTACATAAACAGGAGAAATTATATTCAATGCATAAACAGAACAAATTTGTAGTAATTTCGATAAACGTACATCAACAAGATACATGTGATGATGAGTAACGACATACAATTGCATTTATAAGGTATATACATATGCATATTACACGAATGGTAATGGAAATGGAGGGTCCCACTAAAAAGCCAAGCTTGTACGATATGGGACCCTCAGAAATACATAAAAAGCAAATAATGGCTTCATGAAACTACAAACAAATATATGAAACAAAATCAAAGAAACCAATGTCAACTGACAAGAAATGTCAACTGACAAGAAATGATATAACAGGAAAGAACGAAAAAAAAAAACAAAATGGGAAAAAAATGAAACTGCAACACACGCCATCGTGGACACAAGCAAACAGATTTCCAGGATGTATAGGAGTAGTAATACGCACCCTTGAATGATATTGTGAATATAAGGATTGGGTACATATACCAGAAAAACTACAAAAGCGCGGACATATTAAAAGCAAAGAATAGACACAATGATGCATTGTTCGATGACTGTCATATTTGAAGAGAACTTATATTCGACAGATTATTTCACTCTCATGATAGAAAATAATTGATGTGTAATGATTAATGCATAAAAATAAGTGGTAACTTAATTGAGTTAATGAAACAAACCTAGTTCGGTAATTATGTTATAAGATTTCAATAAAAATAATTTCAATTTATTTTTGAAAGAATTCAAAGTTCGTACTGTTACAATATCATTAGGAAGTGAGTTCCAAAACTTTGGCCCATCATAAATAAAGGTGTTCTGAGCCAGAAGAGTTCTGAAAAAGGGCAAATGAAACTCATTCGAACGCCTTGTTGGGTAATTGTGGACGGACTGATTTCTTGGAAACATTGTATCAAATATATTTGGAAGATTTTTTTTATCATAATTAAACATAAATTGTCCTAGGTTATACAGATATAAATCCTTGATTTTCAATATTTTGTTTTCAAAAAATAACGGGTCAGTATGAGACAGAAATGCAGTATGACATATAATACGGAGTGACTTCTTTTGTAATAAAAGTAATTTATCTAAGAATGTTTGATATGTGTTTCCCCAAGCAAGAATACCATAGTTTAAGTATGGCAATATGAGAGATGAATATAATGTAATAAGGGACGACAAAGGAAGACAAAATTTAACCTTGTTGATTATACCAATATTTCGTGAAATAATTTTACATATACTATCAATATGGAATTTCCATGAAAGCTTATTATCAACTGTTATTCCCAGAAATTTAATATGGGAAACAATTTCCAGTGGAGTCCCATCAAAAACAATGTCAACAGGTGGTTTCTCTATACAGTTGCTAAAAAACATATATTTTGTTTTTTGAAGATTGAGAGATAATTTATTTGCCTTTATCCATTCGGCGACTTTTTCTAATTCAGAGTTTATTGTATTTACAAGAGTAAGAGGATTATTGTGCGAAAAAAATAAATTTGAGTCATCCGCAAAGAGAATAAAGGAAAGAACATCTGATGACCTACAAAAATCATTTATATAAACAAGAAACAAAAGCGGACCTAATAAACTTCCCTGTGGGACCCCAAATTTGATATTCAACATTTGTGAATTATACCCATTCAAAGAGACATATTGCTTCCTGTTCATGAGGTAGCTCCTGAACCACTCCAAGGCCTTCCCACGCACTCCATAATGATGTAATTTATCAAGTAAAATATCATGATTAATGGTGTCGAAGGCCTTGGAGAAGTCCAGGAACAAACCTATTAGATGCGAAGATCTGTCAATAGCGTGTGCCACTTTTTCTACAAAACTTAATAATGCATGTGTTGTGCTGTGTTTTTCTCTAAATCCGAACTGAGAATTTGAAAGTATATGATTGAATTTTAAAAAAGTAATAGTTCTTTTATGAACGATTTTTTCAAGAATTTTGGACAATGTACATAACAAAGAAATCGGTCGGTAATTATTAACATCTAGTTTGTCGCCTTTTTTAAACAAAGGAATAACTTTTGCTATTTTCATGCTCTCAGGGACAATGCCATTGGAAAGAGATAAATTGAATATGTGAGCTAAAGGATCCGCAATCGAAGATATTACCCCCTTCAAAAGAAAATTACTGATGTCATCATGTCCAGCACTTTTTTTAGAACTAAAATCTGAAACAATATTGATTATCTCCTGCTTATATGTTGGACTAAGAAACATTGAACTAGAATTTGGGGGACCTAAAAATTCTGAAAAATGTTTCGTTGAATGGGGTTTATTGCTTGCAAGGTTTTCCCCGATTAAAGAAAAATGATTATTCAAAATATTACAAATCTGATGAGAATCTTCAATGATTTCATCTTCAAACCTAATTTTAGTAATATTACATTTATCATTTGATATATTCATTGCTTGCTTTAAAACCTTCCATGTGTTTTGCATATCATGCCTATACAAATATAACTGCTTGGTATAATATTTTCTCTTTTCTATGCGTATAATTTTCGTCAACGTATTTTTATAACTAGTATATTTAAGTTTCAATTGCTCAGTAGGTTTCATTTTAAATTTATAATATAAATTATTCTTTCTGTTTATTGAACGTAAAAGTGATTTAGAGATCCATGGGAGCCTAGGTATTTTTTTATAATCAGATTGTTTTTGTCTGCGTTTTGGAATATGAATATCCAAGAGTCGAAGAAACTTCTGCATAAAATATTCAAAAGACAAATTAACATCATTTGTATCAAAGATACAAGACCAGTCTGTCATGTCTAAACTAGCACCTAGACTGGCTATGTTTTCATGAGTGATTCTTCGTCTCAATAAACAACCATATTTATTATCAATACTATCATTTAAAGAGAAACTAGTAGAGATGGGGAAATGGTCCGTTATGTCTGAAAGTAGTACAAGGGAATCGGGAGGAGGAAGAATATTACAAAAAATATTATCAATAAGGGTGGCAGATTCATTAACTATTCGTGTGGGCTTAGATATCAAAGGCAAAAAAGAAGCAGATAAGAATATTTCCAAAAAATCTTGTGACATATTATTTTGTTTTAATAAGTCTATATTAAAATCTCCCAGTATGAAGCATTTTTTGTGAATAAAAATTGGGTTCTTCACCAAATCCGAAAAATAATCTAAAAATGATTTAGTGTTTGTATTAGGAGGTCTATATACTACACCTATGATAATATTCTTACTGCCAGGAACAGATATTTCAATAAAAAGAGATTCAATCGAATCAGTCATGCTGTTAAGTTCATCACGAACTACATAATCATACATTTGTGAAACGTATAACGCAACGCCCCCACCCACCCTATGTTGCCTGTTGTTAACGACAAAATCATATCCGTCGAGAGCGTATGGAAGACTTGAATCCTGGGAAAGCCAGGTTTCGGTCAAACCTATCACTGAGAATTTTTGCCTGATGGGTTTATTCAAAAACAACTGCAATTCTTCAAAATGTTTATTAATACTTCTAATGTTGAAATGTATAAGAGAAAAGGTGGTATCATCATACTCCTTAATTCTTTTGAATTCACACTAAAATTACACTATGGATAGGAAGAACAACTTCCACTCTCATCACCCTGTCAAAATTTTCACACACAAGACAGGAAAAGTCATTGAAAACGTTGTCTAAAACTTGTGAGATCTTTAAACGCGATTTTCTCAGAATTGCATTTTCGCTCAAAAACGAAATAGCGTCGGTTCGTGGTAACACCGACGACATGTTTCGTTTGAAATTTAATAGACACTCTCATGAGAAATATACAGTTAATATTGAGTAGTGTTCTTTACTTTTGCTTTCAAACCTGATGAAGGGGAAAGTAAATTTGAGTGTCTCATAATGACTATTATGTGAACACAAGGATACGGGCTTTTAGATGTGCCCAAGCCGATGTTATGTGTATGTAAGTAGCGTAAGTGTCATACCAAGACGAACCTATATTATAAACATTTCCGGGTAGCGCGATACGCTCCTTGGAAAGCACACAGTGGACTGCCACCATCACGTCACTGATGTATTGGCACTTTGAAGGGATGCATGCAACACACATTGTCTACCAACAATTGGGGAGCTTTAAATTTTCGCGACGGGGACGTTCAGAGGGGGAAAAATATTCTGAGCATGCGCAGAATCGCTTATCAGAGACGATCTAAATTTTATAACTCGCGTCGCCCGAGTTTCACTACGCGTTCTGGGCCATTTTTACGTCCGCTCAATTCACGACACAGAGAGCTACTTCATACACCGATCTTGTGGGGGCGCCATTTTATTTTTCATAGGTTGCGTCTCGGCGTAATCTAAAGCTACTTTTCAACACGACGCAGGGAGGGAAGAGGAGAACGTCCAGCTCAAGCGTCGTCTCAAACGTCCGCGCCGCAAATCTAAAGCTCCTTAATAACTCATGCTGGTCGCTCTGTGATGAAAACAGGGCTACACGAAATAAAATGCCGTGGAAACTAAGCATGCTGGAGTTTCACCTACTTCTAATATCACAAGGCTTTATATTACTATGCATCGTAACAGCAGAGGAGTCGTCAGTATCTTGCCTCAATCAGCACGAAGACATCAATCTCTCAAAAGGTGAGATAAGACTTTATAGCTAAGAACGGCATTTTGCTTCCTGTTGTACATACGTTTAGATTTGGCATTGATTGGTGTTTTACTGTGCAGCTTTCGATCCAAATAACTTTCGATTTTCTAGTCATGCCGCACTCCTTTTTTTTTTCTCATATCAAATGTGATAGCGTTATATAGCTTCAATTCTATAGATAAACTCGTAAGCTATATCAAAAAGCATCTGAGAAGTTAAAGCAAAAATCACGAAAAACAACAATAATTGTACTCTCCCACAACACGAGAGGATGTGAACCAGGGTTCAGTTTTAGACGCTCTAGATGGACGAGGAATAACTTGGAAAGCGGTTTACTGCAGACGTGTGTGTGTGTGTGTGTGTGTGTGTGTTAATGCAGTCAATTTACTTTTTGTTTCTAAATAGAAGGAAAGGGATTTCATTTCAGCTGCATGTAGTTGCTTTACAGGATTGGACAGAATGATCGACTTTGACAATATCATTAACAATTTCTTAGCATTTTAGAAATATCTGGGTCTATAGTGTATATCTCAATATCTATAGAAAAGCTGAAATTTTTATTTCTTAGATATTCTTTTATTCTCATTCTCGGCTAATATCATAATATCCTAAGTCAAATTGGAAGAAAGTCTTTTTAATGATGGGTAAGATGTCGATGGTAAGATAACATGTTGCTCTTGTCCCCTCAAATAAACGGCATAGTGAGGACAATATGCATTCATAGACATACACTAAATATCTTACTGGAAAAAAAATACACTCCCTTTCGATTTCATTTGTTCGTGTGTGTGTGTGTGTGCGTGTTTGCAGTTTTCACCTGTCTTGGGTGCTTCAACGCCAGTTGCTATCAGGATTACTTCCACTTCCAAGACGAGAACATGACAATCGGAACCTGTGTCAACGAATGTGGAAAAAGAGAAAGCCTGTATGCTGGGCTGGCGTACGGGAACATGTGTAGATGCGGCGTGTTAAAATGCAGGAAAACAGACAGAGCACCAGCCAGATTCTGTGGCGTGCCATGTGGTGGAAATCGGCAGTTACTGTGCGGTGGCATTTATTTTATCTCCCTTTACAGTGGTAAGGCTTTTTCCTCATATTGATATACAATAAGTCCCGTAAACATTTGGCGTAAATTCCACTTGAAATAAATATGTGTTTGTTTAATGCTCGAGTATGGTTTCAAGATTCCTTTCAATGAATGGTTAATCAATTGCATTGCGTCTATGACAGGACGACGCAATTGATGTCTCGATTCTATGCTTTCGAATAAGTAAATCATGTTAAGGAAGGCAGCATGGTTCCATCAGACCATCGATTTGATAGTCTTCCAGTTTCAGTTTCAGTTTATCAAAAAAAAAAAGAAAAGAAAAAAAGAATCGCATTGTTAGCATTAACACTTACACGTCACAGGAAAATGTACATACAATGTTTGTTTTGTTTTGTTTGGTTTATTTTTGCATTTTCTTTCTCCAAATGCAATTGCAAATGAAAACAGAATGATATACATAACATACAAATCAATACAAAAAATATCATTTTGCGTAACAACATTAGTCTGAAGTGACATATGAATCAAAATAACATATTAAGGCATACTGTATCTATTAACAAAGGGGAAATCAATACAGGGGACCGTCATCATAAGCAGAGCTTGACGTGGATGAGGCCCTATCTGAATATGTGATACCAATATAATACAACACCAATTATATATGAAGAATTTGTTTGCAAAAACCGATAAGTCCATATTTGTCAAATGGAGATATTTGCGATTAAAGGTCAAGAAAAATAAAGAGAATAATAAGAAATTTTTTGCTTCTTTTGACCATAACTTCAAAAATGTACCTTTATATGTTGTGACCAATACATCATTTTAAAGGTATTATTTTGTACTTTTTGATAGAGACCCTACTTCAAAATCTTCAAAAATGGACTTATCGGTTTTTGCAAACAAACTCTTCATATGTACTCATAAAACTCTTAATCTTAATACACGAAACACATTTTGCTAGAGAAAAAAGAAAAAGAAAAAGAAAAAAAAAGAAAAAAAAAACAGAAAAGAAAAATAGTGACTTGGCGCTTTAAAACAAGAAAAAAAAACCCAGATCGCTGCACCATTGACTACTGCATGTTATAGTAGACTATAAAAGTGTAGGTGTGTGCGAGTGACAGTGCGTCGTGTGTGCAGGTGACAGTGCAAGAGAGAATAAAGGCTGTAGCATGCCTATTCTGGGGGTAAGGTATGCACTGCCCCCCCCCCCCCCCCCCCCCCCAAGGAAAAACGCAGTATCTAACATTTTTGGCGATTTTCACTTTTTTGCATAAATATAGTCAGTGGGCAATCCTTCTTCATATGACATATTCAGATTTTTGAAAAAATGTTTAGAAAGCCACTTTTCCGTAACTGCCAAACGCAGTATCTACACTTAACTTGCACTTTCCCCAAGGAAAAACGCAGTATCTACATGATGAATATTTCCCCAAGGAAAAACGCAGTATCTACAAAGCTAGTCTTAATTACCAGACACTGTTATTTATATATGTGAATACTTTGCCGGTTGTTCTGTAATTTGAACATAAATTACTTTCTTTAGATATACTTGCTCAATAATAAGACATAATGTTCAAAATATCTAACCGAAACAATACTGATTAGTAAATATTTTGATGAGATCGTGATCCTAATATAAAACACAGTGTGTGATTAAGACTAACCGAGTGCACATTAAACAATGCAACACAACACTGACAGCTTGCAGCTAGCAGTGCTGCACTGATGCTGTGCAGCAGTCAGCACAGGGCCCGGCTAGTCAGCATACAGTGGGAGTGTGTACTTGGAATAAAACAAGATGTTGTCGTGGGGAAAATTACTTGTGAGCCTAGCCCTCAAGAAAAATTTATCTGCAGATAATGAGTAAGTTATTCAAAACTATTTCAATATTGAAAGAATAAAGCTGATTGTTTGTCACACGAAGCGAAGTAAACACAAATGCATGTTTGTCACACGAAGCGAGGTAAACATAAATGCATACATTTGTGTTTACTTCGCTTCGTGTGATAAACGATCAGAATTCTTTCATATTCTACCTCAATGATGAACATTATCCGTACTATTTCAATATTAACTTGTTGTGAAGTAACTTTGTTAGGCCTAGACCCTTGTCAAAATTCCTCAGGCTCCGAATCCGAAAGTTTCGTCGAAAGGCAATAGGGCCTAGATCTATTTGTGTTGTATCGGATAAACGTCAGGTTATGTAACATGTTACACCCTCCCTTAGATCTAAGTCTAAGTCTTTTAGACTTGTCTAGACAGTAACGTTTGAGTCTTGTGTCTCTTTTCTAATGTTAGACTGAACGTTAATCAGAACTTTCAGGGTCCGTATTCCGAAAGTCTAAAGAAAGATCTAGTGTAGGACTTGAATAGGCCTACTCTAGGGCAGGCCTGTAGTATGAAGTCTAAAACTTAACCGTTAACCACTTTTTAGAATCCTAAGTCTAGTGAAGTGTCAATGTTCAATTATCTACTCCATACCATACTGTCTTAAAATTACATAGTTGACAATAGATTAGGGTCCATGTGAAAAATAGGTACCCACGGTAAATGGACAAAATAGAGACAGTTAAGAATAAGTTGTAGGACTGCCTATTTTAATTCTTATCGGATCTAGACAGTGTCTAGACCTTAGTGAGACTGGGTTGCGTAAAATGCATGCATGGCCATGCTGCATGCTACATAACTTAAAGTAAAAAAAGTTACATTACAAATTTACATGACGTTAAACTTAGGTTCAATCAAGAAGGAATAGGCCTAGAGAGCGGATGTCACTTCATTCTAGACCGGTTCTAGATGTATTTTTTTTTTTCTAATCAAAGAGTCCTGGCTCGTGTAGGGCTTAAACCTTCTGCAGTTCTAACGTTAGGCTATTTTTTTTTTCTGTGAGCATCGTGCATGTATAGCCTGAGGCGGTAGACTCGTGTAGCCTGCTACGTAGCAACCTAGAATAAACGATATAAAAACTAGACCTAGTCTAGATCGATCTAGGTCCAGACATCCGATATAGATTTATTTTGGTCTAGACAGACTGTAACCTAGACTGTACAGATCTAGATCTAGTATTCTAGATGCTAGTTAGCGGCTAGGCCATGTAGCATCATATTACAGCCCTGGCAAGCTTCATTAAACACGTATCGACGTAACGTTAGGCCTACAGCAAGATCGGTCTGGGATACACTTTTAAGCAAAACGTTCCAAGAACGATCTGTTATTTAATAATCTTATGAAGCCTGCTTTGTAATCAGGGCATAAATGGGGGGGGGGGGGGAGGATGCATCCCCCAGGGCCAGAGAATACTTGAACAATGATGTATACATGCATACATAATTATGGCAGAAGATTAATCCTAGTCATTCCGCTGTAGATACTGCGTTTTTCCTTGGGGAAATTCGTTCCATTGTAGATACTGCGTTTTTCCTTGGGGAAATCAGTCAATTGCGTGGGGTTTCCCCAAAGTATCTACATTTTCATCAATAACTGAAAAACAAAACAAAAACACAAAATGATATATTCCAGGAAAATTGGTAGCTAGATAGACTAAAATTCCACAATGAAGGAATTTTTCAAAAGAGTATATTTTCCAGGGGCTTTGGCAAAAATATAAAATGGTGAATATCTCGGTTGTTTAGAAATGGAGCTGGATGTAGATACTGCGTTTTTCCTTGGGGGGCAGTGCAATATCATTATCAAAAAAGGGAACGGGAGGGAATGGAAAAAAATCGAAAAAAAAAAACCATTTTGCATGGATCAGGGCTGACTGAGACTTTACTTAAGGAAAAAAAAAAGAAAAAATACATTGTGCAAAGACTACTAACTGGAAACATATTTCAATAATAAATACTTTTTTAAATGAGTTTTAGAGGAAAAAAGTGAAGTACACTGCTTTAATTGATCAGGTAGGTTATTCCAAATCGGGACCGTAATGTCTAATTGATTTCTGAGCAAAGACAGTTTTGGGGTTTACAAGGTGGAAGTCTGTCGAACGGCGAGTTGGATATGTGTGTATATTCGAATTTAAGTGAAAAATATTATGAAATAAAGAGGGAAGTTGATTTGTTGCGTTCTTGTACATAAATATACCTGTTTGTAAAATGTGGATGTCCTGAAGCTTCAAAGTATGCAAACGATGAAATAAAGGATCTGTATGAGATAAATATGTGGAATTAGTAATAATGCGAATAGCACGCTTTTGGAGTAAATACAATGAATTCAGTTTAGTAATACTACAATTTCCCCATACAATATTTGAATACAATATATGAGGCAAAATTAAAGAATTATATAAAATAATCAGGGATCGTTCTGATAGGAGATCTTTCAACTTCCAGAGTACGCCAATATTTCTTGACAGGGTCCTTTGTAGACAGGATATATGTTCGTTCCATGTCAAATGAAAATCGATTGTAATGCCTAAAAATCTAATAACCTGTTTATCGCAAAGAGAAAACCCATCAATTGATATATTGACATTAAGATCCTGTGAATATGGTTTTCTAAAATGAACAAGATTTGTCTTGTTAACATTCAAAGATAACTTGTTTGATTTAAACCAATTCAATATATTCAATAATTCAGTGTTCAAACGATTAACAAGGGTCCCTACATCATAATCTGATGTAATAATAGATGCATCATCAGCAAAAAGTATAAAATTCAGAGATGGAGAAGAACTTATAATATCATTTATATAAATGTTAAACAACAGAGGCCCTAAAATGGAGCCTTGAGGTACCCCACATTTAATATCAAGTTTCTGTGATTCATAAGACTGAAAACTAACATACTGTTGACGGTTTTGCAAATAATTTATAAACCAGAGCAGAGCGTGACCTCGGGCTCCATACGTATTAAGTTTATATATCAATACTTCATGGTCGATGGTGTCGAATGCTTTCGACAAATCCATGTATATACCTATAACATGCTTCTTATCAGCAAAAGCTTCAGTTATTTTATCACACATGTGAGCGATTGCATAATCAGTAGAATATCCACTTCTAAATCCAAATTGATTGGGTATCAATAAATTATTGGTTTGTAAAAACTGATATAACCTTTTATACACAATTTTTTCAAGAACTTTGGATATACCTGGTAATAATGAAATTGGTCTATAATTGCTCATTAATTTAGAATCATCTTTTTTATGAATAGGAATAACTTTTGCAAGTTTGAATGAGTTCGGAAAAATGCCTGTTACGGAAAGAGACATATTGAATACGTGAGTTAGGGGGTTTGCAATGTAAAAAAAATATTTGTTTCAATAAATGAACACTAAGAGCATCATGCCCACTCGATTGAGTTGTTTTCAAGTTCAAGTTGTTCAAGTTGATTTTATTTCACTTCCAACAAACAAATAAGAAATACAAAGACACACTCATATACTCAGACGTCATGAAATCAGTACCACAATGCGATGAACAGAATAACATTGTAAGAAAAATATAGGTAAATTATCAACAGAGATACAAATATCTGTTACGTCACTGTGGTAAATACATAAACGATATTGCTGGAAATGGAGGGGACTGCTAAAAAGCAGAGCTTGTAGAATGCAGTCCCCTCATCAAGAAAAAAAAAAGATTCTGAACAACATTGATTATTTCATGATCATTGGTAGGCGTGAGAAATAATGAATTTTCACAAGGATTGGGTAGATAATCAGTAAAATGTGTGTTACATGAATTCATATTAGATGCTAAACTAGGACCAATATTTATAAAGTAATCATTAAATGAGTTAGCAATTGTGGTAAAATCAGTAATTTCCTCATTGTCAATGATGATAGAGTTGGTAGTTTCTTTTACCGTCTTTCCCATGAGAGCATTGACAGTTTTCCACAATGAAAAAAGATTATCCTTGTTTTTTTTTTCTATATTATTTGAATAATACAATTTTCGGGACAATCTTATTACCGATGTTAATTGATTTCTATATTTCCGGTATTTCATAAATAAATTATTACTTTCATTCTTTATTGCTTGCTTATATAACTTATTACGGGTTGATATAGACCGCATAATACCTTTGGCAATCCAGGCGTTGTCTATTTTTCTTTAAAGGTTTCCGTTTAACCAAAGGAATATTTTTCTGATAATAATACAATAACCTGCTGATAAATTTTTCATAAGCAGTATCAGCATTGCTTTCATCAAATACATCGCCCCATTCTTCCTGCGCTAAATCAAATATCAAAGAGTTAATGTAACTTTCTGTTTCCTTATAATACATTTGAGATTTTTTATTATCAAAATATTGTTTTGTTTGCAAAAAACTATTATTGATATTAAAAAACAGGTAAATGATCAGATATATCATAATAAAATATACCATTTGTAAATTCTGTGTTTATTACATTTGAAAATATGTTATCAATAAGAGTTTTTGATGTACTAGAAATTCTTGTTGGGTTGCTGATATGTGGTTGAAATAAATAAGTTGCCAATAAACTTAACAACTGCATTGTATGATTATGGGGACCAATATATATTACCTATTATTATATTTTTTGCTTTACTGTTCAAAATTTCGACAAAAATATCTTCCGTACCCTCGATATGTAAGTCATGCCTGACTTTTATATCAATGTTATTTTTAATGTAGAAAGCAACCCCACCTCCCTTACCTAAGTAACGATCAGAACGATACATTCGATAATGCTCTAAATTAGATATTGGTGGTGAATTTGTATGAAGCCAAGTTTCTGATATACCAATTATACTAAACTGAAAATTTTGTAAAGAGGAAAGAAATGATTCTATAGAATCAAAATCCTTATTTAAACTTCTGGCATTGATGTGAAGAAGACTAAACAAATCAAAAAACGATTGAAATGTATTTTGTTTTATCAGTGCATTAAACTCGGCAGTTGTGTAATAACCACTTTCGGAGTCATTCAAACTTTAATCATCAAAGATCATACCATGAGGGATCATTGTGTATGTGTAGAGACTGAAGGGTCGTGGGAAGAGGTTTGAGTGCAAGTGCAGGTGTCTGTGTGTGCATGTGCGCTTAGCGTGCGTGCGTGTGCATTCATCTTGAGTGTATGTGATAAAGAGTGCAGCGTCTAAATTATTTACTTGAAACTAGAGTCACCGTATAGAAAAAATATACAATGTCTGGAATATGCGGGAAGAATTAAAGGGAAAAAAAAAACTACAACAGTATTTGGCAGTCTGCCAGGAGTACCAAAATGGGTAATAATATACAGCAAATATTATCTAAATAATTACTTTTTTTATATTTACGAGAAAAAGAACCATAAAGTGATTGCGAAGAGAAACAAGATATATACAAACAGATGTACCTATATCAACCATGTCTATATAAAGACAACGACTATATAACAATATGCCTGTAAAATCATATGTACACAAACTTTAAACAATTATTACAATTTTGCTTTTAAACTTTGTATAAACCAATGATACAAATGAGCAGGAGCTTTAAATACTCTCTGACAGGGATCATAAATAATGAACAATACTAATAACGCTGTCGAAACAATGCCGTGAAGTGGTAAGTGTTCATCAGGAATAAGGTAACATAAAGATTAATCATGTTTGGGAGCTGTCACATTACTCTAGATCAGAGGAGTGATCACAGTAGAGCAGCGTGATTAAAAACAAAACACAACTGTTTCATTACTAACGATTTGAGGGGCAAATAAAAGGAGTGAAACGAAGTTGTATGTGAGTGCGTGAAAGACTTCGGAATAATAAGCAGGTTATCACCCGAGAATCGGTTTTTCGCTCGTAATGACACGTGAATAAGTAACCATGATAATATGAGAGAATTGTCAAGTGGAAAGTCGGCGAGTCTCATTGAACCCAGAGTGATTGAGCAAGAAGATGACAGGAGCAGTGACATTGGTGTAAGGACTAAAGAAATCAAGCTGGTATAACAATCTCAGCTCTGGAGAGGTACAAAAGAATGGAATTTAACAGCAAATAGCTTTATGTGTAGTACTGAGATTATTGTGAGCTATTACGAAACCAAAGGAGCTAACAGTATACAACTTAATACGGTTAATGAACTTAAAGAAACTTGGTGGGCTTAAAGTCATTGGACAAGGGTCGTCGTACTGGACTAAAATTCCTGTGCATATTTTTTATTATCTTAAAAAAAACCCCACCAATTTTATCAAATATAATATGGCAGTTAAACCAAATTGGTGTTTGCAGCACCAGGGATAGGATAAATGCACTGACATATTCATTCATAAACATGCTGTCTTTAATCACTGTGAAAGTGCTAGTTGTTTCATTATCCTCTCTTAATAGAGGGACACACACACACAAAAAAAAAAGAAGAAATGGAACAGAACCTGGCTGCACATACAGTTGTATATTCGTATATAATGTGGAATGAGGATCGAGTTGTCGCCTTAGGATCGGAATATTGCTATGTGGCATTAAACAACATACTGAGTTGAATTCTCCAGTAAAACCTGGAGGACCAAGAGTCATTAACCGTAGGATAAAAAAAGATATAATATAACACCTGACATGTTCACATTACTTTGTGGTTCAACATTTGGCTAAATGGATGTTTGTAAATACCAGGATGGAATAGAACACTATGTTTATCAATCTGATTTGAAGCACGTAATGTTGTGAGGGACCTAAATAAAGCAGCACAGCTTATTGAACAATTAAGGTCCCAACTGATGTAGAAAACAATGTAGACAAGTGAAAGTGATGTATTTCAGAAGTAGGACTGGGATGAGAACTTAAGTGGAAAAGTTGGGAAGGAGAAAAAAGTACACGTATATACCTGCGTAGATGACCTGGCGTAGACGTTTTTAGAATTCTGCAGTAGCAAGTTAATGAAGGCTACAAGTGATCTTTCATACAGATAATGACCCGACGGGAGTATCTCTATTTCAGGTTAAACAAGCTGATAATTTCGTTGGTCGTAAATGTCATTGTAAAATACTTTTTCATGTCCACTGAATAGAGTTATAAAAGCTATTCAGAAAAAAGACATTCAGAAGACAGTGTTGTATAGTATATATATATATATATATATTATATAAAATATAGTATATGTTATATATCATATATGTGACTGTGCATCACTAAACGAATGAAAAGTCGCATGCAGTGATTTTGTGTGAGGACTGAAAATAGGTGAAATGGGTCAACCTAACCAATATTGAGTTTTTCATATTTTCTGAAAGAGCGAGTCTTCTTCTGCATTATGTTAAAGGTTGGGGTCATAAAACCAACAGGAATTTGTGCTTTCAGCAGGTTTTCTGGTGGAATAGTGTGATTAGGTGTTTCTCGTAGAGCCCTCTTTTCATTTCTTAAAAACCCTGTCCATACTCATCACTTTCAACTCCAATAACTTTATTTGAAAGTTGACATTGATCATTTAGAGAATGTGTTAATGAAGCATGCTTAATTTCAGCTTTATCTGATAATTTCTTCATTGTTATTGCTCCGGTGGTCAACATCCTGTTTTTTTTTTTCCATTCATCCCACAGCTAGCATGGCTTGGTAAAGATTAAGTGCTTGAATATACCCTATACTTCAGAGCCTGTTTTCTCAGTTCGCACTTACCAGAGTGTGTCCTTCCTTTCCAATATTTAGATAGGTTATGAGAGTCCATTTGAATTGAGTTATACATCATTTTTAAAGCTTAGAGTCGACTCTTTCAGAATCTGCTCTTATCTAAAAAATCCATGTCTGGCGACTTTTTGTTGATTTTGTGACGCAGGGTCACATATATATAGAGTATACTCTGTGTATTCGGGGGATATACTGTATAACTCTCATGGAAATCATGATTAAAAAAGTAAAAAACTGCAAATTCATGGAGTGGTGGCATACATCGCTATAAAGCTTTGTGTGTTTTCACATTGCACTGTGTTTAAGTGTTATAAACACACTAGAAAGAAAAAGGAACATAATGGGTAAATTCGTTAATTGCAGCGTGATTTTCTCATAGATTTCTACACTGAAGGGGAGATCACCCCTCCCCGTGAAGGGTCTATAAACGCTCCCTTGACTACTCCCCTTGTACATAAAGTTACCAAGTGTAGTAGATAATCCACCCTTTACGAATGCATGTTTGTGTTTAGGGTTTCTTCTGACCTTTTATGGTCCATAACGTTCAACATGGCCATGTTGTCAATGATTTTGGTTACTTCCACAAAGGCTAATTTCCGCAAAAGCTATCATATCATCCATTTTTCCTCTTCATATTCAAGACATGTTTTGTCAATGCGAGCTATGTATTGAATCTCATGAACAGAGAAAATGGTCTGTCTGGGTTTGCCTCTGTGGAAGTGACCAAATCATCGGATAGGTGGCCATGTTAAAGGCTATGGACCATAAAAGGTTAGTAGAAACCCTAAACACAAACCTACATTCGTGTACAGACTGCTTTATCTATTTGTTCACTTATATGCACAGGAGGATTAATCAAGGGATAGCCTATAGAACCCTAAACGGGGGAGTGGTGATCTTTCCTTCAGTTTAGAATCCTATATTGATATTTGGGTGCCATGTTTCAACTTGAAAACGTTTCTTTTTCTCTCCGACATCAGAAGGTCCCATCAGAAGTGTCAACAGGCAGACTGACAATCCACTTGTCATCGCACTCATCGTCGCTGTGGTATTATTATTCGTCCTGCTTCTGCTGGTCGTAATGAGATACGAGTGGCTGAGGAGGAGGCGTGAGCGCAGGGGAGGCCAGGGTAGCTCGGCAAATAGGAGAGAGCCAGAGGGTGCCGAGAACGTTGATGTCCAACTGACTAACCACACAGACGAGGTGCTGTACGCAGAGCCCGGACTGACCACGAAAGGGAGCACGTTCACTAGCCGAGAGAGCCCGGCGCCGTCTTTCATTGACTCCTCGCCCTGCATACAACCAGCGACAATCATGACGTCCGCTTCATCCTGCCAGGACACCGATTTTCAATACGTGGAAATGAAACCCATTCCTGTAATTGACCCAGATGAACGGGAGTCGGAGTCCGAAGCCAAGGATGGTACCTCCTGGTGCTCACCCGATGTTGAAGACACCTATTCCATCACCCTGTCACATCTGGAAAACAATTAAAGCAACTATCATAATTTTCCTTCTGACATAGTTGCAGGTTATAAATTTTCTCGGCAGTCGAATTCCTGATACTCAAATTCTGCAAGTAAAATGCAGCGATCAGCATCGATATTGTCTTCAACCCCTTCTTATTGGCCTTCGGACAGTGTACGTGTGTCATGCAGTTCTGGGCTTTCTGTGCGCTATCGGAACTCAGACCATACAAAGGGTTATTAAGCCCTTCAGAAAAAAAAAAACAGTTTGGAAATCTGACTTCAGTTGTAAATTTCTCCAGTTTGTTCCAGTTCTCCAGTTCCCACTATACGATACATGCTTGATATCAATGGAAAGATTATTAAATTTTCTTTAAAATGATGTCCTACTCATTATGATTATGCTATCAAGTAAAGGGCTGCACTCAAAAGTGTCTGATAAGGTCTGCATTGAAAAGTTGCAAAATGAAAAAGAACGGTCCTTGTGAATGAGAATAGTCATGAAGATTAAATAGCGAACGTGTTCTGTTGTGTTATGTCTTTTGTTCTCAACTGGTCAGCCATGAAGGCAAATTCCAATAGACATCTTAACTTCACATTTAAGTTTTCAGTAGTGCCATGCCAAGCGATTTTGATAGCTCATCAAGTTTTATGGTTGTACATCATGCCGCGTGTAAGCAATGTTAAAAAAGCCAGCGCCATAGTGGAAATTGAAGCTGAGATGCTTCAAAAAGATGACAACGCAAGACCACATAGAGTGAAACTTGTGCGCAACTTTCTCGAGAGAGAGAGGGCATCACTAGAATGGACGGCCCTGCATGCAGCCCCGACCTCAACCCTATAGAACATCTTTGGGATCAACTTAGCCGAGCTGTTGGGAAGAGGGTCACAAATGCAACGACACTGGCAGGACTCCGTCAGATACTGGTTGACAAGTGGAACGCCATTCCTCAGCAGCGAATCACCAAGCTACAGTAATCAACAGCATGAAGACACGGTGCCAAGAGGTGGTACAAGCACTTGGGTCGTCCACTAGATACTGAGCCCAGATCATGTTCATTGACAATAAAAGACAAATTAAACATAAAATAAAGACAAAATAACAATAAAATGAAGACAAAATAAAGATGAAACTCCAATAAAATCAAGATCATGCCATTTCACTTCTATATGTCTTTGTTGTGGTTAATGTGGCGAGGTTCTGTGAGATAAAATAGTTTGAGTCATGATCGTTTGTGTTTGTGTGTGTTTTGTGTGTGTGTGTGTGTGTGTGTGTGTGTGTGTGTGTGTTGTATCTGTTTGGCTGAACTCATACATGTTTCATTCCATAAAAATGCTGATGTTACAGCAAATGGACACCAGAGAAACAATGGGGAACTCAATCATAATGAGGAAACTCCATTAGGGACATCAACAATAGGGCCATTTTGAAGCTTTTAAATTCTGACTTTACCTCATATTATTTGTAAGCACTGCACCTCCATGTATACGATAATCATATCAAGTATGGTATCATCTCTGCAAAGGCGTAGCCCCATTATGACGTAACATGGCTGGCAACCGAGTCAATTGCTGAATTTTTCCTCTTCCCATTTTTATTTCTGATCCGGGCAAGAGGAGTTAAAGGTAGCTTATTTAGAAACTTTTAATTTTTTTCTTTCTTTTTAAGTCTGATCGTAATTCAGAGTGAAAAGGTAAGCAACTGGTAGCCAATTGGGTGGTGGCGCTTTTATGACTGCTCTTCGGTAAATGTTGAGCTTTGACAAGACCTCTGGGAGGAACCACTGATCGACCACTTATGGATTGAATTCCTCCTATTTTCCAAGAGATCATCGGCCTAGATAAGAGCAGCTGCTATTGCAAAATGATTATTATCTTCTGTAGACTGTCCCTGTCTACGCACCAGGACAAAATCTTTAAACTTTGTAAGCAGTGTACGGGTAACAAGTCCATCACTGAAAATCCGGAAACTATGGGGAGATCATCATTATCTTCACCTACTTCTGTGTTGTACGGTGGAGTGGGCTCTATTAGCATTTCCCTCTTTCATAAAATGTTGTTAAAAAGATGGCAAACCCGAAATATCTTTCCAAAGAACAAACTAGGCAGCGCCTGCATACTACATTCTGAAACAGCATAAAGGCTAATTGAATATCATTTACATATTCTGCTTGTATGTACATTGTACATGTACAGAGGCAGATTCAGGAATTCCGTAAAGGGGTGGCGCCTTTACAGTATTAGGGAGCTTTAGATTTTGACGCGCGGACGTTTGAGCTGACGCTTGCGCTGGACGTTCTCCTCTCCCTGCGTCGTGTGGAAAAGTAGCTTTAGATAACGCTGGGACGCAACGTATAAAAAATAAAATCGCGACCCCATGTGATCAGTGCATGAAGAAGCTCTCTACGTCGCAAACTGTGCGGACGTGAAAATAGCCCAGTACGCGTAGTTTGAAGTTTGAAGTTTGAAGTTTGAAGTTTGATTTATTACTCAACGACCCTCATGGGGTATGGGAGTACAATGTCAATTGAAAATACACAAAATAGAAAATTTCAAACAAGAATGAACATATATACAAATATAATACAAATATATACAAGATATCAACATACTTTTCAAATAAAATTTGCATAAAAGTATGTTATAAATAATATACTATACAAAATAAAATGTAAAACTATAACATGAATTACGCACAATGCAGGCACTGCCTGATGCAACAAAGGGTATATAAAATAAACTAAATACAACGAAATAATAAAGTGCAGTAACTAACTAAAAAAGGACATTATTACCTTACAAAAAAAAACTATTACCTTAGTGAAAAACTCAGGCGACGCAAGCTAAAAATAGATTGACTTTACGCGCGCTACTGCGCAAGCTCAGAACATGTTTTTTTTTTTCCTTTGAACGTCCGCGCGTCTAAAATCTAAAGCTCCCTATTAAAGGGGGGCGCACCCCCATTTTTTTCTTGTCATTTCTTTTGAGCTGAGAAAAAAAAAATAAATAAAGAGGGAGCGCACGCCCGGTGTGCCCCCCTCTGGATCCACCACTGCATGTATTTGATTAATGTTCATATTATTCTCATTTGTACACTGATCCTTTCAGTCTTTTACTGGGTACTGCTGATCAGTCTTTATATACCAATGAATAAATAAATGAATAAATAAAAAATGTGTCGATTCAAATTATGGTCGAGACTGTCATTAAAGATATATACATAAAACTTTGGATAACTACTTGCATTTAAACGCCTGGTGAAATTAGCATAATTCATTTGGACTTATAAATGATTATCTAAAAACATTGAACCCATGGATGTAGCCTTTCAAATGCCAAACGGATGTCATGCGTGTTTGATTAATGACATTGTGTCCAATATACAAGGGACACTTTACCGACACTTCCGGGTAGGGGATGTGCCTAGAATAAAAAAAGAAACACATCGTGGACTGCCACCACCATTATGACTGATGTGAGAACTACGAAGGGGAAGGCATGCCACACGCATTCTAGAGGCGCTATTTATACCTACCAACAATTTTAATGCAGTTCACTCTGTGAAGAAAACAGGAAAAAATACAATGCCTTGGAAACTGAGCTTGCAGGATATTTTTCTACTTCTCTTTACTCAAAGCTTTATTTCAAGGATCGTATCAGCAGAGGATCCGTCAATATCATGCCTCTATGAACACGAAGACATCAATCTCTCAAACGGTGAGATGACAGTCTACTGTCGCATTAACGTTTTGGCTATGGTCATTTCAGGGGATTGTATGTGGCAATCACAGAGTGATGTACAAATACTATTGTATGTCTCTTTTTTGTACTTCTCATATAGACATGAACATGTTGTTATCCCTGGCTGACTGTGTATACATTGCACACTTCCAATGACACGTATGTGAAGTTTCACATATTTCTTTGTACATTCTGTTGAAAAAAGTGCAAATAAAGGTTGAATCGTTTGAAACATATAAATGGAAAGTCTGATCAGAAGGTAAATTGATGAATCTGTGAAAAGAGTAAAGTTGGGTTCAGTCGTATAAATATTTTCATTTATATGAATTGTATAACTCATATAAACATTTTAGAACCTTTCATGAGATGAAATGATAGAACGGTCTGCACGGAACAGGTGACGCAGCTATTCTTAATAGCTAGTTCGTCTCTAGGAGAAAAGAAAGTACCATATATATTTCAGTTTCCTCGCTGCAGTTAACCAACACTTTTGCCATATAAATAACAATACACAAAATTAGGCCCAGGGCAACCCGGAATAGATTTCGGGCCACCACATTTTGAGAAATGATATGTTTTGGTGGTCCGATCGGGCCACCAAAATCTCACCAATTTCTTAAAAACGAAACCATATCTATCAACTGACAGTAATATAACTAGGTATACCCGTATGTAACATCATTGAAATTCATGTTAATACCTTTATTCAATATTTGATAGAGAAATCACCCTTTGTATTTAAAATCCCTTATAACGATCGACAATTGTCCCCTTTTCATCAAGAATTTATAATTAAATTTAGTTGAATGTTTTAGTTTAATTTAGTTTATTGTTTTATTAGTTCATTTCATTTTTTTTTTCAATGCTTTCCTCTCTTACTTCTTAGTCACAGCACTTGGTATCGTGCTTGGTACATGAAGCAAATCATTATCATACTTTATACCAAGCATCACAAAATCATTATGTCTCATTTTATCAGGTAAGTTTGTGAAATTGTTTTTATGTTATTCTTATCTTTTCCTCATTTTTTTTTTTCGGCCAACCAAATGTCACTGTCAAAAAAAAAAAAAAAAATCCGAAGAATGAAATTTGACGAAGGAAAAGTTAGTGTCGATCCTTGCATGAGGGATAAGATTTATGACTTATTCATTACAAACATACTTCGCATTAAAAATAAATAAATCTTTGAGACTTTAAAATACCCAATAAGCAGTGTTCACAATTGATTGTTTATTTCTGTTTTATCCTGAGATTCGATGCTATCATCTCACTCAAAATGACAGAGGTGTTGTCACTAAGGACAATTTTTGGTAGACTGCGTAAACATGGCGCTGGGGTTTCATTTATGCATCCACTTTAAAAGAAAGTTTCACATTGAGGATCACATTCATTCATACACATGCAATTTTTTTTTTCAATAGAAATGACCCTGTATTTATTCATCTATTTATTCATTTTTGTGTATGTGTACGTAGCTTCCACCTGTCTCGGCTGTTTTAGCTTCAATTGTTATCGGGACCATTTCATCTTCAAAGACGAGAACATGACAATTGCAAAATGTGTCGCCAAATGTGGAAATCGAGGTTTCCTGTATGCTGGCCTGGCTATCAGTCACCTATGCAGCTGCGGCGAACTGGAATGCAAAAAATCAGACAGAGAAGAAGCCAGGCTCTGTGGCATGCCGTGCTCGGGAAATCGTGGCAAGTCATTCAAGTTGTGCGGTGGTTTCTTTCACTTCTCCGTTTATAGCGGTAAGATGCATGTGTATCTCAAAAACCAGCATGTTTTTCTTCTTCTTTGGACTTGAACTTGGTCTTTGTTTTCCCCTGTAACTGGAATAAAAAGTTTCTTCAAAAAAAAAAAAATCGCCCGAAAGGACGGATGCATAGCCACAAGAAGAGCCTTGTCGTCTTTTCATTTATATGCATCATCTGAAGGTGAAACAACAATCTGGCGTATGTAATGTACACAATGATAGCAATAGCAATTGAGAGAAGATTCCCTACAGCGCTTTTGCATAGAGTCCTTGAACATTTTGTCCGTATCAGGGCAATCCCCCCCCCCCCCGGCTAAATACTGGTTAGTGGTAAGGTTAGAGTAAAGATTAGGGTTAGGGTTAGGTTTAGGGTTAGGAGTTTTGGTTTTAATAGGGTTAGGATTAGGTTCGGGATTAGGATTAGGATTATGGCCAGGGGAAGGGTCCGGGGTAATGGCCCCGGGGATGATTGCCTTAGACCCCACTTTGTCACCTTAAGATTGTTTTGTGATCTCTCCTTCCGTATCATGTCGACAAAGCAAATAATCATATTATACATCCTAAGACATACACCAACACTATCAGAATGTTTAGCTAGTATGCATCTGACCTGCATAAAAGTTTACCAATCGTTTTATTCATTTGTAGTTCACGTAAATCATATCAGAGGGGCCATAAACTTTATCAACCAAAGATCCACAACTTAACGTTTGAGCAGACCGTCCGATTATTATTTGCTTTCCTGATATGTTTAAACTAATATTTCTGTATTCAATGAATCTACATACATTTTGAGGTTAATTCTCCTATGCATCACTTTGACATTGCGCTCCTTTATACCAGGGAGGTGGAAAGCTTGTTCCACCTCCCTGTTTATACGTTTACATCATGTTTTCTATATTCAATTCAACCGATGACATAGCAATTGTTATTGTCTCTTCTGCAGGGTGAAATGTGCTCAATCTCTATTGAGTATATCTATTATGCTTTAGAAGGCAAACAATGAGAAACTTTGACTTGACACTTTATAGAATGGATCGCACTTCCACTTGGCTGCAATTGATTATCCTTGCATTCTTAGTTTCGACATGCAAGAGGAAAGAAGATCCGGGTACATCACCAGGTTGTACTGATGCGGACGTAGGCCTACTCGGACAAAATAACATGATCCTATTACCTTATCTACAGAGAACCTGAAATATCCCCGCGTACTAATGCTTTTAGATAATTTCACAATAATCCAATTGTATTTATTACCATTTTCCCTTATTCTAAATACCGTCACTCTCATACCATCTAAAAAGAAAAGTCTGCTCCGCAAACACTTTACTCTCTCTTTCTGAAATATATCAGCTGAGATAGATTATTTAACTTTATGATACTCAGCACAATTATACATCATAAAACTTTCATTGCATGTTATAAGATAAGTACTGCGCTTGTCATAAAAGATTGGAAATATCTAACTGTGTCAAAGTTTGTGACCAAAATTAAGGTAGTCACCCGTTTACCTCTAATGATCATGCAAAAAATGATTGATCCGTGGAATTAATTTTCTGTGTATATTTGATTAATGATCATCGTTCAATGCCTGGCATATAATGCCTGGACGATATGTTTTAAAAAGTAGTATTCATCTTTCTCGTTCATTTCAAGACATCCAACAAATCTGAATTTTGCTTAAATGAATTGTTTCTTAAACTCTTATGAACGCAGAGAGAACACAGCTTTGTGTTGCCAATCTTCAGGGTTCGCTTTTTCAAAACTTTCACGTTTTATTGTCGTACAGATGATGTGAGTTTCTTTATAGAATTCTCTGTAACGGCCATTTTGAATTTCTTTCTGTGTTTGATTTGCAGTAAATTCTAAAAGGAAGACCTCTGGTGAGTACCCATCAGGTTAGTACGGAGCCGAACTGCACAGCTATTAACTATTTTGTATTACCCAGAATGCTAGAGATCTGGAATTCCAACGGGCTATATTTTACAATAACTCTCCAAAGAACTGTAAGTTTTCTGTGGATGGACAAAGATCAGGGGTTTTAATGCCGACATATTTCTGAGCGGCAATCTGAAGGTTCATTTTGAAGTATGAAATGATTTCGGGTATACTATTATTTGTGTGTGTGTGTGTGTGGGGGGGGGGTGTTAATAACAATAATGACACTAGTGTCATCATTGTTATTAAGAACTCCCCCCCCCCCCACACACATACTCAAGCCCTCTTTCTTTGATACACACCCTCTACCCAAACACGACACCAATCGCACACTCAGTCAAATCATACAGCAGGCCAACGACATGTAGTGACTTTCTCTATTGTTATATCAGAATGTATGTTTGCTCTGTTTTTACACAATGAATGTCCATAGTGCCTATAGTGTCGACACTAGTAGATGATGTTTTTTTCATGTTTCTTTTTTATTACTGACAATATCACTGTGACCAGCACACTGTAAGCTCGATATGACTTGAAGATCTTGATGAAGGCCTATATGGCCGAAAGGTCGAATTTAAATTCAAGGAGATAGGAAGAAGCGACGTATGGGACGGTGGAACAGTAACATTGTCTTACGCCTATACAATGCCTACGACACCAAGCTGCACAAACAACATTTCTTCCATCTTTATTATAATATATATATATATTATATAATACATTCGTGAGTACTGTTTTGATGGAAGCATTAAATCAAGGCAATTTTCGTTTGAATTTTAACCTTTCCTTTTATTTTTCAGACGTCATCTCATTAAGCGCTGCTGTTGTACTGTTATCCGTCCTGATTCTGCTGTTCGTGGTAAGGTATAAATGGCTGAGGAAACGGAGGGACCGAGGTAGCTCGGTCAATGTAGGCAAGCCAGTAGGTGCTGAGAGCGTCATTGTCCAACTGACTACCAACACGTATCAAGCCCTCAACGCAGAACCCAAACAACCCGCAAAGGGGAGCACCTTCACGAGCCGAGGAAGCCTGGCGCCTCCCATGATCGTCTCCACGCCCTGCAGACAACCAGCGGACAACGTGAATTATTGTTCTTCATCATTTCAGGACGCCGATCAAGAATACGTAGCAGGGGAGGATCCAGGAATTCTGTAAAAGGGGGGGGGGGGGGGAACTAATTTTTCTGGTGCCACTTCTGGGTTTCATTTCATTTTTTTTTTAATTTTTATTCGTTTTGTTTTTAACGAAAAATAAAGGAGGGTCTGGTAGGGGGCGTGCGCTGGCTGCGCCCTCCTCTGGATCCGCCATTACGTACAGCAGGGCTCCACACTAACTTTTATTTTTGGTGGCCCAAAGGCAAACATCCGACCTTTTTTGGTGGCCCTATCAGGCCACCAAATTCTTCATTTCTAAAATTTTGGTGGCCCGACGTGCGTTTTTGGTGGCCCCGGTCCACCGGGCCACCGTTAGTGTCGAGCCCTGCGTACAGATATGAATTCTATACCTTTGGTTTACCCGGGAAGCCCAGCGGCGGAGATCAACAACTATGGCGTTTCTTAGCATTCACCCAATGCTGCAGACACTCATCCTATCACCCTTTTGGTTTTCTGTGGCTATAGACTCGATACTGAAATCACACAGAGGAAGTTGCAGGTGTCTCAGATCTGTACCAGAAATTCATTCTCGGATGTCCAGTTTTACTAAGTATCTCACGCCTTATGTACTTTCCACTCGGTCAACCAATTATTGTAACTAAATATCAAATTAGTCAACATGTAGTATCGGTTAGGGAAATTAGAACTGCGCTAGAAAGCAATTGGAGCACCTTTATGGATTTGAAACCGAAGTCATTAAGGTACTGATTATCTTAATTAGTTCAAAGAAAACGTACGGATATACTGAAAAGTGTCAGCATGCATAAGGGTGTTTGTTTTCAAGCAAAGCAACTTCAAGAAAACGGGCGAATGATGACGACCCCTCTTGGTTCGCCCCATGTGACTAGCAATAGTCAGCAAACGGTATCAACCAGGCGCACTGTGCCATACGATTGAATGAATTAATGTATGTCTTTGATCAATGAGTAATTATGCAATGATTATGCTTGCAGGGCCAGGGAGGTAGGACCTTGTCAAAAAGCTAAACGTTGAAACCAAAGACAAACATGTTGAGATACTATCAAGTCTTGTCATAGCATTCGAGTCTAGAGGCGATCTACAAATTGGTCAAGCTATGAATAGCTTATGATCCTTCACACACACACACACACACACACACACACACTCACACACACACATACACACACACGCACCCACACACACAATTACATGACACACTCCAAGTAGAGACTGTCTATATATTTGTGTATATTATAATAGTGCATTTTGTGAATAAATCAAATCAAATCAAATAAAAAAATAACTGTCAAGATATGGGAGACGAAAGTTGAATAGATCCTAAAAAAGGGTCACAGGAGTCTTCCAAGTCAGATATCATAAACATTATCAACTGATTAAGGATAACTTTTATAGTGTTCATCTTTAGTACACTGCAAAGAAAAAGTTGTGCTCATTACATACCATTTAATCTGTACGCAAATATTTCAGGGATGAATTATATTGGCAATTAGTAATCCACAGACACATCGTTATGTGATACATGAGCAACAACGTTCATGATTTTTTTTTTTTTGCTTCGCCATTGTCAAGAAAGTAGATTCAGTGTATAACATTAGATGTAGAAATGTTATAGGTAAATCTGTTGTAAGCTATGAAATATATATATATTTTAATGTTTTATTGAAAAATTATACAGAATCACACTATTTACAACAATTAACTTGATTAGAATAACACAATCACTGAACAATGTAGAGGAATTGTAAAAAAGAAAAAAAAAAGGCAGAACATTAAGTTACCATATACAAATCAGATCTTGTTCAAGAGCGATATTCCGAGATGGGCAAGGAGAATAAAACAAACAAACAAGCAAACAAACTAATGAGTGACCAATTAATAGTTTCATCCTCCCTTCCAGCTGAAAAAAAGTGTGTGCACTGCAGAGACTGGAACAAGCCAAACCAGGAAGCGAGAAGATCCACATTACCCAAACATAGCTTGAACTTCCACAACAACTACACCTCCCCCCCCCCCCCCACACACCCCACACATACTCATCTCAACACATAACACTCACGCCCCACACACATACCCTGTAAATGTAAATGTACTGTAGATGTAGATCACCCCACCACCCGACCTGGCCCAATCCAGTTACAATGTACTCTGTAAGATGTCCTGCAAACCCTACATCCGATGGTAAAGTTTAAAAACAATCATTATCAATTCACGGGAGGTCATGTCACGTCAATGCCAAAGAAGGCTATCATCTCAGAAATCGCCCCTGAAGAGCCAGAAATGACAACAAATGGCAACGTTACTAGTACAATGTATATTGTACTACATGCACTACATGCGACTACAAATGAATAACGCAATATGGCCTTCTATATACAAAAAAACCCCAAACAAACAAAAACAAAATATGGCACCAATAAGCATTCAATGTAATTGGTCTATTACAATGGCCTGAGGATTGCATGGAGGATATAAATCTCAAAACGCCATTTCTTGAAATGGGAAGTTAATTTATTTTTCTTTTTTTTTTTTGCTATATAATATTCAATTTCCTTCTGTTTTTTAACAAAAGATTTGAATGCTACTGTATTGGGGAGACTATTACCAAACTTGCAACTGTAGATGATTTGATATTTCATTAACAGAAATAAATATGAAACAAATTAATCATTTCAAAATCCAAAAAGTTTTTCAAAATTGGTTACATTAATGATTGAACGGTTATACCGTGAAATTATGACAGGGAGGTCCTGCCAAATTGGGGTAACCTTTTCACATCACAAAATAAATGAACAATTGTTTCCTCCTTTTTATCACATAGGGAGAAGTTAGGAGATTTCTTCCGTTTAATCTTAGAAAGAAAATCATTCAACGCAATAGCTTTGTGGAAAATCTTAAAATAAAAAGACCTTAGTTTGGTATCAATAGTACAAAAAAAGAAAAGAAAATAGTATTGTGTACCCTTTCCCAATCAGTAGCTACTGGTACAGACAAAATTTCACTTCAAAATGCATATCTTTTGTTCGGGATGTGGGAACCGAGTAATAAGTTTTACGTACTTTTGGGGACTTTTTTAGTGTTCACTAGTTTATGAACAATTGCTTTATGAATTCCCACTATATCCATTCTTCTGGTATATTCTTAATCAAAAAATTATATTTCTTCCTGTCTGTAACATGGATACCAAAATCCAATATAAGTTCTTCAAAAAGTTTATGGCCAGAAAGGGGTGGATTAAATAAATCAGAAAGAGTAAGTATATATTTACTGTACGAAGATGGATAAAAAAGAAAGGTTTAGATTTCGAACGAATGGATCTGTTATACCACAGGACTTGACATGCACTTAGCTCTGAAAATTTATTACCATAAAATTCAATAGTAGCTTCTTCTCTAAATAAGTACCAACTTCGTAATGCTTCAGCTAATTGTGTATTACCAAGAGAATTTAAAACACTCTCGGGAGCATGGGATTTCCACAAAAATTGAACGTCTTGATTAAAGCTTTCCAAAAAGGATAGCTCAATACATTTCCATGAAGCATCAAAATCATCATCAATAACCATCTTACCCACATCATCTTTTGGGCAGTTGCAAAAGAAAAGGGGTCCACCATTTTAAGACCTGCCTGAATATAATTATTACACATCACTTTTCTCTTTACTCTGTCTTTACCTCCGTTCCAAATAGATTTAAAGAATAATTTATTCAAAATTTTAAAAAAGGAAGAAGGTAATTTGATAGAAAGAACAGAAAAGAGATATATTAGTTGGGGCAACACAAGGGTTTTGATCACACAAACTCTGCCAATTAATGAAAGATTTCTTATTTTCCAGCAGTTTATAGTTTGCTCTATTCTTTTCAATTTCTCTTTATAATTTAAATCATAAATTAAAGCAACATTCAAAGAAAAAAAACAACTCCCAGACACTTGAATTGAGATTTTTTCCAAGAAACACCACGATTCATTTATGGAAAAACCTGGTTTCCTTTCTTCGAGCCGATCCAAATGGCCAAATGGCCAAATTGATTTTACACCCAGAAAACCGACCAAATATAAGCAAAGTTTTAAAAAGTTGAGAAAAAGAATTATCTGTACCATCTAAAAAACACACAGAATCGTCCGCAAACAAAGAGATCTTAACTTCTTGATTTTTTTACTGGGATACCTTTAATTAAGTTGTTTTGTCTTAAGGGCCATTAACTCTATTACAAGTAAGAACAAATAAGGGGAGATTGGACGTCCCCGAAAAAATTTCTCTTTTCATTGGAATGCGGTCTGTAAGAAAACCATTGTTCAACACATATGACTGTCAATCAGTATATAAGGTCTTGATTGAATCAATAAAATCTTTACTAAAATTAAATTTTTCTAGGGTTAGGAATAAAAACTTATCGGAGACACTATCGAAAGCTTTTTCAATGTCAAGTAACAAAATGTATCTTGGAAGATCATTTTTTCAGTGTATTCAATGATGTCCATAACTAAACGAATGTTGTGGCTAATGCTCCTACCTTTCATAAAACCAGATTGATCCGGATGAATAATATCATGTAAACAGCGCTTAAGACGGTTCGCATAGCACTTGGCCACAATTTTATAATCGGTTGTCAACAGTGTAATAGGACGTTAATTTTGATAAAAAGAGGGTCTTTGTCTTTCTTAGGGAGAAGAGTGATTATGCCATTCCTTTGTGAGGGGGACAAAACTCCATTTTGTAAGGAGAAATTCAAAGAATTTATGTCACTTATGTCAAACCAAAATACCATGTAAAACTCTACAGGTAAGCCATCGAAGCCAGGGGTTTTGCTCGTATTCATGGATTTAATGACATTAGACAGTTCTTGTTTTGTAAGAGGGAAGTCTAAAGATTGTCTTTGATCTTCAGATAATTGTGGAATATCAATTTTATCAAAGAGAGATTCATTGATATCATTTCCATCAATTATTTCTTGGACATTATCTCAAAAGGAGTATAATTCACCATAAAAAGGATTGAATTTCTCTTAAAATTACAACTGGGCCTGTTATCAAGTTAACTTCATGGTTTTTCAATCTAGAAATATTTTTCTTTTGCCAGCCCCTGTTCTCTAAATTACAAAAATATTTCGTACTTTTCTCCCCTTCCTCTACCCATCTTATCCTGGATCGCATAATCGAACCTTTTGTCTCAAAATCATAAATTTTATTAAGTTTTTCTTCAAAAACTTCTAACTTTGTAAAAAGGGAATTGTCATCCGGAGTTGGGCCCGTATTAGCCATTTTATCGTTATCAAATAATAACTTAGTTTTTTCATTGTTTCTTTCTTTTTTCTTCCTGGAGGAATATTCCATACTATCACCTGTAATAACACACTTCAAAGAGTCCCATAATATGTTAGGACTGCAGTCAGAATTTTTATGGTCTTCCTTAAAATCACTGATTGTACCTTTGATAGGATTAACAAAATCTGAATCATGATGAAGATAATGAAAATTCATTTTCCAAAAACCTCTTCCCCTTTTGGGTTGATTGTCATTGAATGAAATTTGTACAATAAAATGATCTGATTGAATTCCAGGTAGTATTTTAGAGCTTACACAGTTATCTATAAAATTACTAGACACCAAGATAAAATCAAGTCTGGATAATGCCCTTGGGTTTTTCTGGTGACGAGTATACTGTCTAAAGTTAGGGTGAAAGTATCTCCACACATCTCCACGTCCAATTTCTTCCATTAGATTAAACAGCATTTCACTGGAATTTTTATTTGAATGTTGAGGACTTATACCTTGATAATCAAGAGGACTGATTACTAAGATCTCCACCTATAAATAGGATGGGACTGCTTGATTTATCAACTTCAGCAAAAACTTTTAACAAAAAGTTAGGTTCATCTCTAATTGGGGCATATATGTAAACCAAAGTTATTTGTAATTCATTTAAAATTGCCTTTAATATAATAAATCTACCTTCAGGGTCACTAAATAACGAAAGTATCTGAACAGAAACAGTTTTTCTAATAAGGATGGCTACTCCCCTACTAGCAGAATTAAAGCTTGAAAAAAAAAAAACTAGTTCATCCCACTGAGTTTTCCACAACATATCATCTTTTTTATCTGAATGTGTTTCTTGCAGGAAAATAATATCAGTACCAGTGCTTTTCAAATCATGGAAAATCTTTCTTTTAAAAAATATTTGCAATCTACGACAGTTAAACGTATTCAATTTTAAAGCCATAATGAAGGAATATTACAGTCTAGTGCTGACATTAAAAACCAAATTATTTGATCTCCATCATAAAATCCGTCTGACATGTTGGATGTATAAAGTAGACTACGCATGAAACAAAGATTAAAATATTCTGCCAAATATAAACAAAACAAAACAAAAAAGGTGGTAATTAAGATAATTTTACAACAAAAAGGCGACAAACGTGCAAGGTGAAAAACAAGGTTTCAAATAAAAAACAACCTTGTCGTAACACGTGTTAACTGTGACATTGCATACATACACACACAGGCAGTGCAGTTTTATGCAATACTGCCTGAATAGACTACTGACTTGAACTCTAACACAAACTAAGCAGCTCTCAAAATACTGACTGAATCCGTGCAGTCTTTTGTAGAAACTATAAAATCGTCGCTGTTACCACGAACCGACGCTATTTCGTTTTTGAGCGAAAATGCAATTCTGAGAAAATCGCGTTTAAAGATCTCACAAGTTTTAGACAACGTTTTCAATGACTTTTCCTGTCTTGTGTGTGAAAATTTTGACAGGGTGATGAGAGTGGAAGTTGTTCTTCCTATCCATAGTGTAATTTTAGTGTGAATTCAAAAGAATTACGATATTTCTGTCTTCAAACTCACTGCGTCGGTTCGTAAATCCATCGTTTCTTGCGCGCACCATAGGTTATGTACTTAAGCGCGGGTCCCACGAACCGACGTAAGTTGTATTACGCCGGTTCGTGAGACCCGCGCTGTAGGGCCTGCACAATAGGTAACGTGCAATACGCGTGTATTTACGAACCGTCGCTATTTCATTTTCGTATGTGTTTACATACAAATACTATTAGGGCTATACCTGCTTATCAACAATAACCTTATTAATTGAAATTAATTGTCATGTAATGATTATTGTGATGATTATAATACATTAGGTGATAATTAAGATGATAATATAAGCCAGTTTCTCTTAATTGTTCTAAAAAGCGTGTTGTCCTTGTTTTCATCTTCATTTAGCATTGTTATTAGAGCTGTCGTTGATCGCTCCAAAGATTTCTTTGCCCTCCCCCCTCCTTTTTTGTGTGGATATATTATTCAACACTTTTGCATGTGGACATTTATCATTTGGTAGTTAATATGTACTCGGTATACTGTGTTTCATATTTTTTTACTTTTTACTGTTTTTTTTTTTACTTTTTTAACTTACTTTCTTTACTTTTCACATAATTTTTAATTCAAATTCAGTTCACTTCTTTCATAATAATTATGAATGTTTGTTCTAAGATGAAGGATACCGCTAAATATAGGGAAAAAGATGTGCCAGTCAGTAATGATTACTTGCATTTACTCATCTTTCATACTCATGCACTCTGGTATTTCTTTCTCTGAAATAATCTATTAATTTCTTTATTTCTTATTATTCCACATTATTTGTGACTTTTACTTTGTCACAATTTTTATTGGTGTCATTATTGTCATTTGGCTTGCATGCGAATTCACTCATAATTCCTCATTTTCCATCTTTCTCTTTCCTGCTCAAGAGATTCTTTGATAGCTGCACTTGATCATATAAAAACATAAAACTCATCCTGCATGCACTCTTCGAAACTGATAAACTCCTAAAAATACATAAATATCAAAATTATCAGAATTTCAAGCTTCATTTTAAATATATAACAATGGTCATGTTTTATTATGCCTTTTGCAGCAATATATTGAAGAGGTACATTATGTAATCGAAGAAACATAGGTTCTCAATAAAGTATCAAATTTGAATTATTCAGAGATGAGTAATGACAATGGGAAGGATAACAATTGTGGAAGAGCTCCATAAATCAATAAATATCTAATGGCAAATGGAGATGGAATCAATATTAAAGAATATGCGTAATTCAAGTTCATTATTACATCAGTTCTTGTGTGTTCACAAAAAGAGAAACACAGTTCGAACATGCGCACCAAATCTTACAATGTACATTTACATCTATAGAGTGCGGACGGAACATATACAAAAGAAAGAATAACATTCTCAAATTAATATATCAAGCATAATTATGTATATGAACATAAAAAGATGTTGCTGCATATGCATGAAGCTTGAGAGTGCTGCAACACACATTATTCTCAGATGGAAACTTGATGTATATCATACAAAAGAGAAGAGGTACTGCATGTACATGTAGTTACACTATTCACAGGACAGTAGAGAAAAAGCAAGAGAGAGAGAAGGAAATGGGTGTCTAAAATAGGTCGATGTAAGGAGTGCCAAGCCAATTAAGTCTCTAATAGAAGTCATACATATATGAAAAGGAAACAAATTAATCACAACATAAATGATCGTGCTCATATTAACCAATAATTAGCATCTAAAAATGTGTGTAGAAAGCCCATAATATCAGCCTTTCGCCCCGTAGGCTTGTTACATATGAGAAAAGATAAATTTTGGCCGACCCCCCCCCCCTCCGAATCCTTAATCCACCAGTACTATAAACACATGTGCTAGCAAATTCACAAGAGGGGTGGGGAAATTCGGCCAAAATTGTGTGTGGTTAAGATAATTAAAAAGAAAGGTCATCAGCAAAACTACGGGGTGGATGCAGACGAATTTTCATGTGATGACTATAAAAAAAATGCAGCCAAAGGGGGGGAAAAAAAGGACGGTGGAGAGGGGCCAAGGCTAATTTGACTCCCCTCCCCCCCCCCCCAAAAAAAAAAAAAAAAAAAAACACGCCACTGTTTTACAGCACCTTTAAAGGACTCTTAATTTTCTTTTGTAAAAAACAAACGTCTCGAAGTAAAGAATTCCATATTGTAGGCGAAATGTAGACCGATACAGTGTATGAAGTGTACATCCCAAGCTATTAAAGAAAAAAAAAACAGATTATGAATATTATTTAAAGTAAGAATTTCAGTGCGTTTAATCATCTTTAGTCGAGTTGCAAATGACATGTGCATATTTAATAAGAGCAGTTAACTTCGAAGCGCCCCCAAGCCCTTCTATATTTAATCATTCATGTCTAAAGGTAGTGCTAGGGCATCCCGGTGGTCTAGTGGTTATGGCGCTGGTCTAGTAATCCGGAGGTCGTGGGTTCGATTCCCGCTTGGGCTGCCTGTGATTTTTTTTTTCACAGCAGCCCACAAACTGCACACTGCAGTTGCATGTGTTACTACGGATGGAGACAAATGAATAATCTATTATTTTAATATACAATGTTTGACATCCTTTTTGTAATCACTTTCTTTAATTGTACATTTAGAGACATAATGAATTATTATTAAAAGAAATCATATTTCTGTATTTTGTTGTGAGTTTGCATGGGAGCATACACGTATCATAATTTACAATTTTAGTTAAATAAAGAACATCTCATAACAGAACTGTCTAGTGATGGTTGAATGATTATGTCAATTTGTTATAAGTCCTATCAGTTATATGGAGTGCATTTCCCATGTTTATAAGAATCATACGTAACACATTCAAAGTGGGTTGAAGACAACAAAATAATAAATAAAAAAATAAAGGAGAATAGAATGAATTACAGTTTGAGGTGAGTTTGGCATGTCATTAACTGGATTAATATTATCATCTAGCAGAGATGCATATTTGATTATTTGTTGCATTAATTTCATAAAAATACATACATGTATAACATGTCTCAATCAACATTCAGAATGTTTGCAAAATGTAGATGAACATGTATCATGAACATGGTTGAAGATGAAGCTGGAACTTTTTGTTAATGGGTCTAAGCTACCATTTGTGACTCTCATAAATCTGTTTTCTGTGAAAATTCGTACAGCGAGCTAAAAGTTTCTGATATACACATTTTGACAGTGTGACACATTTGGCTATGCCCCCGACAATTTAGATCGACTCTCGCAATTATCACCGTTTACGAAAAATAAATCAGTGAAGGGCATGTTAATCCTCAGTCGATAACTATTACAACTATGCAATGATTATTCAACCATCTAACTTCATCTGATTACAGCATCATCTGAATATTGCCAATGTGCACTTAGAAATTTATCAAGATGTATCACAAGGTTATGATTACCACACAAAACCTTCAAGATTTATTATCATGAAATACATACCAATGAACACTTAAAGAAAATCTAACATTCCATATCCACATGAAGCTTGCCTTGATATAAATGTCTCTCAGTAGTGTTATTAAAGTGTAGCAAAATTGTAATTACGACATCACAGAATGGAATGCATGTTTTCACCTTCAATCTTAGAATCTTCTTTCAGGTTTCCACTTTACAATCACATTTTAATGTAGATATACCGTCCTTATGTTGTCGCCCTTCATCCCAAGTTCTCCCTTCTATCCTATCTGTAGATTGTCTTCTTTCCTAAGCCATTGTATTCACATTCCTTGATGATAAGCACGATGCTGTACTTTTTTTCTTCTCTGAAACAGTCCAGCTCTTCGCTACTGCATGGCATCAGTCATGTGAAAGAAAAGACAGAAATTAAGAACTTTCGATTAAAATCAAACATCATGATACAAGATACAACTTTCATTTTGAGAAAATAGAAATCAGCCAACTAAGCTGTAGTTGAAATCATTTTGCTCTATTTATATTAAACATAAAACAAAATGGTATACAGGATCAAAGAATGTCAAAAAATACTGCTGTTCGTCTTTGATGCATATTCAAATTGTCTCGCCTTTTACATATTTTAATGATGCAAGATCTTATGTCTAGCACTTAGTAAGTCTCATGTAGAAATTAAATTATCATTCACATGAATAAATCTACATGTCCTTGTAAATAAGGCATTGCTTTGAAAAAGCTGAATATTACTAACTGCATTTGGGAAACGGTCTACGACAATCAAACTTCTTTATTATCAGAGACTTTAACATCTTGATTAGACCTAGACTCTAATTACCATTGTATTCACATCCGTTGATGATGTACACGACCCTTTACTTTTTCTTTTCTTTTCTGAGACAGTCCAGTTCTTCGCTACTACATGGCACCAGTCATCTGAAAGAAAAGAAAGAAATTAAGAACTTTTGATTAAAATCAAACATCATGGTACAAGATACAACTTTAATTTTGAGAAGAAAAAAAAAGTCAGCCAACAAAACTGAAGTTGAAATTATTTTGCTCTATTTATATTAAACATAAAACAAAATGGTAGGCCTATGCAGGATCAAAGAATGTCAAAATATACTGCTGTTCGTCTTTGATCCATATTCAAATTGTCTCGTCATTTACACATTTTAATGATGCAAGATCTTATGTCTAGCACTTAGTAAGTCTCATGTAGAAATTGAATTATCATTCACATGAATATAAATCTACATGTACTTGTAAACAAGGCATTGCATTGAAGTAGCTGAATATTACTACCTGCATTTGGGAAACAGTCTACGACAATCAAACCTGTTTCTTATCAGAGACTGTATCATCTTAATTAGACCTAGACTCTACATTATCATTCAGCTTTTAAAGGTATTAACCATTCACCTATAAAACAGTGGCATTGTCATGTGCATCATATTTCTTTCATACTGCACATATTTTCATGAAGTCTGTGCAAGAATGCAAATGAAACACGTCTGCTGTTTGGTATTTATCCAAAAAAAATCACTAACCCGGAAGTCCTTGGCCTTAGGAATAACACGTGGCGAGTTAGCAGGAATTGACATTAAAAGAGAATAAGAATAGATCTACTAAATAGGCCTTTGCCTCATGAATGTCTGGTCTAATTATAGACTAAGTGAAGTCTAGACCTTTCACTTTTAAGTTACACAGATTTCATATTACTTAGATCTAGACTACATCTAAATCTAGACATCTAATACTATTAGATCTTGGCAACTTTTGTCTTTGTGACACGAAATTAGCACGTCACGGATGATATTTCGGCGATGTCCAACAGGATGACAGTACCACTATTACTAAATCAGTAAGTTGACATAGATAACTAACATCAACTTGTTAAAGTACGTTAGAGATGGCACCATATACAATAACCGGTGACACTGACACTGACAGATCTAGCGACTACGTTTAGACTAACGTTAAAGAGTGAGACTCGCCATCTCAGTAAGTCGGCCAAAGACAGGGCTAAGTCAGTGTTACTGTTATGTTAGGCCTAACAAACGTTACCCCCCCCCCCCCCCCCCCCCCCGGTAACGGTTACTCGGTAAGGTTAGGTTTACCAGGACTCAAGAGTCCTGGTTAAATCAGTAGAGGGACATTTCTTAGGAAGTCCTTCGATTCCAAGAATAAAAAGAGTGAAAGAACAAAGGGAAAAAAGGAAAGAAGAAAGGACAAAAGATTATGTATGGCTGCTGTGGAAATCGACAGCGCCACTGTATCACTATCAATCAAGCGTAAATATATAAACGCCATTTGGTTGGGCCACATTCACAAGTTTTAGGGTAAAAAAGCCCCACCGCTGTGCTTAGGTACTCCACTCGAACTAACGTTAGACATACACTACACACAGTACGGTACTAGGGCTGAATTCACAAGTATACTTTAACACTGCACTGTACAGGAAAGCCACCTAACCTGTAGAGTACTCGTAGTGTTTAGGTAGTATCACTAGACCACGTACTGTCATAGATGACATCTAGGTTGCCTACACCAACGCTGCACACTGGCACTGGTCCGACGGTCCCTGACCAGGAAAAATCACTGTTGGCCACTGACCAGTAACTTTTTCAGGAATGGACCAGTAAAGATTTGGGGGAAAAAATGGGTGGACTCTACCTACTATTACCACTAGTCTAGATGTAGATCTAGAGCTAGACTACCCGGTATGGCTCTGAACTGTGTTAATTTGACTTGGTCTTAGACTTCAGCTGATCTTAGTTTTAGTAACTGGTATTACAAGTAAAGTCTTAACTTAGACTTAATAGTTAGACTTGAAAGTAAAAGTCTAACATGTCTAACTTTATTCTTTACTCTTCCTTTGAGTTTTACTGTTAGACTTTTTATTTTTTATTTTTTAGTTTAGTACGCCTAGGCCTACTTTGTCAATCTCATGATTTCATTTTCAACTCAAAAGTCAAGGCTTTTAGTGTCTTCGAGACTTTGAAATCTTGCAATCTGCATGTCTTGCACACAGACGTTACGACTACAGTACTCAGTAGTCTCAGAAGTAACGACATAAGTTGAAAAGAAACAATAAATAATATGATTTGGGATCTAATTTGAAATTGAATGGCGTTTACAGACTAGGCTTCATAAGCATCACGCGATTGAATACATGGGACTACACACTACCGCAATTAATGGTTATGGTAGTCCAACTGAAACTGTTATTTTGAGCATGATTTTAATAGGATTATAGCTTACCATTCACTTCACTCGTGGACAGTGGGCTGGCTTAGGCCGTCATTCATCTTTCAGAAGGTTTGGTTCTCACTCTGAGATCTGGATTAGGGCCAAAACCTAATTCTAGGCCAGTTAGTTGAACAAAGCTCAAAGTAATGCAACTGCGACGGTTCGTAAAACCCGCATTGCTCTTCACCGTAGCAATTCGGGTTTCACGAACCGGCGTATCTTTCGTGCGTCGGTTCGTGAAACTCCTTTTTCTCAATTTCTCGATATTTCGAGTACCGTCGTTTTTTTCTTTCTTTGATAAAATTAAGAATAATTAATTTTGTGATCTAAAATTTTGGGATTTGGTAGAGTTTTGAAAGCACTTTCATTTGGTACCAATATCTCGATTTTGAAAATTTTGACCAAAATCGAAATAGCGTCAGTTCGTGAAAACGCCGACGAAATATACCCGGTACTTAATCCACAGTGGAATGTGGTGTTGCAAATCATACACTTCCAGCAGCCTTCAGCTTACGACTCAGAGTCAAAGTCTTTCAGGGTTTTTAGCGGGCCTGCAGAATCCTTCCCGCCATCTTTGTATTTGATGACTCTGGGTACACTCCAAGGGATAAAGGCAAACTTGCCTTCCTTTCTCATTTGCATCACTTTCTGGACCATGCGACGATGTTGCTCACGTGTGGTTTTGTGTATGTCGTCACAAATGAAGATGCGTTGACCTTGGACCTCCAGGTTCTTTGTCTCATGTGTGGCTTTCTTCAGTACTGACTCACGATCCCGGTAAAGAAGGAATCTAACATGAACCGATGTGTTGGCTCAGTAAGTAGAACGGCTGCCTCACAGTCGGGAGGTCGTGGATTCGAACCTCGGTCGCGTCATACCAAAAGACGTTAAAAGATGGGAGTTGCTGCTACCTTGTTTGCCGTTCAACAGTTGAAAAGGTTAGAGTAACGTCGATTTGGCGCTGCTCAGTGGCTGCCGGGCCCACGATCAATTGGACAAAAAGAATTTCCATTTTCGGACAATAAAATTTGGAGTTTATATCCAAAACAATTATTATTATTATTATTATTATTATTGTTATTATTATTATTATTATTATTATTATTATTATTATTATCGTTATCATTATTATTATTATTATTATTATTATTATTATTATTATTATGCTGTGTACAAGCCCACAGCAATCTGGTGTACTACCCTCGGCACCTTCAGGAATGTTATGAATCACTATGTTGTTTCGCTTGTTCCTATTCACTAGATCTACAATCTGCTCGTTGGCCTTCTTCAACTCTACAGATGATGCCTTCGTGACAAGTACCTCTCGTATCTCCAGCAACTCAGTTTCAATATGCCCAACCCCCTCTTCAAAATCTCTGTTTTGGCTTTCGAGATCTTTGACCTTTGTATCCAGTGTGTCACCATACGGATACACAGAATATCCAGTTGCTTTGAAAGCTTATCGAGAGTAGGCCTGCGAAGCCACATGTCTATGATCATTTCAGTTTCACTCGGCATTTTGTCTTTCGTATCCTTACGACACTTTTTCGGATCTGGGGATCCTGTGGGCGTTGGTGCGGGGGCTGTCGGCGCCGGTTTCATCGCCCCGGCACACTCGGGGCCGGGGGCTGGACGGTCTCGTTTCTTCATACCTTTCCAGCACACACTTTAATGAATGGAGCCAATAGGCAAGACGGTAATCGGTCACAGGAATAACGAGAAACTTACCGAAGATAAAACGCTCTGGAAAATGAATGAAAATCCCAAAGAGTCAAAATGTCATTTTGAATTCATAGTAGCAAGTTCATAATCCACCGGGATTTAAAATGAGTAAAACTCAAAAAAAAAAAAAAAACAAAAAAAAACAAACTGCAGGAATGGAATTTCACACAGCCATACTCGACAAAGCCGAACAGCGCCCTGAGCTATGAAGTATTGATATAAATATAAAAATTATGTAGAGGCAAAATGCAAGAAGTGCAAAATGTCTGATATCGAGTTGATGGTTTGTGCCTCAATGTCAGAGAAGTAAACGAATTAGTTTAAATTTGAATAAAATCCAGATAAGCACGAAGGTTGAATAGCACATTGAGCAATCAAGTAGAACATTGAGATAGACCCCTTCATATAATTGGATAAGCTATATAGCACATAAACCACAAGACAAATGCCCTGCTTTGTGAGCTGGTGGTCAAAGTAACAGAGTGGGGCAAGAGCGCCCTCTACCGTCTATTTTATAACTCATAATCCTTTCCCTCTATGACTTTTCCAAGGCTCCATAGCCGAGGCAGGAAAAGAGCCGCTTGAGCCTAGGATAAAATTTGAAGACATCACCCGTTCGATAGCATTACATTACAGGGTGCACAGACACAGATCCCTACAGGGCTGGGAAAGGCGTAGCCCATTATGACGTAACATAGTCGGCAACGCCGAACCAAATCTTGCTCTTCCCATATTTATCGCAACATTTCTATGCATTTTGGTCTGTGCGTGTGTTTGTTTGCTTTTACGTTGGGTAACAGTATGAAATGCCTTGAGAAAACGTTTCCGTGTGGTAGGAGCCTGCGAACCGTCCTAACGATACTGAGAAAAACCAATTACTTCATTAAAAGTGATGAATATTATTATATAACATTTGTTCGCACATCATACGATAAATAAAACCTACTTCAGGTCCGACTTCAAAGTCCATGAGTATTTTTGAAACTTAGTACGCAGTCTACTAATTATTGCCAGTCGGATACGAGTCAAAGTGTTGAGTGACTTTTCTCCATTACGCATGTGTAATGGTGCTACTAAATTATTGTTAATCCGACTTTCGTCTCCAGTTTTACTTGTGTGCAAATGAGATACGAGAACAACATGTCTGCTTCTCAATCAAAGCTCTTTGTTTGCATGCTACGAAACTAGAAAAAGTGAAGGAAGGGTTGGCGACTCTCATCACCATAGGCAACATCATTGTTTTCACCATCGGCCATGTTATTGTCAATCTACATCTGCACACAATTTCCGCACTATTCAGCTTACATTCACCCCTTTGGATAACTGGAGAATCGTGTACATAGTCCTACACCTGTACACAAGTTTAGCACTATTCTGACTTACATCCATCATTTTGAATAATTTTTCAGAATCGTTTACCCGTACAAAGCATTGCTTTAGGGATATCGAATAGAGCAAGTCAGTATTGTACTTCTTGTTATTACTTCCAAGGTTGCAGTGAAAACTAACCTTTATTAAGATCAAATACAATGGCTGTAGAGTTGTGTTTCCAGAGTGATATGTATTGTATTTCAAGATACCACCTGCTCTGTCATCATTGACCATCCTGATCAAGCATGGATACCATTTGAAATACAACAGCAACAACAACAACAATGATTTTTCACTGTCTGTCATATAGTATAGGTTGTTATTTAATAGCTGTTGATTTTGAGAAGGCCTTTGACTCGGTATCTCATTCGTTTTTATCAACCGTTTTGAAAAGTTTTGGATTTGGCCCTTCTTTTTGTTCTTGGATAAAGACATGTTATACTGATATTAGCAGCTGTGTAATGAATAAGGGGTTTTCAACCGGTTATTTTGGAATAGAACGGGGTGTGCGTCAGGGTGACCCATTATCACCTTATTTATTTTTAGTAGTCATTGAAATTTTGGCACATGCTTTGAGCAATGAGACTACCTTGAGAGGGATTGATCTTGGTGATTTTGAAGTAAAGCAGATACTGTATGCTGATGATATGACAATTTTTTTTTATAAGAGATAAAGAGTCAGTTAGGGTATTACAAAATTTATTTCAGATTTTTTTCGGAAGTCAGTGGTTTAAGGGTTAATATGGATAAAACGAAGGTTTTGATTATTGGTAAGGGTGAAGAGAATGTAGCACAATTTCAGTTTGGAAGTATAGTTACAGAAATTAAGATTTTAGGGATTACATTTGCTTTAGAAAGGAAGAGAATGGAGGAAGTTAATTACAAAGAAATATTAAGTAAAATTAAAAGACTTTTAGGATGGTGGAAGCAAAGAGATCTCACCATCATGGGGAAAATTCATTTACTTAAAACTTATGCTTTATCTTAATTGATTTATGTGGCGTCATCCTCTGTTTTTCCAAATGGTTATTTGATGAAATTCAAAAAAGTTGTTTTGACTTTGTGTGGAAGGGCAGGGATCGCGTCAAACGAGCAATTATGTATCAGGATTACAAGGATGGAGGATTGAGAATTATGAATTTTGAATTTTTTTGTGAAAACTCAGAGGGTGATGTGGGTAAAAAGACTTTTGTATGGAGAACGAAATATGAGTTGGAAGGTATACTTTGATCACAGTTTTAAAGCTGTAGGAGGTAGAATTTTATTTCTTTGCAATTAGGAGACAAAAAAACTTTCACTTAAGGCTCCATCGTTTTATCTAGAAATGTTAGCTGCCTGGGGAGATTTATATAATTGCAGAAGTTTTGAAGAAGGGAAAATTAATCCAATTATATTTAATAATAAAGATTTTTTATTGAGAGGGAAAATGACATTTAATGCAGTTTTATATGAGCGGAATGTTTATCATTTAGAACAATTACTTGATAAACAATCCATAAGACCAATTAGTTATTTTCAAAGTTTAGGTTTACAAAGTGAAAATATTGCTTATGTATGGAGTCTTTGTGAGCCCATTTTGAAAAGTGGGAAATATGATGGAATTTTATGCAATTGGTATGAAGTAGATGTCAATGATTTTAATATACCTTTACAGTTTTTTGGACAAATTACAGATTTAAAAAAAATACAATCCAGGAAGATTTATTCACATTTTGTGTCTCTTTTAAAGCAGTCTTACTGTTTAGAAGTTAGAGATGGACACCAAAAACTTGTTTTCGCTGATAAAAGTATGAGAGATATTTTCATAAGGCCCAGAAGTTCAACTCTAATTGGAGATTTAAGAGAATTTCAATATAAGTTATTACACGGGGCGATTTTTCCTAAGAACAGCTCCTAAAATTTGGTTTTGTGGCTGATAATTTATGTTCCTTTTGTGGAAAAAGCGCTGAAACTTACTCGCATTTATTTTGGAACTGTGAAAAAGTGAAATCTTTATGGCATGATTTCATTGAGTACTTTCAGTTAGAAGAGTTACGTAATTTAGCTTGGCGGGATATACATATTGGTTTAGAAGGAACTTCTCACAGAATCAAATTGTACAACTCTCTTATTCTCATAGTTAAACATATGTTATATAAAGCGAGGTCACAGTTAATAACACCGACATTGGCAGAATTAAAAAAGGCATTAATGATATGTCGAAAAGAAGAGAATGATATTGCCATTAGAAGAAATAAACCGGGTTTGCATTTGCTGAAATGGGAATGTTTAAATAATTTGTAAAGGATTAGTCTATTTATGCACTCGTACTTCTCCCCTTTTGTGTGTGTTTGATCACTGACATTTTTTTTCTTTAGATATTTTTGAGTTCAGAGATAAGCATTGTGTATATAAAATATATATGCAGGTATGTGGATACATTGTGTGTATATGTGTATGTGCATTCATGTATTGTATGTATGCATCATATATCCTAAGCATAATTAGTATAATTATTTATGTTCTGAATGCGAGCAGAAATAATTGTGTGTTGTGTTGAGTGAATGTGTGTGCAGGGGGATGTGGATGTGTGTGTTAAGTGGATGTGTGTGCAGGGTGGGTGTGTGAATGGGTGGGTGGATGAGAGGTGGATGAGATGAGAGGTGGATGAGAGGGAGTGTGTCTGTCTCGGGTAAGGAGGTGGATGTGGTGTAGAGGATGGGGAGGTGGTTTAGATATGAGAGGGACGGTTTCTTTTTTTTTTTTTTTGGGGGGGGGTTAAAGTTTAAAGTTATGAGTAGTTGAGGGTTGGGTATGGTGGAAAGGTGGGAATGAGGGTGGTTTTTGTTGTTGTTGTTGTTATTATTGTTCTTTTAATAAAATAGAAATTTCATTTCCTGTTTTTCCAGTGTTTGGCTAAATTGATTACAATTGCATATGAATTTTTCTTATTTGTTTTGTAGTTAAAAACGAATGATCGGATAACTCATTCTATTTTCTTTCTTCTGTTTTACTTCTGCGTTAAAATGAATTGAATGATTACTTTTGTTTTATGGATTATGGATTATGTCTCATAACTGTAGGAACATTTATATGATTTATGACAGATGTTATGTACAATGTGTGTATTTTTTTTTGAATTGCTATATTCTCAAAGGAAATGGAATTAATAAAAAGATCACTGAAAAAAACAAACAACAACTACTACTACTACTACTACTACTACTACTATTACTACTACTACTACTACTATCACTACTACTACTGCTACTAATGATAATAATAATTGTAGTATAATAATGATGATGATGATACCTGATGATAATAATGATAATAGTAACATTAATAACAATATGATAATAACAATTATAATAATAATAATAACCATATCAATGATGATAATAATGATAATAATAATAATAATAATCAATCCGGCTGCAACATCGTGCAACGGTGAGTGAAGTAGGATGTTTGAATAGAAAGGGGCTGGCAAGTATATGAAACGAATATATTCGAATATGTAATATATTATATATTTATATTCGAATGTTTTAAAAACTGATAATATCTCAGTCCGAAATAATATACATGTTTTACATAACATGCATAAAAGTCCGTGGAATAACGTGTGGTGAATTTATGAAGTATTTTGATCCAAAAGAATGTATTTATTGTTTGAAAAATACATACAAGTATAGGGAATTACCACGGTCTTTTAATAGGCAATATATCAGCTTACCGTGAACTTGAAAAACAAATCATTCTCTGGATTGTGTTTAGATGTTGGGTTGGAATGGCATGATCTAACTTCTTTTTATTGGATATATTCAATGATTACCGATTTATGCAGATAAAATACCAGAATATACAGTACACTGCTATGAATGGAGGGGGTTAGGTAGAGTAGGTGTCTAAGTATTTATCGGATTCTTATCAATTTGGTATATATTACTTGTTTAGATTTAATATGTATAAGGTTTATCTAATTCCTGTTATTGCATCAAATAATGTCCTCATATCTATGATGATAGTTGTTTTTTTAATTTATATTGGCACGGACCACCTGAAGAACAGCCACTTGCTGAAAGCAGGTCACATGCTAAAATGGCGTAAACTCATTTCACCGTAACTCAGCTGAATGCCCCCTGTTGCGACACGGATTGTTGCCCCTACACGGATTGTCGCCTCCTGCTCGGGGCGACAATCCGTGACGGGCGTTGGCGGCACGGATTGTCGCCCCCTACACGGATTGTCGCCTGGCGACAATCCGTGACGGGGACTGGCGGCACGGATTGTCGCCCGCCCTCGAAGCACATTTTGCTGGGTAATATCGTTCTGGACATAATCATTGAAATACTAACACATAACTTACATGGCTACATCCATGCAAACATGCTATGTAAAAAGTCATGGTGAGGTTTCAAGGAAGTGTGTATGTGCGCGTGCACATGATAATTTAGTGTCCGTTCGTGCGTGTGTGTGTGTGTGTGTGTGTGTGTGTGATGGAAGAATGTGTTTATTATGTCAGTTTTTGGTATGTGTTTTTTAGCTGCGCGTGGGGAGGGATACCTAGTAAGCTGTTGCTGGCGTAAACGTTGATATTGATTTTATCAGCAGCTTTGAATTTGATGAGTATGTTTGGCAGATTTGTATAATTATGAATTCGGAGTGGAGCTTGCGTGCGGGCAGATGCTGCTTTTCTGCATACGGTCCATTATGTCTTATTTATCAACATTGGGAAATCGTTTCATCAGGAAGGAATGTGGTATCGGTTCGGGTGTGCGTCGGTATGTGGGAAGGGGGTTACATTTCATTATTGCAAAAGTTTGTTACTCTGAAGGCTCATTCGTCCGAAGGCTCATTATTCCGAAGGTTCGGTATTCCGAATTTCATTTTTGGATCAACGAACCTCTAGGTATAGGGAATTGTGTGTTTCGGATAAATGAAGCCTCGGAAAAAACGAAACTTCGGAATAACGGAACCTTCGTGTGTGTGTGTCTGTGTGTGTGTGTGTGTGTGTGTGTGTGTATTTGGGTTGGTGAATGTGGGTGTGGGATGATTTAGGTTTTGTTTAATCAGGGGTTGGTGGGTTGGGGATTGGATTTGAAGAAGGATAGTTATAAATGGTATGACAGATGTTGGTAGGATTTAATATTTAGGATAGATGTAGGCCCTAGATTTGTTTCGGATGGGGAGGGGAGGGGGTGGTCGGGTTTTTTATGACTGATTTCATTCTAGATTCGTGTAATGTATTTGTGTGTTTTTTTATGTATATGCCCTTGTAAGTAAGAAGGTGTTACATGATCCAAACCAATGTATTCAAGGAATATAGGTTTGGTAGGGCCCTACATGTCAAAACTTTCTCGTGAAGAAATTGTTAGTAGGGTTGGTCTATAATCGAGTTATCTATGTTGAAGTGAGATTATTTGTGGTATAAATTGACAAATGGATTTGTTTCTGTTTCGAATTGCCATTTGTAACTTTTTTTTAAATGTTACACCCAGAATGAGTCGATTTATGAATGATTTGAATGAAATCAAGGAATATCAAGGAAAAAAGTGTTGAGTTGATTTATTTGCATTATGAGGATTTGTTTGAGTGTTTGTTGGTGTTTGTTTGTATTACGTATGTATTAGCGGTGTGCAATGGCAGTTCGTTTGTGCTAAAATCAACTAACGATTGACAATTTTTTTTACGGCGTGTGGAAATTATTCGCCAATGCATAAAGCATGCCAAACCTATTCTGGGACAAAGAATAGTGGTATGGACGTTCTAGTTTATAAGACTGATGGAAGAAAATGACTGCAGTGAAAAATGAACAAAGACAAATAACATTTGGGGAGGGCACCTCCCTCGTATGTATTTTCCCTCGGTCTCTCTCTCGCCTAGCCTGCCTCACCGCTGATATTGGTTCACACACCCATACTATTTTTAGATCAACGCTGGTGTGAATTTTTTAAACACGTGCTCATACACTCTGAAGGCGTTTGTATTGCCACAGTAGCGCCACTATATTCCACATACACACGTAAGCATACAGGCACTCGTATACACACAGACAAACAAACCACTACCACTATATATGACAACCACACATGCACAGTTTCTACATATTGTATTATCATACTCCAAACACACACACATACACACATTTACACACACACACACACAGACACACACACACACAACTAATCATACACATCACATATCATGCAGCTCACAATACACACACACACACACACACACACACACACACACATACGCATAACTTACCAGTCATACCCATCCCACCAAAGCTTAACACCGGAGGAACCACCCCGAGCCCGGGGCGACAATCTGTGACGGGGCGACAATCCATGTCGCAACAATTTTTTTGCCAACACGCATTGTCGCCTTCGAGGTCAAAAACTGGGATCTGCACAAGCGTCACGGATTGTCGCCAGGCGACAATCCGTGACGGGGGCGACAATCCGTGCCGCCAGCGCCCGTCACGGATTGTCGCCCCGAGCAAGAGGCGACAATCCGTGTAGGGGCGACAATCCGTGTCGCAACACCCCCCCCCCCCCATATATTTCTTTCTCAATTACTGTATTTATATTATATTTCGCTGTATGTAAAATACCTGTATGTATATCTTCTAATAATTTCTTCATACAATATCTTTTTTTTACACCGACACTCTCTGTTCAAAATGAAAATTAAAATAAATGAAACGAAATGAAATGAAATGAAATGTTCTTCTGTCGACTGTCCCTGTCTTCGTGCCAGAAAAAGAATTCTGTAATTTTGTAAAGAGATTGGTGAATAAGAAAAAATTGAAAGAAAAATCATGTAACTACGGAGATTCGATTAAATCTTCAAGTACTTTTATGAAGTACGATGGACTGAGCACTGTATAAGCATTGCACCCCATCATATCAAATATAGCTTTTCAAATGTGCCCTGAGTCTATATTGAAACACGAATGTCTAACGCCAAGCAGACGTAATGTCATGGTTATATGATTCATGATTATGCCACGCAAGGAATAACCCTTGCAAACGTTTCCGGGTAGTGTGATATGCGCCCGGGGAAAGCAAAGAGTTAGCTGCATACCACTGACAACATGACTGGAAGCGCTTTGCGAGAAGACACGTAAAACGCACTGCAGAGGCCATGCCTACCAAATTGTTCTTCATATATATTAATCTGTATTGAGGGAACGAGAACGATGCAAAATAAAATGTCGTGGAAGCTACTCTTGCAGGAGGTTTCTCTACTTCTATTAGCCCAGGGCTTCATATCATGCATCGTAAGAGCTGAGGAGCCGTCATTATCGTGTCTCTTCGAACATGAAGACATCTACATGTCAAACGGTGAGATGACACTTAACTGTTGAATTAATACTTTGGCTAGGATCATTTCAGGAGGTCGTAAATGGCAATTGAAAGTCAGATCAGAATGTAAGTTGAATTTACTTTTTGATATTTTTTTTTTTAAAGGAGTGAAGTTGGTATTAAATATCTTCAATCATATGAAGTGCCTAACTTATATGAAAACCTGAGAACCTTTTATGCATTAAATTAATACGTCTGTACGTGAGAAGTATAAACTTGAAGAAAAGTTATTCTTTACTTTCACGATTCTTAGACATATTTCTTATGGGAGAAAAGAACGTATTCTTTTTTTTTTTGTTTCAGTTTCAATGCTGCAGGTGCCAAAGGCTGTTTTTCATTATACAAGCCAAAGCTCGACATTAGCGTTCCTAGTGGCCCTAGATTACCAAAAATAAATGTCGGAAACCCACTTCTTGAGAAATGATACATTTGTACGTTATGGTGATTAGATGGGACCACTAAAACATCAATTTCTTAAAAACATCTATCCAAAAACTGAACAAGGTACACCCTTTAATATGTCAAATGTAATCATTTTATGAAAATGTTGTGCATTTGACATTAAAATACCTATTAGATTAAATGAGAAATGATACTTATGTGTGTTTTGATGGTCAGGTCGAATCAACAAAGCGGACCACAAAATTATTATAAATTTCTTAAAAACACATCTATGCAATGGTATAACAAGGTATAGGCTCACTCTTATATCAAATGCAATCATTCCATGAAAATGTTGTGCCATTGAAATTCATATCTATGCCTCAATTCAAAACCTATTATTAGATTAAGTGAGAAATGATACATCATTGTGTTTTGGTGGTCAGATCGGACCACCGAAGGGGACCACCAAAACATTATCAATTTCTTTAAAATATACCTACCCAATAGTAGAACGAGATATAGCTTTATGTTAAATGTAATCATTTCATAGATAAGCTGTGCCATTGAAATTCACATTCATATGTCTCAATTCAATGCCTATTTCATTAAATGAACTCAGTCTTGGTATTTGAAGCACTTTATCATACTCGTGAATTGTCATAATTTCATCATGTATTTATAATTATTTTTATGTTTTATAAATCATTCAATTTTCAATGCTTTTCTTTCTTACTTATTAGTCACAGTACTTGGTATTTGATAGAAATATGCGTACCTGGCAAGTGCCACATACAGTCTTATATTGTATTATCTTAATGTTCATCAAATCATCTTATTTTCCTTCGTTATTTTTCTTCTTTCTTTACCTTATCGTTTCGGCGCACCCAAATTTGTTGGAACACCAAAGAAAAAAAAAAAAAGAATTTGAAAATTTGGTGGCCCTGGCGGACCACCAAAGAAAGGAAATACATGTAGTGCCATTCCTGTCATGATGGATATAATGAATAATTCATTCAATTAAAACAAACAAACAAACAAACACACAAACAATTACTTTGCACAAAAAAAAAAAGGAATCATTCTTGTAGTCTGTAGAATACCCGGAAACTTGTATACACATTGCTTATTTCTTATCTATTCCGAAATTGGATGGTATCATTTCACTCAAAATAGTAGAGGTCCAGTCACTAATATTTTGAAAAATTGTCAATTGGTAGATTTCATAAATTGAGCTGTTAGTTTATGTACGCATCCTTTTGGTTAAAATGGCACATTAAGGAGCACATTCATTCACACACATACTAAGTCCGTTAAATTGTGTCCATAAGAGGTAAACGATCATCTTCTTGATTCTAATCTTGATCATTACAGGATTATATTGAGATGAGGCTTATTTAAGCGTTTATTTTCTAGCAACCTTCAACAGAGAGTATCATCTCCCCTATAATGTTAAATCACCAACTATTACTTGATATCATGGCTTGTTGATCTTGTACTTAAAAATTGGATTGCTAGCAGCTGTATAAAAAGAGCTCCATCAATAGGTAAACAAACACACACACACACACACACACACACACACACACATATATATATATATATATATATATATATATATATATATATACAGTTTATACATACATATACATATATTGAGATTTTACTTAATGGCTTCAAAAAGAAATTAAAAAAATGGTAGGCCTAATACAATTTTTGCCAATAAATTATTTCTGTAATATGTTTACTTTATTCAAAAGAGTCTGTTAAAAGTGGAAATGACATTCCCATGATTCAAGTCATTCATTTGCGCGCGCGCGTGTGTGTGTGTGTGTGTGTATCATTGCAGCTTCCACCTGTCTCGGCTGCTACAGCTTCAGTTGCTATCGGGACCATTTGGTCTTCAAAGACGAGAACATGACAATCGCAAAGTGTGTCAACGAATGTGAAAAACGAGGATTCCACTACGCTGGGTTGGCGCACAGTGACATGTGTAGCTGTGGCGAACTGGAATGCAAGAAGTCCGGCAGTGGACCTCCCCGCTTCTGTGGCTTGCCATGTTCAGGAAATCGTGCCAACTTGTGCGGTGGTCTATATTTCATCTCCGTTTACAGTGGTAAGACATCTGAAAAGTGTGAAATGAAAAATGAATAGTCATCAGAAGAGCTTGAACATAGTTTTGTTTTTAGTAGAATAATAACTGTCAATCAATATAACACCAGCCTGTCAAGCTGAAACGACACCTTGATGTATGTAATTCACAGAGAGAGAGAGAGAGAGAGAGAGAGACTATAACACACACACACACACACATACAAAGATAGATAACAATTTGCGTAAATTCTTTAGAGTAACGGATAGACGTCCTCAGACACACATACACACCAGCTCTGTAGAAATGTAAAACCAGTGTTCACGCTGATCTGCGTGAATATTGTTGTTGTTGATTTTTGTGTTCATGTAAATCAGATTGAAGGGCAATTTTCCCTGCAACATCTAGTTATAAAACTTCAACCCCAAATTTCGAACTTTTGAATATATTGCCCGACTTTCCTGAAACTGCCTTTAAAGTGTATTACTAATAATCCGCAACATAATTGGGGTGAATTGACCTTCGAATTGTAAGTGCTTCCTTAACGCTTTATTAATTCATGCTTTCGAAATTCATTGAGTGACAGATCAGTTACACTTGTGTTTATGACGGGGTGATGTTATTAGTCTTGCTACATCGTATATTATGCTTTAGATGACAAGCTTTTTTTCTTCAGTACGTTGTGTGTTTGTGTGTATGTGTGTGTGTGTGGGGGGGGGGGGTGCTGTAAACTGATGGCGGATCAAGAATCAGTGGTATCCCTTACCACCGCCCCGTTTTTAATGGGAAAGATCCTTGGCGGAACCATTGGAGTCGTGGGATTTGTTATGATTGCTTTAATAATTCCATCTTCTTTTTTGAATGGCCAAATGTGACCATGCACCTCAAAACGAACATAAAGTCGCACACACTGATTTTGCGTGAGGACTTGCTGAAAATAAGTGAAATGGGTCAACCTAGCCGAACTTGACTTTTTCATATTTTCTGAAAGAGCGGGTCTTCTTTTACATTATGCTTAAATTTGGTATCATAAAACGGGCAGGAAAGTGTGTTTTCTTAGCAGTTTATCTCGAACATTTTTGGTAGAATAGTGTGATTAGCCGCAGAGGCGGATCCAGGAATTTCATAAAGAGGGGGCGTGTTTACAAAAATAAGGGGGGGGGGGGCGCACGCACCCCTCCCCCCATTTTTTCTTTTTATTTTTTTTTTGTTTCAACAAAAAATAAAGGGGGGGGGGGGCGTGCGCCGTTTGTGGTCCTCCCTGGATCCGCCCCTGGATTAGGTGTGTCTTTAGAATCCCTTTTTCGTTTCTGAAAAACCTTGTCCACACTCTTCACTTTCAATTGTAATAACTGTGGAAGGATAGTGCTACTGCTTTGAAAGTTGGCATTAGTTATGGACAGAATGTGCTAATAAGGCATGCTTAATTTCAGTTTAATCTGATTATCTCTTCATTGTTGTTACTCTGGTGGTTTACTTCCTGTTTTCTGTCCCATTCATCGCACAGCCAGCACGGTTTGGTAAAGATTAAGCGCTTGAATAGACACTGAACTTCCGAGCCCCTTTTCTCATTTCACACTTTTCCTGAGTTTGTGCTTTCTTTCCAATATTAAGATAGGTTAGGAGAGTCCATTTGATTTGAATTATACACCATTTTAAAGCTTAAAGGGGAAAGCTAGTAACTGATCAGTGGGAATCACTGGAAATGCTGGGAGATGATTGTTCCAATCCTTATGGGATTCATTCAAGAGTTCATTGTGTATCTATTGTTGTGTGAAAATGATTTGCTTCAGAATGGTCTCATATTCAAGTAATGTGCAGTTTAATGCTTCCAGGTTAGCGTCCCTGGTCAGTGACGGAGCATTAATCTGCACATTACTTGAATGTGAGACCGTTCTGAAGCAAATCATTTTCACACAACAATAGATATACAATGAACTCTTGAATGAATCCCATAAGCATTGGAACAATCATCTCCCAGCATTTCCAGTGATTCCCACTGATCAGTTACTAGCCTTCCCCTTTAAAGTCTGCTCTTTCAGAATATGATCTTAACTAAAAATTCATGTCTGGCGACTTTTTGTTTGTTTTGAGGTGCAGAGTCACAAATATGTGTGTGTGTGTGTGGGGGGGGGGGGGGGGCGGAGAGGCAACCACCCCATCAGTTACATGGGCCCTGCCATAGGAAATCCTGTTTGAGGTGAATAATGTTATGGAGCATACTTTCAATGGATATATTAAGTAGCTTGATGCTGTTGGTGCGCATTTTCAGTTTCGAAAGTACTTTGGCCAAGGAAGACCAAAAAAGATGAAGTGTATACCACCATTTTGTACTAATGGAATTATTTACAAGTGCATACGCACGCTACATTAAAGAACTCCTTCTTTGATATAAAATGTAACTTGGGATAGCACCTAACACTAGTACACATGATAATAATCTAAATGTGTTAATTTTTTTCTTTTTCTCATTACTTTTCATCACTCCCATATCACCTGCATATCGATTGAAAAAAAAACAACAACTTTATTCTTCCCCGCTATCTTCCCTCCTTTTATGAAATATATCCTTGCAATATGTAATTTCTCCACAACTATACCCCATAGTTCATTTCAATGAGAAGTATACATAGCACTTTAAAAATATCTAAATTTGTGACCACAAATAGGCATATTGGTAAAGCTCACAATGTCATGCGAAATGTAGCGGAATTCATTTGTGTGTATATGCTCACAATAGTCTAAGTCATGACATATGATATAGAAAACATTTATGTTTTACGAACTACAGTGGACTCCCTTTTTAACGAAGTCGTCGGGTCCGGCAGTTTTCTTTCGTTATAACGGAATTTTGTTATAAGCGAACAAATAAACAGTATGAAACATAGAGCCGAAACGAATGTTTATTTCGGTGTAACCTGAATTTCATTTTAATCGTGTCGGTTATAACGTGAGTGCACTGTAGTACATATATATTTCCATGTTATTTCATAAAATTACAGTACTTTTGTCATCATTATCTTAATATTTAGGCAACTCTTGTGCACAAAGAGAGGACAAAGTTTTCAATAAATTCTTTTGGGTAATCTTAAGGCTTCGAATTTCTACTCTTTTCCCGATGGTTTTCTCCCTTAAGAATTCTCTGACACTGTAATTTCGATTTTCGTCTTGTGTTCAATCTGCAGTAAATAATGAGCAGGTGACGGAAGATATCTCAGTGGAAAACACATCAGGTTTGTATGGGCATCCTTTGACATACACATATAGCATTATTTTCATGGATGTAGACGTAAAGCAATGTAACACACAATGAGGATCAATATTACTTCCAAAACATGTGCAATAAAAAAAACCTCAAAAAACCAAAAAAACAAACAAACATAAACTCCTCTAGGCCCTGTGTTGTTTGAAGGTTTGCATGGTGAAGTAAATGAGGAAGAAAGATTTGCGGTGACACCATGTGTATGTAGTCCTTAATCGGATCGCTGTTTGGCAGAAGAGCCTAGAAAGAGGAGAAACGAAGAGGGAAGCGACATATGGGGGTTGTGAGGAGGGCAGAAAGTGAAGAGTGGGAGACAGTAATGGGCTACAGGTTGAAGTTGCACTAGTGGAGACGGTAGAGAAAGGAACACAGAGAGTGGTAAGGAAGAATAGTGTGAGAATCAAGTAGGATGTTCGGACATCGTTAGAAGGGGAAAGATGAAATAGAAGGGAAGAGGAAGAGGAAGGAGTTGAATGTTGGAGAATCATGGAGATAGGAGAGAGCAGTAAAGATTAATGAAACCAAGAGAAGAAAAAACGAAGTCGGCGAACAGTGTGGCTATGGAATGCGGAATCAATGGAGAAGGGACGAATAATCCCTCGAAGGAAGGGTAAGTAGAGGAGAGATGAGAATATGTTGATAGAAGGGAGATAGAGAGAGAGAGAGAGAGAGAGAGAGGCGGGGGGGGGGGGGGACAAAGAAAAGAAGTAGAAAAGAACAAATTGAAATTCAATACGTAAATCAGAGGGAGCTAGTATGGATCCTAGAATGAAATGCTGCTGAGAGGGAGAAAAAAAAAAATTTATTTCTTCCTTCCATACAACCCAACGGTCCTTTTCAGGACCACTACTTAATTTACACATTTCTCCACAGGTTAATTCTCTTGTCTTCTCTCCTCAGGTCTACACTTTAACCTCATTTTGATTTCTTATTTTTGCTTTTCTCCCACAGGAACCTTTTCAGGACTTAACTGTCATCAATTTTCCTTTCCATTTTTTTTTTCTCCCTCTCAGCAGCATTTCATTCTAGGATCCATACTAGCTCCCTCTGATTTACGTATTGAATTTCAATTTGTTCTTTTCTACTTCTTTTCTTTGTCCCCCCCCCGCCTCTCTCTCTCTCTCTCTCTCTCTCTATCTCCCTTCTATCAACATATTCTCATCTCTCCTCTACTTACCCTTCCTTCGAGGGATTATTCGTCCCTTCTCCATTGATTCCGCATTCCATAGCCACACTGTTCGCCGACTTCGTTTTTTCTTCTCTTGGTTTCATTAATCTTTACTGCTCTCTCCTATCTCCATGATTCTCCAACATTCAACTCCTTCCTCTTCCTCTTCCCTTCTATTTCATCTTTCCCCTTCTAACGATGTCCGAACATCCTACTTGATTCTCACACTATTCTTCCTTACCACTCTCTGTGTTCCTTTCTCTACCGTCTCCACTAGTGCAACTTCAACCTGTAGCCCATTACTGTCTCCCACTCTTCACTTTCTGCCCTCCTCACAACCCCCATATGTCGCTTCCCTCTTCGTTTCTCCTCTTTCTAGGCTCTTCTGCCAAACAGCGATCCGATTAAGGACTACATACACATGGTGTCACCGCAAATCTTTCTTCCTCCTCTAGGCCCTATTAAAAAAAAAAAAAAGGTAATACAGTGGAGTCCCGTTATAACGAAGTCCTTGGGACCGGCCGTTTTCTTTCGTTATGACCGAACAAATAAACAAAGATCGGATAATTTTTCGGCCTGAATTTTGACTTCGTTGTAACCGGAATTTCGTTATAATCGTGTTCGTTATAACGGGAGTGCACTGTACATACCAGTTGAGGGGCGGGTGACATTTATATTCTTAACACAACTATGAGCACTACCCCATTTCCCTTATACACAGAAAGTACTGAACGTTCAGCAGCCCAGCCTGTGAAGGTTAATTTTAAGTCTCTCTGACTATAGATCTTACATTTCGGCGAGTACTTGCTAACTAACGATAAAGGGATAGGCCGTACAGCAGCAAAAAAAAAAAAAAAAAAAAAAAAAAAAAATCTATCAATCAATTAATAAATAAATAAAAATCAATAAATGTGACAGTTAAACAATGGTCAGAGTATCGAAGTTTATAATTTTGTACATCGCTGGTGCTTGATATATGCGAGAAAGACGCAGTTGTATGGTTTTATTCTTTTTGATCTCATATATACATGCTGTCCATCTTATAAAGGCATTAAGAATGTGGAGGGTTAAAGGATGTTCTCATAATCCCATATTCCCGTACTTTTGTACAGGAAGGAATAGAAAGAAAATCTTCCTCATCTCGTAGTCAAAATAATGTGATTATTGTGCTTTAATGGAGATATCATTATCAAGACTATCATCATCGGTCTAGTGACATAGACAACGGTATAATGAATTGTGAAGAGTAGTTCCTGAAGATCGACGTAATTTGATACTACGACTTGTAGTTTCCAGCAATTTGAGTAACTGGTAGTGCCTATGCAAAAGTTCGTTAATCCAGAAAAGAAAAATAATTTTCGTAATTTCCAAGGCTCGCTTATACGTACCCCTTTTGCCATTTTCAGATCAACGAACTATATATAGGTATCCAGAATTTGTGTCTTTTGGATTACCAAACTTTATTTCATTTTCGAATGAACGAGCCTTTTAATTGAGCATTTGACTTTGGTGATTCAGTGCTACCATAAGAAACATCAATTAAGATGTGAACGACTTAATGCCTTGTAGGCCGGAAACAATAAAATCTGGTATCACCAGGCCGGAACCCGAGCTTACAGCAATTTCCGAAACTAATTTGTCAGAGATAATTAATTTTGAACTTTACGAGAAGCATTCTTTCCAACACGTAATTTCTTTTGGATATGCTTGTCATGTATCATTCAGGCCATAACTAGAGCAGATTTATATCGACCTTATTATTAAGGAAAATAAAATGCATTCAACCTGGTACACGTATCTACCGTACCTCTATTCATAAGAATTTTGACTGAGACAACATATTTCATACGAGGCCTCAACGCCTTTTCTCTACTTCTCTCTGTCATTTCCATGTACTGTATACCATGGTGTGGCACGTCTTTAAAATTTAATCTTTTGTATTTGTGTATACTCTTGACTTTGTTTTAAATGTAAAGGCCTATAATTCATTGTAATCATTGATTTCTTTTTACATCGAATAAATAAACGAAACAAACAAACAAATACAATTTTAGCTATGAAAATGCTTATTTTATCTACAGATGCAACGACGGATGCAATGTCCTTAAGCCTTGCTGTGGTATTGCTATTTGTCCTGCTTCTACTGTTCATGATTAGTTACAAGTGGTTCAAGAGCAGGGGAGGCCAGGGTGACGTGGCTAATAGAGATGGGACTGTCGTCCAGCACACTGATGTCCGATTTACAATCAATACCTGTCGCGCCCTCCACCGAGCGCCTATTGGGGCACCCTCCAGAGCCCGGAAGGCACTGAGGTATTCAGGAACGCCTCCGCAGCCTTCGGGCAACCCAAGAGCTGTTATCACTTCTTCTTTCCCCTTCCAGGACGCGGATGACGAATACGAAGAAAGGAAATCCATTTCTGTTGTTGACGAATCGTTCGGCATTTATAGTACTTCCTGGTCTTCATCCGATACAGAAGAAACTAATTCCATCGCCATGGCACCTCTGAGAAGGAATGAAGGCACCTATCAGAATTATCCTGACATGGTTACAGGCTTCTCGTATATTTAGATTTCGAAAATGTTCTCTGTAGTGAATTAGAATCCATGAGACTCAAAATCTAGATGGTAAAATGAAACGATTTGCAGCGCTGTCATCTGTAACCTCTTGTAACATAATATGTGTGATGGCATTGATTTTTGTTGAGCAATACGAACAACTGTTGGACAACAGGGAGACATAGTCATGGACTCAAGACAGGCATACCGTCTGATATTCATCTGTCGTACTCGCGAAGATGACCGTAACAAATGATTTGACTGTGAGTAGACCATAAGGATAAATTACTCTATGCAGGAGTAAGGACAAACAAGGGGTTTCAAACTGAGTAAAAACCGTTGATTACATTAACAAATTTAGAGATATGACCGGATTCTATTAACCTATTAGTAACTAAACCGCCCGAAACCATCCGTCTTATTACTTCCTAAAACGCCTAAAAATGCCCGTCCGCTTTTATTATATGGTTTTATGCTTTACATTCTTATGGATGCCATGTAGAATATATAATTTCGTAATTCAAAAGAGGTCAAAAGTCAACAAAAGTATGGCAAATTCTGTGACACATCACTCTCTTGGTAATAGGCTTTCAAATAAACATAACTTATAACAGACAATAATAAGCGTGAGGTGATTTTTTTTATATATATATTTTTTTACTTAATTTAGAAAGTTATAGAAATGAGAGTGATATTGCTGTACCTTCTAGGGAACAATAGTATTGTGTCTGCGCAAGTTTCATATTGTGTCTATTTGATGTAGCTGTAAATAACATGTATCATTCATTTCATAGACAAACATAAAAAATAGGCTATTGTGTACGGAATCTTCAGTTGTCAAGGGATATGATAAACCGACAAATGATAACATGTGCGTATAACCCTTAACCCTATAAAGCCCAAGCTATTTTGACCCCTTCCAGGCCCAAGGGGGGGGGGGGGGGGCACATTGTGTCCCCCCCTAAATAACTTCTCTATTATATGATGTATGACCGTCATATTTGGTACATGGTTAGAGCAACTCATACTCTACATGACCCAACATGTGAAATTTCTCAAGGTCATCCACTGAGGGCGCTATTTACCAAAATGTACAGAAATACATAGGAAATACGCTAAAATAGTGTTTTTTTCTTTTTATTTCTTTATCCCCAGTATATATGTTTTTATTTCATATCAATCATTTTCATATTTACCAAATAGGAAAAGCAAGTCAAACTTCACTATTTGTTATGGTTTAAATTTCTCAAGGTCGACACGTGGGGGCGCTACTCATTACAAAATAAAGAAATATATGAAACCTATGATGTATTGCTTGGAATGGGTACATATATTGGTATCACATTTCATCTTTCCAAAATATTGAAATTTTGAGTTTGCAGATTGATAATATGATAAAAAAATGATATTACAGGCAAAGCTTGTGTGAAGATAACACAAAATAAAAGGGTAGTCTTTGGAAAATGCTGTATTTCTGATTATTTCTATCATATCTATTGTTTGATGCCTATGTCATGTAAAAATAAAGGAAATAATAAGAAGACCATTTCAGGGTAATTCAAAACCATAATTACTTCACATTTTGGTCCTTCAGCAAATTACAGCCAAGAAAACCCCCATTTCATCCATTATTATATTGTTAAGTGAAATTGGAACAGAAAATCATTCAAAATCTGACTGACATGGTTGTCAGTTTACGGTTGCCATGGCAACCAACAATATCGGACATAGCTAAATTATATATCAAAATGTTTGCAATAAGATTTTAGGAAAAGTCACCAAATTTGGTTGAAATCGAGTAAAGGGTGTAGGAGTGGCAAACGAAAATATGGTAGGGGGGTTGTGCCCCCCCCCCCCTTGGGCTTTATAGGGTTAACACCGAAACATGGAATTTGGGGATGACACAACATACGTTTTCCCCAAGGTCTACTAAACTTTCTTTCAATCAAAATAACGTTGAGATTAAAAAGGAGAAGAATATTTTCTGGAAATGAAAATGAAAAAGCAAATGGAATGAAAATAAACAAAAGCAGATATGCACAGTTCTGTAAAAAAATAGGCATCTTGGCTTCACAATGTATTGTGTGCTTTGTTATAAATCGATATTATGAAGAATATTCTTTTTTTACATGGAACATTTTGTACACTATAGTGTTACTGAAAACAATTAATGGAAAAAGGATAATTTAAACGAAATATAATAAAATAAAATGACATGTGTTGTATTTCACTGTGTCGTCTGTTCCGTTTTTTACATGCGTTATTGATGAACCATATCATTGTTTGAATATCATTTCAAGCAAATGATTGCATTGATTGATACGAGTAACACACAAGCTAAAATGTCTCACGTTTGATCAATAGTTACGTTGTAAGAAACAGACAAATGAATAATTTACATTTTCTGCTAGTGTCTGTATCATCATTTACCAAACAGAGGCAATAAATGCACTAAGAGAAGTATCATCATAGTAATTGTCTTGATAAGTTCAATGCTGAAATGTATGTACTATATTTTTTAACATGGAGTCATTGACTCCATTTCACTCCTTTGGCTTGCCACTATTGGATAAGCAGTTTTCAGCAGCTTTTGTTTGCTACATATTTTTTAACACTACGATTGCCTTTTTGCAATGTTTCGAGAGTTGTAGGGCATATACATGTTCAAATAAGATCTCGCTCACTATTCCTAACAAATAAAATTTCAAGATAATGACTCTTTGCCAAATATTAGTAAAAAAAAAACAAAAAAAAAAACAAAACCCCAAAACAAAACATATCCAGTCACGTCAGATTGAAATGGATCAATATGCATAGGAAGAGAGGATCACAATGTAAAGGAATTAAAAACAGAAAAGTGGTGCGAATGGTCAATTTCGCGAAGAAAACTTGCAAAACTTGAATGAATCAACTGAAATTGAAATAAGAATAAGAATAAGAATGCTGGTGCGGAACGTAACTGCACGAAAAATGAAAAGAAAGGGGAATATAATATTATATTACATATTCGTCTTTTAACGCTTCCCAATTAACAAGCCATTTTATTAGGAGAGCATTTCATGAAATGTCTACCACTTCCCGAAGCTTAAAGAGACCCATATTCTATTGTACAGTGTGTCGAGCATTTTGGCAACCACAATGGATATCCATTGCGTATCATTATCATTTTCTTTTTTTGGTTGAAGAGAGAGAGAGAGAGAGAGAGAGAGAGTAACGTTTGTTACTGTGATATGAGTGCTTACACTTCATCGAGGTCACCAAGTAAAACAACAAGAAGAGAAGAAGAAGAAGAAGAAGAAGAAAAAAAAAACAATGTTTTCAACTTTTTCCTGGTGACGAACGAAGGGGGCGCGCTTTGCGGCCGCTGTGAAGCCACTGTCCCTGCACAAAATCACCGACAACCGGAGGCCAAACTCTCTGGTAGGTACTTGGTTGTCAAGGGTGTAGCAAAAAGGTGTTTCTGAAGTCGGTAAGTAGCTTTGTCAATGTCTGAAATGGCGACCAGAAATAAGTTTCAAAGGACGAACCAGACGAGACCTGCATCATAATTGTTGAAAATACAAGAAATACCGTTCATTTGACATATCCTGTTTAAAGGTCCAGTTTACCTTTGGGAGAAGTGATTTTGAAATTTTTGAAGATATCACCGTTTATGCATATGTGTAGATCTGTTGTATCACAAAACGTCCTACCATATACAATTTTCGCAATAAAGCCTAAAATATAAGGAGATATCAGTATTTTTCTCAGTAAACCATAACTGTAGACGGTTTAGTCTGGAAGTATTCTTATTATGACCATTGTTCACATTTTGTGTATTTAACAATACTTAACATTGATAATACAGATTCAAATTTTTACAGTGGTTGTTTCTATCCCTAACTCACATTTTAGAAGTATTTTAAAGCACTAATGCTGGGTTTTTGTTTCATCTGCAAATGGTAAATTATGCCTTTAAAATGTATTACATTCGTAACGAAAAATATGCAGGAAATATTGAATACTTTACTTTCACTTTCAAGCCTGTTGAAGATGAAAATTAACTCCGAAACTCTGAAATGTATAGTTTAATAATGGAATCATGGGTAGAGGCTACTAAATGTGTCCTGTCAATAAATGCAAAATGGGGGTTACATGATATGAGTCACGTGTCCGACTAAGGCCAACCTCCATGAACATTTCCGGGTAGTATCAAGTGGAAACCGCACACCTCCGTATTTTAATACTGTAAGCTCTTCAGAAGTAGGCAGGACATACGCACACCAACTCTCCTGCATAACCAACTTTACTTATTCAGTTCACTCGGTGACGAAAACATTACGATCCTAAACAAATTTAATAACATGAAGAAACAAAGCCTGTTGGAGATTTATCTACTTTTGTTTACTCAAGGCTTTATATCCTACGTCATAACTTCAGAGGAGCCGTCATTGTCTTGCCTCAATCAGCATGAAGACGTCTTTCTCTTAAAAGGTGAGATAACTTTTCAGTAATTGACATTGTGGTTAGGATTATTCTAAGTGTCGGTAAATGAGTGTTTGGTGGCCAGTGGGATCAAAAGGTAAGTAAATGAAAACAAAATCCAAATTCAATACAAATGTGGATGGATAGAAAGCAGCTATTTCATATTACTACGGTGTCGTGACTGTAGATTGATCAAAGAAAGTTAGTGAAAAATCGGGTAATCGATATAAAAGTTATGAATATTAAAAGTTTCTGTTCCATTATGGCTGGTTGAAAGGACTTTTAAAATTCATGACGTCATCATGGACAGAAATAAAAATGAAAGATGATTCCAGAAAATCTCACATTTGAAATGAAAGCTGCCCATTCCTTTGTGACAGAGGTACGCGAAGGTTTTTTTTTTTCGTCATGCTAGAAAAGTTAAAATATGTTGCATTGTCTTTGTATTACTGACCTGATAAATTTGTAAATAATGTCGTCATGAAGTATAGTATTCTTCTTAATCAGGAATGCACATGAATAAAGTTGAAACTGAAATCATAAAATTGTTAACACCTTGAAGTAATTGGTTGGTACAGGAAAAGTAACTATCGAGGTGTTCAACGTCCTATTTAATTTTTTTTTTATCCGAGAAAATGGAACGATAATAATGTTATCAATGCTTCTGGTCTTGAGATTTATGTATATATATATATATATATATATATATATATATATATATATATATATATTTATACACATATATATGTGTGTGTATCTTTTTCTGTGCACAATTGAATGTTTACATTCATCCTTTGATCACAACCTAACATTTCGTCCAATACAATATGAGCAGTCAAAGTTTGGTATAAATTGACGATAGCTATATTGCTTGGATAGTGTTTCGTTCACGCATTAATTAATAATCGGCATAACGAATAGTACATTTTCTTTTTAAACACATGCTTATGGCTTAGAAAGGAGAAAATACAACCCACATATCAATTTGTCTCCTAGTGTGTGTTTGCTTGTTGTGTATGTGTAGGTCCCATATGTGTGGTTGTTGTGCATGTGTTTGTATCTGCAGCTTTCTCCTGTGTAGGCTGCTTCAGCGTAAGTTGTTATCGTGACCATTATATCTTCGAGGATGAAAACATGACGATTGTAACCTGTGTCAACGAATGTGAAAATAGAGGATTCCTGTATGCTGGGCTGGCTTACGGTCACATGTGTAGCTGTGGTGTATTGGAATGCAACGAGACAAGCAGAGTACCAGTCCAATCTTGTGGCATGCCATGCCGAGGAAATCGTGCCTTATGTTGCGGTGGTTACTACTACTTCTCCGTTTACAGCGGTAAGTATCAAATCAGTGCTGAGAGTTGTTGTTTTTATTTTTCGCTATCTCATATCATTCTTAATTCAGCCTTTTTGAATACTAGTAATCTTTTCTGTAATGACCGATTGAATATTGATTTTTCCATCAATATACCACCTCTCTTTAGAAGAAGAACATACAATTGGCGCAAGATTCCTTTTGTTGTCTGGGTTTAATAGTGCATAGTTCCCTTGCTTTGTTGTCTGCATTGTATAGTAGTTGGGGGCCTAAGGGCTCAAAATGGGTTGTTTGGTTCAGATCCTTCCAAAAGCACCAAATTTGGCTCATAGGTCCCTTGTACCATACTCTTTCGATTTTTGATGGGCGCCAAGACTGAAAACCCTTGGGGCCGCCATATTGGTGGAATCCAATATGGCCGCCATCCGGGTTAAAGGTCAACTGCAGTTACAAATTGAAAAAGTAGATTAATGTTATGAATCCCATGTGGAAGATTTCACGGGGTTAGAGAATGTGATTCTAAATATCATTTCTGCAATTCAAGGTCACTATCACCTCTCAAGGTCACTTTCAAGGTCAAATAAGGTTCAAATCAGGCATTTTGTGCATTTTTCGAAATGGCGTCTGTGAGCATTCAACTGCAATTCACTGGTACCCCTGTTTTGTCCCATTGGTTATCTCTTCCATACTCCTTCAATGGTCAATTAGGGCCAAGAGCGGTTCCACCCTCCTACATACCAATAATGATTATGACAAATAAATGAAAAAATTATATTTAAGATATATATATATATATATATATATATATATATATATTGAAATTTTGAGCGCAGAAAATGGGTTTCCATCGGTTTCGTTTTCTTTTCCCATTTTCTTTGCTCAAAGTTTTCACTATTTATCAATTTTTTCTGGTCAGTTTTTCCTTTCTTTGCTTATACATGTGGGCCTATCTCTCTCTCTCTCTCTCTCTCTCTATATATATATATATATATATATATATATTGTATGCTTAAATACGGCCGCCATCCTATTCCAAGGTGCCGAATCAGGGTGCGATGGCAAAGAGGGTAATAAACACGCCTAATCTTATTTTGTCTTTGTTTTTCCTTCTGACGAGATAGCTGGATAGCCCGTATGCAACTAGCTGGTCAGTTGTATGTACTTGGGGTGGACCACTTTACCGGTGTATGCACCTTGAGTTTTCCGATAACGTAATGCCGATACGGGATCTTTTCATGTGTCTGGGTTTGTGATTCTTTCACACAAGGGACTTCCACTTTTTATATCCAAGTGATGAGGTGCAAAGTGTTGTGCCTCTACTAGAGGGGACGGTATGACAACACACACCATTGCTCAGCTAGACTTCAGATAAGTGGGATTCGAACCCGCGCCGGAACACAAGTCTTTAGACCGCAAGCCATACGCTACCGACTGAGCCACCTCGTCACCTTTCATGGTCAGTTATATAACTTTCCAGCTGGCAAACGATATGATTCTCCTCCTGCTGAAATTGTTGTATGCCTGCTCTCCCTTGCTTCCGGGGAATCGAGCTCCTCAATCCAGGTCAGACCAGTATTCTAGGGGCAGTTAACTAAATTCGATCATTAAAGTCCTTTAATGGCAGTATCGTATCAGAGTAGGTGAAGACAATTCAGCTGAAGGTTTTTTCTTATCTTTTTTTATTCTCTTTTTATCAAACGAAACCGTTTCTTTACTGAAAGCGCAAATGACTAGGGAAACTGAACACCTATTGATGTTGTATGGGATACTGATCCTGAAGAAAATAATCTTAAAATTTTTGCGCAGGACCACTGTGCAGTCCTCTGACAAGAGATGGTGATGGCACCACTCAAATCTCAAATTATGATTGGAAGAGCGTAGCGGCTTCCTGAAAATTAAGAATGAAAAATAAAGAACTGCCCTCATTTATCAGCGCACAATTTATCCGAGAATAAATGGGACGGACAACTCATTCTGAGCACCTGATTCGAGACGGAAATATCCAAGAGGAATTGTGATCTCACAACCCTTCAGCTTTCCAACAACTTAGATGTGACCTACGCAAAGATATCCTTACAAAGGATGACATAATGTTTTCTGAAAGCATATTCTGAAAACAGTATACAATCGCACGGATGAGCAGAGCATCACAGCTTCGGTAGTGTGCTTTTTTTTAATCCCTTTGATCCGAGGGAGTTACGGGTGGGTCGTGGTGTTGAAAAGATGCCTTTTCAGCTCTTTCCTGTACAGCATATACCTCTCTTCAAGAGCCCAAGATCAGGTACTGACAGGGTGCGACATTACTTCAGACTTGCTTTTATGTGGCATGCAAAATGCCTAAGTAGTATGGGTCAGCAAACCAGAGCTCACTGACACGTTAACTACTTTAATAATCGTGCTCATGTCCAGTAAGGACTGATGAGCAACAAGGTTTATGGGGCAGCCTGCGTCAACGAGGGGAGGCATCATCTCGTCATAACGTGGGAGCAGATCATCAGAAACCACCCTATCTGATGTGATCCCTGACTTCAGGGAGTGGAGTTGGAGGAAAGATGGCACAGGTACATGACAATTACTAGTACTATCAGCCACTCTCCGCAATGCTTCAGTACCAAATTTCATTCTTCTGCACCACAGCTGTTTCAAGGCATGCATTGGGAGGTGGAAAACATGTAAATGAAAAAAAAATGAATGAAATGAATGAATGAATGAATGAATGAATGAATGAAGGTGAAAATGCACAATGTAGAGCAGGTGTCAGACGAGCCATGGTCAGTAGTTTGATATTGCTGCAAACTTAATGTGGAGGGGGGGGGGGGGGGGATTGAGGGCCTATCTGACGGGAGGAGACATTGTCGCAATGCCAGCGTCTCGAAGAAATTATTTTCGCTGTCACAACTAACGCGATTTCCAGGGCGACGTCCAAGACGTCTTCAAACAACGGGACAACTTATTTGCTTGGAAGTCACGGGGATGTTGGCACGGCTTTTCCAGTCGCAGGACCTTATCAGAGACGTCTTTTCTCAGCGAATTCTCCCTTTCGTCGTCATTATTATTACGGTCTCCACAAGATGCGGGGACATCTCGAAGATGTTGCAGACAAATTTAGTCCCCACGACATGGCCACAGTGATGGAGACTTCGCAAAGACGTCTCGGAGACAAGCTGGAAGACGGAAATAGTCTCTGCAAAAATCGGAAATGTTCGATTCTCCTGCGAATCCTGGAGATTGGCGGGCTTGTCTCCAGGAGACGTGCGTCGTAGAGATGTTGCCGGGAGTAGAGTTGCAACCTATAGTCTTCAGACCAACGAGATACCAACTAATAAAGTCTTGTGATATCATACCAATTTGCGTCCAAGCACTTTGGATAGAATCTTAATAGACCCTAGAAGGTGTCATCAAAGTTGTACTAAAGCATAGTTAATGTTGTCACTGTGGCACCTGTGAAATATGCTTGTTCCTTACATGGCGTCACCAGGACCGTCATGTTCTCTGAACGGCATATTTAGCTGTGGAGGCACATAAATCTCCAATAAGCACTTTAGAATCGAACTTTCTTACACAAGTTCGAAAACAGCAAATTGATGCCAACCTGATGTACTGAAAACTCTCTTAAACACGACAGATTTTTTTTTCTTTTTTTAATCCAGATTATGAGTGATCTTCATAATTATTATTCCATTGAATTTAAATCTGAATTATGAATATCTATTGTGATTGAGGATCCCTGAACTGCAACAGAGAAATAAAAACACTTCTCTTTTTAGTGGCAACTTCAAGGACGCTGGTAATATAGAGAGTAGCCCCCCCCCCCCCCCCCCCCCCCGTATTGCTAAACGATTAATATATTATGTAGCAATAGGATTCTATTTCTCATATATGTATGTTTTTATTGCATTCCTTGCAGATGAAGATGAAAATAATAATCCAATAATCAAATCTTGAAAACTCTTTTAAAGGGCATTACCCATAATTCTAACTAGCTCTTTTGGCTGTCATTAAAGCAAATGCAAATATATTGAATTCCGCAAATATGACCAGTCGGTGAGGACATTTCCTCTTAGCGCCTGTAATGTAAAAATAATTAATGGAATGATTGTGACATGAAATATGATATTCCATAGCTTTGGACAGAACCTCACTTAAAAGCTTGTGTAGCCATATTATAACAGGCCATAATTAAAATGACGAGGAAAAAAATTACCGTAAGTAATCATTAAAAATGAAATTGAAGGGTTACCAAGTCTTCAAATTTGATTGTGAAATAAGGATCTGAGTAAGATCCCTTAAACCTAATTACTCTTAGAAAGGGGTTCTTATTATAATTCATGAGTGTATACCTAGTGTTTGAAATCTTAACACGAAAGCAGATACCCGGTATATTGATGTTACTCGTGAGAAAGCCCACCTCTCCCTCTCCCACAGCCCTCAACAACTGCAATTCTATTAGCAGGGCTGGTATTCCTCCTATATTGACTATAGGCAAGCCATTTTCCAAATTACCTATTGTGAATATAATGGTTTGACCCCAAATGACCTTTAGGGAGACCTTATACGGAAAAGTAAACATCAGACCATAAAAACAACTTCAGAATCGAATTCCTTAACCCATAAAACCTCTAACGCTGACTTTTTCAAATTATTGTAACACTTTCTAGAGGTTTTTTGTTATGGACTGGCCTTTAAACGTAGGTGGCAGCCATATTGGATTTTGCAAATATGCCGCCCCGGGGGGCGCCCTTCACAAGAAATACGCCTTTTTTCAGCCGTCGACAACTGCAGTTCTGTTACTAATGCTGGCATTCCTGGAATATTGACCATGGGCAAGCCATTTTTTTCAATAAACTGGTATGAATACAATGGCTTGACCCCTAAATGACCTTAAGGTGACCTTATAAGGAAAAATTGACTTCAGACCACAAAAACAACTTCAGATTCGAATTCCTTGACCCAGAAAACCTCTTAACCTGACTTTTTAAATGATTGTAACCCTTTTATGTTTTCAAATGCAAGTGGCCTTTAAACCTATGTGGCGGCCATATTGGATTTTGCCAATATGGCCGCCCCAGAGGGCGCCCTTCTTGGCGCCCATCAAAAATCGAAATAGTATGGTTTGGGCTACATGTGTGCCAAATTTTGGTGCTTTTGGAAAAATTTGAACCAAAAATCCCTTGCGCCCCCCACTATAGGGCCACATCGATAGGAAACGATGTATAGACCGATTCAAGCGACTGTTCATGGAAGTGCGCCCTCTTAAGGCGACGCCATAACTGGGGGCCAAACAGGCCGGGTCGGCAAGCGCCGTGCGTGCGTGGCAAGGGTGCCAGCGGCAGCCAGTGCTTTTACCACCCGGCGTCAGCCGGCCAGCTAGCTATCTCTGGCGCTGGCAGCGATCGACGCATCTGGATTTGTGACAACTAGAGTCTACATTTTTTTTTTCGCTAGCTAATTAAGAATAAATAAAATTAAACAACTTATACCGACTATGAGCGAATGGGTAGATGACATACGGCTGTAGCCAAAAATTGAATTTCAAGGTAAATATCGGTACGATCCGTGAATGTTTGTAGACTCTATTTCTTTGGCGATGACTTGGGTACTCGCGTGTTAGCCCCGTATATTCACATTTGTGTAAGACTTGCAAGAGAATAAAAAACTGCTGGGGAGAATTATTGCTAGGCGCAGGCAGACGTCTTGCTAATAAGCCTAGGCTGTTGACAAGTTAACTGATATAACTGAATACAAATAATGAATAAGAATCTTGAGCTAGATATGGCGCAATATTGCAAGCTATCAGTTAACCTTTTAATTTAGGGCAGGCTTTTGCCTTTACTCGGGAATGTCGGGTCACCAGGGTAGAATCTGTCTAACGTTAGATCTTGTCTAGAAATCTAGGCAAGAGTCCAGACTAGATCTAGACCTATTGACTTCTAGAACCCTATCCTATATCATTTTCGGTTGTCGATAACTTCAGGCAAGCTAAACGGAATATAAATCTAGGCGTTTCTAGGCCGTATATGCCTAAACTTAAGTTACGACTACGTCGCCTGATGTCTACAACCGAAACTTCTACTGTTTTAGGTCTAAGTCACCTTGCATAACATCACGCTAACGCCTAATATTATGATCTACAAAAGTGATTTTCAAGTCATACTTTCTTAGTATGATTATGAAACAGATGTTTGCCACCATCCATGGTTTAATATTTATAAGTATCACTTTATCAAAACTCAAATTCAGAGTTCCTGGCCAAAATTGAATAGGCCTATGGTCAATTCAGTGCTGAACATTGAAGAAGTGAAAACAATATAAGAATTTAACGCATCTTGAAGCATTTATTTAGCTGTAGTGTAGGCTGTAAAATGTTTGTCATTATAATAAAGTCTAGCCAGGAAGTGGATTCTAACTTTGGCAAGTAGGACACCAAGGATTTAAAAAAAAAAATCAAAAAAATCGGTGAATTATCAAATTAGAACTTTGATCTAAACATGTCTTCTAAGATGAACAACATATTTTACGAATATGCAGTGATAACCTAATTAAATAGTGCCTATAGACCGATTCAATTTCGATGACCTATTCACCTACCGCCGCTAGCGGCGCTATAACGATCGCCATAACTGGGGGCCAACGGGGGGGGGGGGGGGGGGGGGGCTTCCAGCGAGATAGCTGCTACCCAGCGAGTTGCACTTGCAGCTGAGCGGCCTAGCGTACCCATCGCGCATAGTTAGCCGGGCGCAGCCGCTGTGCCGCGGCCGGCGACCGCTGGCGCCGCGCTAATATTGTGATTGTTTACTCACTGTGTGGAAAAAAAAAGTCATTCAGCGGCCTTTAATGCCTTTCTTTTGGACAAATTGAGTGATTCAGACATATTGATCTACATTGAAAGCTTCAAAGGAACAAGGAAGGATCAGGAAAACACATTGTGCAGTTGTTGGGTGCACAAATAACAGAAAAAAATGGAAATGGAAGCTGCACGGCAGAGTGTGAAATTCAGACACCGCTGACGGATGATAAATTAAGGCAAAATTAAAGACAATTAAGTGAAATACAACGGTATAAAAATGCACAGATTTCAAAACAAACTATGTCTACTAGATTCTCTATTTAATTAGGTTATCACTGCATATTCGTAAAATATGTTGTTCATCTTAGAAGACAAGTTTAGATCCAAGTTCTAATTTGGTAATTCACCGATTTTTTTTTATTTTTTTTTTAAATCCTTGGTGTCCTACTTGCCAAAGTTAGAATCCACTTCCTGGCTAGACTTTATTATAATGACAAACATTTTACAGCCTACACTACAGCTAAATAAATGTTTCAAGATGCGTTAAATTCTTATATTGTTTTCACTTCTTCAATGTTCAGCACTGACAGCTGTTTGAATGATTACACCAACCCTGCACTTACCTGTTACAGTGCTAACATGTTTATAACGTTTTTGTATTGTCTGTTAACGCAATTTTCTTTTTTTTTTGCGATGATGATTTACTCTTATGGAATGACACAACAATACTGTCCCAAAAGGTAAACCTCTAATAGCTTTCCACTCTGCAAATATAGCAATTTCTTTGATGTTCCTTATCTACGTATGTTTTTTTTTTTTGTGTGTGTGACTTGAGATAACCCCCCTTGGAGGACCTTGAATACATTGGCTCTTCCCCTATCAAAAAGTTTGTGGTGTATCAAATCAAATCAAATCATCAGTATTATTCGACGTGGTGTCAAAGATTAAAACAGGGAAACGAGTATATTGCTTTACATTTATTTGTCAAGAAATGAAATGCATCCCTCAAGTGGTTTAGAAGGCATTGCTCGTTTGTAGCGACTTTTTTGTTGTTGTTTTCTCACGTAAGCTCAAAATATTTTGTTTTTCATAATGATACATTCCCATTATGATACATGTTTTACCAACGATTTATCATAGAATCCCAATAAAGTGATCATATTTTCCCTTTGTTGAGTTATCCCCTCTGGAAGTACACGGGACAGTCTCTGTACAGTGGCCAATTATTTCTTTGGATTGAAGATTTAAAAAAAAAAAATGTGTAGTCTCCCCAGACTTAACTCGACAGTCATGCCGTCATCACATTACTTCGAGTATAGCCTGCAAAGTTTAAAACCTCAATTTAAAGTTATCCGCTAAAGCTTCTTCGTGTAACGATTTTAACTATTCCTAACCGACTCAAACATGCCTAAATGTTTTGAAGAAAAGGATATGACAACAAACAGAAAGACAAACTATGTAAAAGGATATATGCAAAAACTAATTACCAGGCAACGACGCTTCATCTGTAAGCCGAGACTGGAGGTGCTTTTATTATGTGTTTAATCCCCCCCCCCCCATACCGTTGATTTGGAGTAAGAGAAAAAGCAGCTGCAAGCACAAGCTTGTGTGTTTTTCTTTTTCTTTGTTTCTTTTAATTTAAAAAAAAATGGTCCCCAGCAGCTTTTTGATTTCTTTAAACTGCAATATTTGATCACATTCTCTTTCACATTCCCATCAAAGGATGGGCATTTACCAGTTTAAGTAAAAAAAAAAAAAAAAAAAGGGGGGGGGGGTGATTCAGGAAGAGAATAAGCTTCTGCACCTGTGTGGTTGAAAGGGTGTGATGACATGCTTTTATAAATAAATAATACATTGTTGATTTATATAGTTATTATTTATCCACTTAGAATGGTAAATTTTCATCTTACAGCACCAACGACAGAAACCGAGTCATCAAGCAACTCGATCCTAACTGCGAGTCCCTCTGCAAACTTAGATGGGACAACATCTGTTCTGAAATCACAAAAACCCAGCAACAGTGTCAACGGGAAGTCTGGCAGAGTATCTGTCATCTCACTCATCATTGCTGGGGTATTGTTATTCGTTCTGCTTCTGCTGTTTGTTGTGATATGTGAATGGCTGAGGAACAGGGGAAGCCACTCTAGCCCGGCGAATAGAGATGGGCTCGCCGCTGCTGAGGGCGTTAATATCCAACTAACCACCCGTGTTTATCAGGTCCGCCATGTACATGCTACAGCGCCTAACCTTGCGGTGAAGGGAAGGGGAAACCTGGCGCCATCCATGAACATCTCCACGCCCTACAGACTACCAGCGGCATTTGTCGAGTCCGGATCACCCTGCCAGGACGCCGATCAAGAATACGAAGAAATGCAATCCTCTCTAATTGTGATTGACCACGGGTACCCAGAACCAGAATTTGACACCTATGGCCCCTCTTGCTTAAGTTCAACCTAGCTAAAGAGGCTTCTATTCCAAAACGTTGTCTCTGAAAATCAATGAAAGCATATAAGGCCTATTGGAAATGTCCTTCTGACGTATAGTTTTATAGACGTGTCATATACCTTAATAAAAAACAGGGGTGTCGATCTGTGTTTATAATGGGGCGGGGGAACGCAAGAATGGGGTGATATGAGGTGGGAAGGGGGGGGGGGGGGAGGTGTTGGACAGGGAGAATCCTTTCCACAGCATGAACTCTTAAAAAATAATCATATCAGAAAATATTATGTGTTCGTTAGGGTAGTTGCTGGAAAGGTATAATTTAGCGAAATCATTAGGTATTTGAGTCAGGATTTCAAGCAGACAGAGCTTCATACATACATAATCATAGGCGTAGGCAGGATCGATGGGTGCACGACTTTTGATTAGAATAACTTGAACATTGCCTATGAACATGGATCAAGAAAGTGTACTAAGTCTGTGGATGTGAACGGGGGTGATGGGGGGGGGGGATGTCGAGGACCTTATCACACGAAGGAACTGTCGCATTCTTAGAATTGAAATTCAGCTTCCATGTGGACATTCTGTGTGGAATGTTTGGAACATTTTCCATCAAAGAAAGTGAGAAAAATTAATATCTATGGAAAATATAAATGGATAAATCGTGGTATCAGTGAATACATGTAGAGTGATGGCAGATATTAACGACATTATATGCGATATGTATTCTCCCACCTGGATAACGAGAAATGTAATAACAATTACAAGAAAAAAAAAACTAAATGATCAGATTGTTGCCTCATTTTCTAATTTATTCATCAAACTATTTGAAAATTTCATATGCGGATTGAAAAAAAAAAACAACGAACTTCCAACAACCTATGTCCCTCCGGATACGCCCCTGATCAGGAATATTTTCTCTGCAGTAGAATTCATGATTCTCAAAATTTGGAAGTTAATTAGAATTAGCAGAATTGATTCCTTTAATTGGTTCAAGTGTCATAGACCCAAAGAGTAACCCAGTTTAGATTGAATAAATCAATCAATAGGCAGCACGCCGCATGCTCGTCACTCACAAGTAGTTCAAGCCAAGAATCATGGAGCCTCGGACTCGTACAGCCCACGAGTCTTGCAATCCACGAGAAAGACACTAAGGCCTGAATTCACGAAGGTGGTACAATTGAAACCATGGTTTAACCCATGTACAATTTGTATGGAGCACCAAGTGTCGCATGGCCTATTTCGTTACGAAGTCAGTCATTTCGTCGACGAAATGATCATTTCGTAACGAAATAAAAACATTGCGTGACGAAATAGGCCATGCGACACTTGGTGCTCCATACAAATTGTCCATGGGTTAAACCATGGTTTAAATTGTACCACCTTCGTGAATTCGGACGTAAATGAGGCCCAATAGGTCGGCATCAAGTAAAATCATATGCTTAATTTCATAGGCTTAATTTACGCAGTGTCGAGCTCGGGGACCTTTTTTGCCTAGTGTCATGCTCGTGGGTCTGTTTTACTTGGCGTCTATGACAACGGAGCCTGTATGACTCATGGGTGTATAACTAGGACACGAACCCTTTCTAAATGTCTACAGCGTGGGCCGTGTGACTCGTTGGTGTCTAGATCCCGGGATGGCACTGAGAGCATTGGTTATGTGAGTTGTGCCAATCAACCCGTGTAAAGATGTGCCAGAAGCTGCAATAAAGGTAGTTATCTTCAGAAAACCAGTAATTTCGGCAGTGTTTATAGGGCCCCGTCCATAAGATAAGCGTCCAAACCAACAAGATGCAAGTTGAAATCTATCCATTCTGCACATATCGTCCATGTCTATCGTCTATTAAACAATAAATTTAGGAAAAACGACTCACAGGATAAAGCTCCCACGGGGAAAACTTGTTAGGGTTATCAAAATGTTACAAAAGTTCAGAGATTTTTATACGGAGATGTTATCAAAACGTAAAATGTCAATTGTGATTCAACCCAAGTCAAAAAAACATAATCATTGTTCTCTCCTTTCGACATCATCTGATCAAGGGTATCTTGGATAGTTATTATCTTCAATACACTGCTAACACATGTCTCTTCACGCCATGTAGCATTTAGTCTTCACGCAGATACTCGGGGAATTAATTAGATTGACAGTTTTTTTTTTAGACTTCTTATTTCTCATAAATATACAAAAAAGATAATATGAAACTTATTTATGTTGTAGCAATTTCATCATTAAAGCAGGGAAATCTCTTCCCACTTCCCTGATTAAAGAATCCCTATCTCCAAGTTTTGTGAGAAGGTGCATTGACAATGTTGTAGCACATCTATGATAAAAACAGAAACAACGGCACCATATATTTATATTTTGATCATGTTGGTATTTCATCAACAAAGAGCAAACTAAATATGAACATATGCCAGGAGATTAACCGTCGTAAACGTTACTCGCACTATATTCATTCACTCTCTCTATCTCGCTCTCTACACACACGCATAAACACATTCACACACATACACACTACACACACACGAAGAGTTTGAATACAAGAAAAAAAAAAGCAAACGTAGGGACAAACTCTATTTTATCATTTTCTTTAATAAGGTCATCATCACCTAGAGAAAAGTAGAATTTTTTTCTGGATATACTTCAATCGTTACATGACGGGATTTTTCTTTCAAATATTATTAAAATTATCATACTCATTTTGATTATTTTATTTGTTTTCAGCAGCTTAGATATAAAACATCTCAGACTGCTGTAAATCATAATATCTCTTCTGAGTTTACACTTTCCACGTAATTTATGTATAGGTTATATATTATATGTATATGTCTACACTGAATGTCATATTTGTGATATCAATACACACATAGATTTGGAGTATACTCTAATGCTAATACACATGTTAGAGCAAATGCTTTTGGACTACTGTAACTACCATCAACTGTAGATAACAGGTGGTTGCACTCCACTTCATTCTAGATATTTAAACAAAGACGTATTTAAAAATTGTTAATAAGTACTACCTTGTTTCCTTCATAAGTTGTTTTCCGTCACAGTGGATGCCGCATGAGAAGAATCAGAAACAAAAATGTTAGAGGTAAAACAGTCACAGTAGTAGCCCTACACATTGAAGTGCACAATAAATGTCTCAATATTATAGAAATAAACACACGATTGTAAATTGTATAAGATCTATAGATAACAACGAAGAATGGACAACATATCCGAACCAACAACTGGAAATAGATTCTTACATTTACCATAAGCTGTGTAAAACAGAACACTATTTTATCAATTGGTTTTCGGCTGGTCTATGGTCCGGAGGTCCCTAAATGGAGTCACGGCCACCCATACAACATGGTGACCATTCCTTTGTCACACGGCAAAGCTAAGCCCCTGTATACTACAGTATTGTTGCCCACAGACTGGAGCAGACCCGAGCTGACTACAGGGCTCACACGGGTAAATAATTCCCCATAATTATTAGAGTCGTGTGTTACAATTCAAAATTCAAAAAATTATCTAAAATAGCTGGGAGAAATGAGGTGTTTCATCTTCACTAACCTGGACAAAAGAGATAATTACGTCCTTTCATCCATCAAATTCCCAAGGCTGGTTCTTCGGCTCAAACTCTGTCCAATTCAATTTTTTCATTTCATAAAATCACATATAGTAAAAATATTCACATAGATGTATGTGTCAAAGTAAGAAATCACGCAAAAGCCTAGGGCTTGGAATTGGAGATTTCCTTTACAATATAGTTTAAAATCACAGTTTTGAATGAAACATATATACACGTATATATAAAAATGTACTTAAAACAGAACTTAGGTTAGAGGCCGTTACAAAATCAACAATACATTATGATAGAAACAGGAAACAGGAAACAAAACAACGACTGAACTAATACATTATAATACAATACAATAAAAAACAAAACAAACATGCAGGATAATTGTCAAAGGTTTGTATGGGAATTGCACAATTTTCATCATTCATTCATATATAATAGACAATAATTAACACCGATTAAGAAAAAGCTGCTTATATTGAGTCATAAAAGGTCCAAGGTCCAAGGTTCCGCAAAGCCTGACTACGAGTTCTTTTTACTCAAAATATCACCTATTTTCTGTACATGCACCCAATGAAACATAGTCCCTTCAAATCCTATGAGAAAAGCTTTCATCTTCCAACCAAAATGCAGTTTGTGGAGGAATTCATACTCAATATCTGCAGCTATTCAGTTTTTTTTTTTGCCAAAGTGCATTATTGATTTTTAATTATTTTTTTTTCTTCATTTACTTTGGTATCTTTGGTACGAATTTTGAAGGAGTCTGGGACATTCCATTTACAGGTGTGAGCCCTGTAGGTCAATAAATGATACTTTGATTAGTATACTCTAGTATACTCAACCTGAAAAAAAGCTCTTTGAAAACTGTAATTTTGGTGTTTAAATTATAATGCAGTGTCTGTACATTTCCCTATTATATTGATACACATAATATGTACTTCCAATAAAGCATCTTCATTATCTGTACAATTACGTTGAAACTTGTCTAAAGCGCCTTTGTTTCATAACAGAGAGCAGAAATAAAACTGAGCTAAATTAAATTGAAGTCACATTGATATCTTGGGCAGTTGCTTGTTCGCTAGTGCTTCGTGTGGTGTGTAGATATCTATACAAATCCCATGAATCATTCTTAACGATGAACGGTCAAAGAGTAATAACTTAAAAAAAAGAAATAAATTTTAAGCCAGACATATAAAAAAAAAACACCATTTATTGTCAGATATCAAATCATTCTGTGGGGAGGGTTGTAATTTAAAGATATCGCATCAACATTCAGTTTGGAAGAGAAATATCGATTTATTTCAGCTACAACTGGATCTAAGAATCTAAAAAAAAAAAAAAAAATATGTCTAATGCGGTTGAATATGGAGGCCCATCTTCATGATCTTTGAATGTAAAGTCCTGCATGAATCTATGGCAGTTCTATTGAATGTTCACGTGCTTCTATGCTGTACGTCTATAAGCATTGCACCTTCCCATGTCAAATATCGAAGAAGGAGACGAGAATTAATCATGTCCCAAAAGACAAACTCGGCAAGCACTGGCAAGAGTAACATGTTTGTTAAAAAAAAAAAAAAACATACCACATTATATATTAATCACCTAATATGTATAGGTTAACTGTTACTACTGTAAGACATTCTCATAAAAAGTACAAAGGTTTGTACCTGAAATAAATTGAGTACTTTACTTTCACTTTAAATCCCGATGATTGATATGATTATTGTATAACTGAAACCTCGGAGAGCTCTCAATTATGAAATGCATTAAGCCAAACTTGGGCCATGAGTATGCAAGTCACGCCGCGTCGTGTCGGACTAGGGTCAACCTCCACAAGCAGTTCTGGGTAGTGATGTGCGCCCAGAATTAACCCTAGTGGACTGTCACAACCACATTACTGATGTAAGCACTTCGAAGGGAGGCACGCCACACGCATCATACAGCCCCTATATAGGAGCTGTATGCCAACATTTTATTATACCGCTAAGAAGAGGAAAACACAAAATAAAATGTCGTGGAAACTGAGCGTGCAGAAGATTTCTTTACTTCTCTTAATCCAGAGCTTCATATGCATCGTAACAGCAGTGGAATCATCAGCATCTTTCCCCTATGAATATGATAGCATCTATCACTCAAAAGGTGAGATACAATTTTACTCTGTATTTTGATGTTCTGTCTGGAACTATTTAAGGTATTTGTTAATGGCAATCATAAAAATGGCCGATCGGATCAGAAGGTAAGTTAAGTAAGTTGAGTTGAAAGATGAGGATAAGTTTTATGTTTTTATGATCAAGAAATGAATTTAGTTTGTATTGAATGTTGCATTCAATCAGTAACTTAACTGAAAACTGAGGATATCATAGAAACTTTAGTGACTTGAAAGAATGGACTGGAAAAAGTAATTAGAAGTGCTTATTTTCATTGTTGTGCTGCTGTTAACAAAATATGGAGGAAAACATGACTAATACAGCAAGGAAATTAGGCTTTTAATGGAATTACTCAGATTAAAAAAATGCAGCAAATGTTCCTCCTGTGATTAGATGCGATGCTTTTACCCAAAATGGAATTTTAGAAACCTTTTCAGTTTATAAGTTGGTAAGTTGTGGACAGAAAGAAACCATGAACTGCGCTAGGGTTTCATCTATGCATCAGTTTATTTGAAAATGGGACATTGAGGAGTACAATTATTATTCACACACATTTTGTGTATAGAAGTAATATCCATATTATTATTTTAAGTTTGTGTGCATTAAGTATTTTGTGCTTGTGTGTGTTATGTGTGTGCGCGTGTGTGTTGTCTGTACAGGTACAACCTATATTGGATGCTTCAACGCAACTTGCTTTGGGGACCATTTCGTCTCCGAAGACGAGCACGACATACCGGAAACCTGTGTCAATGAATGCGAGGAAGGGGGATTCCAGTATGCTGGGCTGGCTTACGGGAACAGGTGTAGCTGTGGCTTACTGGAATGTCATAAATCAGACAAAAAAGATCACCTCTGTGGCTTCCCATGCAGAGGAAATATCGATAAATTTTGCGGTGGTTTGTCTTTCATCTCCGTTTACAGCGGTAAGCGCTTCCTCTTCTTTCGCCCGTAGTACAGACCCATTTTCATTCATTGTGCAAAAAAAGAAGAAAAAAAAAAACGGTTAAGCAAGGAAAAAGTTGGACCACACATTATTGGACAAACAATAATAATCAATCAATGATGTCTAAAATAACACCCACACTCTATTTCAATCATCTAAATCATAAAGAAATAAACAAAGATATTGGGCTAAGATTTTTTCTGGTGTCTGTGTAGTATCAAAATGCTATAACCTCTTTGTTTTTTGGTTCGTTTGTTTTTGAAATGTACTGTCGCGTCATATTGAAAATCATAGTCTTTCTTTGTTTAATCTTCAGTTAATAATAGTGAGACGATGGAGGAGACCTCTGCGGAACACTCAGCAGGTAAGTACGGAGGTGAGGTGCATGGTCTAACCAAGGAGGTATAAATGAACTCCCGCACAGATGCACACGCTCACACACACACACACACACACACACACATTCTTGAAAAGTGCTTCAACAGGGATATGATAATTTGTTAAAATTTTGCGATCATATTCCATTATTTCTTTTTGATTTTTTCCAATAAATTGACTAACTGAAACTAAAAACCATAACAAATTATACTTACATTTAGTTGAGTATGTACAAAATCAGGCTACGTGTAAAACATTTAAATTTTCCCAATTGAATACTAAAAAGAAATAATCCCACCAAAAAAAAAGTGTGACGATATTTCATTTTTACTGACATTCAGTGTAATTAATGATATGTCTTTCTTATAAGTTATTCAGTTGGCTTGTAAAATAATGACAATCACTTGAGTATTTGGTCTGATGAGTGGAAAGGTAAAGGTATGGTAAAAGGATGAAGGCTGTAATAATGTATTGAAGAATAAACTAGAAATGTCGCCATGGCGACTGGTATGCTTCCGCCATAATGTATATGGTTCTCCTAATAGGTATGTAGTACAACATCTTGACAATGGTGATGACAGTTTTACATAGGCTTAATTGGCAAAATATTAGAATGACAGGTCACAAGTGTGTTGAATATTCACTTTCCTTGAACTAGGTTTAATTGGATGGATGGCTATACTGCCTTAGAGCGCAGGTATTTTGGAATTTGAGGATCTTTACTTGACTTGATCTATACATTGAGTAACTTTCAAGGTATGAAGAAAAAGTGTAATTTAAGTATCAAATAGTAAAATGTTTGCATTTTAACTTGGCCTTTGACCCTGGACCTTTGACCTTATGACCCTAAATTCCCGAGAGAATCTCCATTGAGTAATACATGTATACTGTAAATCAACTTTCAACAAAAATCTGGTAAGTACTAGGGAAAAGTGAAATTTTGAGTTGACCTTTGCCTTTGATCCCTGACCTTTGACCTTTGACCCATGACCCCTACATTCCCTTGATAATCACTGCTAGTCAGTACATCCATATGTACCAAGTTCCATGAAGATACCTTGAACCATTTCAAAGATATGGAGAAAAAGATTGAAATTTTAGCATTATTTTGAACTTGACTTCTGAACTTTAACCTTTGACCTCATGACTTGAAACTCTCTCTCAGTTTCATTTTTAGTAAGCTTTATTTCTCCACTTGTACATAACAAAATATAAGAACAACAGTATCAAACATCTTTTTCACAAGTCATGAAAATATAAACAAGATTCAATATTACAAGTATATTATCGTGTGAAATAATACATGGATTTCATTATACAGTCTACATGTGGGGGAGACCGTTATCAATAAGCAAATCGTTTGACTTGGACAACGGCCAAGTGAGGTATAATTTCTTTTTTTTTTTTGTAAATTGTCGATTTTCGTGCAATTGATGATAAAAAACATACAAAATTATTAATTGTTTAATTTCACTGTGTGTGTATGTGTGTGTGCAGCTAACACCTATATTGGCTGCTTCAACGTCAGTTGCTATCGGGATCATTTCATCTTCGAAGAAGAGAACATGACAATAACTACCTGTGGGAACGAATGTGGAAAAAGAGGATTCCTGTATGCTGGGCTGGCGTACGGGAGCATGTGTAGATGCGGCGTATTGGAGTGCAAAAAAACAGTAAGAGAAGATATCCTCTGTGGCTTCCCATGCCTAGGAGATATCAACGAATTTTGCGGTGGTTTACATCACATCTCCGTTTACAACGGTAAGTTTTCCCTCTTCTTTCACCCGTAATCGTAGACTTTGTTTTTATTTTCTTTTATCAGAAAAGAAAATTATGTTTGATAATTATGTCATGACTTCTCCAGAAAAATTTCGAATGTATTTTTCTGCATACCTGCAATATTTCAGCTCTGGTCTTTTTTTTTCCAGAAAAAATGTATCTATATTCTTTTAAACATTCATAATTCATATATATATATATATATATATATATATATATATATGTTTTTATTTTCTTTTATCAGAGAGGAAAGTTATGTTTATTAATTATGTCATGACTTCTCAAAAAAAAAAATCGAATCTATATTTGGCATACCTGCAGTATTTTAGCTGATATTTTTTTAAGAAAAAAATATTCATTTAAACATTTATAAATTTCAAATGTACATCTATCTATCTTTATATATAATGTGACCGTGCATCAAAAAACGAACATAAAGTTGCACCCCTTGATTTTACGTGAAGACTCAAAAAAGGTGAACCGGGTCAACTAAGTCAATATTGAGTTTCTATATTTTCTGAAGGAACTACCCTTCTTCTACATTATTCTTAAGTTTGGGATCATGAAATAAATGAGAAAGTGCATTTTCAGCAGTTTTTCTACAACTCTTTTTTTGTAGAGTAGAGAGATCAGGTATGTCTTAGAGGCCCCTATTCATTTCTTGATAACCCTTTGCACACTCTTCACTTTCAAATCTGATAACTTTTCAAAGGATAAAGCTACTGCATTGAAAGTTGGAATTAATGATGGTCAGAATGTTTCAATAGAGCAGGCTTAATTTCAATTTAATTTGATAATCTCTTCATTGTTGTTGCTCCGGTGGTTTACATCCTGTTTTTTGTACCATTCATCGCACAGTTAGCACGGTTTGGTAAAGATTACGCGCTTGATTAGACACATAGACCCTATACTTCAGAGCCTCTTATCTCACTTCACACTTTTCGAGAATGCGTGCTTTCTTTCCAATATTTAGATAGGTTAGGAGAGTCCATTTCAATTGACCTACACATCATTTTAAAGCTTATAGTCTGCTCTTTCAGAATCTGCTCTGAACTAAAAATCCATGTCTGGCGACTTTTTGTTTGTTTTGTGATGCAGGGTCACATATATATATATATATATATTATATATAAATATATACAAATAGAGAGAGAGAGAGTGTGCGAGAAGGGGTCTCGACCATTTACAGCACCAGTGTAGCTCCTTCATTATTTATATTCAGTGCGAGAAGAAGAGCATTCGTGGACGTAGGTAGTGATCAACGTGCGTGTTTATTGCCGAGCTTTCGGTCTCGTTAGCACCTTCATCAGGGCTGTAATGACATAAAAATGACTCACTCCTATGGCTACACTTGTAACAATATAAATCTAACTAGCGTGCGTCTATAATGACTGTGTCATCAATAAATCCGTAATTATATAACAGAATACAATAATGATAATAATATACATAATTAATTTCATATTATTGAATATTTTCATATCAAACTCGTGTTATTAATAGAAATGAAGGTGTATAACAAAAACGCCAATTCAGTATCTTCATACTGTATGTGATATAACATGAGACTATAATATTAATATAAAACTTATCATTTTTATGTTGTCAATAATAATACAGCATGTGGCAGCAGTGCAAAACGTGAGTGGCTATGAATGCAGTACAACAGCCACGCGTCGTCTTCTGGCCATCGAATAATAATAATAATATATATAGCACAACCATTTATATAGACAATAATATAAAATAATAACATAATATTACATAAGGTACAAAATGTGAACGGTTCACGTAATAAAGTAAGGGTTTACCTTATTAATGGGGGATATAAAGACTTGCGGTGGTGTCTTTGTTGGTTGAATGTGTCTGTTCGTGTGTGTATGTGTGGGTTGGCGTGTGGTTGCATGCGCATCACATTGTTGCGCATGAGCAATTGATGGTCTGGTGGTTAAGGGTTAACATTGACGCCATTTGGCTGTAAAGTTTTTAGTGTGGCTATCCAGCAGGATTCACGATGCAGAATCACAGAGCGGGTCTTCTTCTTGTTTAGTTCAATGGCAGTGATTTGTAAGCAGTTCAGGCTGTGTTCTGGGAGGTTGAAGTGCCTTGTGTATGGGAGGTGTTTTGGTTGTGTGTTGAATGTTCGTATTTCTGAGCGAGCGTTGTTGAGTCGTGTGTAGCAGTGCAAAAACTTACTTTTTGCACTGCTACCACATGCTGTATTATTGGTGACAACATTAAAATGATTAATTTTATATCATTATAGTCTCATGTGATATAACAAACATATGAAGATATTGAAATGGCGTTTTTGTTATACACCTTCATTTTTACTAATAACACGAGTTTGATATGAAATGTATTCAATAATATGAAATTAATTATGTGTATTATTATTATTATTATTATTATTATTATTATTATGTTATTCTGTTATATAATTATGGATTTATTGATGACACAGTCATTATAGACTCACGCTAGTTAGTCTATAAGCTACACTTATTACAAGTGTAGCCATACGAGTGAGTCATTTTTGTATCTTTACAGCCCTGATGAAGGTCCTAACGAGACCGAAAGCTCGGCAATAAACACGCACGTTGATCACTTGCCGGGGCAGACTAGCTACGTCCACAAATGCTCTTCTTCTCGCACTATATATATATATATATATATATATATATATATGTATATGCATATATTCTACATACATGAATATAATACATCTATTATTCCTTTTGTTAACGTCATACAAAATAATGTCTACTGCCGCTTTTTGCAGGCTTAGATGATGGTGCATGGTGTTTTGCATTTTAATCGTAGTGTTTAAATCGTGACAGCTATGTTTTATGCAAACAATATTCACCTGTTCTAAGAATCCTTGCGTGATCATTCTGCAGTCAGTGATAATTGAGCTACTGAGGATAACTGTGGGAGATACCCATTAGTTTACACAGTGGCATAATCATGACATTGCAATCTTAACACATAACGCTGTTATCCATTTAACCATTCACTTCTAAATATAGTTTCATATAATATACTTACATTATAAATATCAAATCACGTATTACACGTACATTCAAAATATCATACAGATGTACACATACATACTTGTATAATTACGTGAATATACATGTATGTTTGTATTTATTTCGTGTTCATTATAACACTTTGGAAATATTGCTTTCATAGAGTAGCAGAAGTTGAAAAAAAATAAGAGATAACACTAATTTTTTTTTCAGTGACCATATACGAGATGAACTGCAAAGTGACAAGCATTTTTAATGTCTAAGAATCTTGTAAATCAAAACGTTTACGAAGAAATCTTTACTAATGTTTTGATTTACTTTGGCAAAGTTACACTTCTTGAATGCTAAAAAAAAGATTTACCGTGAAAAAAAAAATTATATTACATTTCGTTATATGTTTCATCTGCAGTAAATGATAATAAAATGACGGAGGGAACCTCCAAACAGCCATCGGGTAAGTATGGACACGAATAACTTGGTTCGGTTTTATTGCCACTTGGTCTTATATCAGATAGTCTACTTCCCAGTCTAACACCACTACGGCTATACTCATTTGATATACTATCATTTCCGTCTAATGCCCGTCTTGTCAAATACACAAAAACGCCCAACCTGATCTATAAATCGCCAAATTCCACCATACAATAAAAGCGTTTCTCGCAGTTCCATTTCTGTCACACGTAGCTCGCATTTTATGTGGTGATTGAATATCAAGTGGTGTTCCCTACTGAATTTGCGAGTAATTTCTAACTTTCTGTCAGTGTTTTGTGTGCAAAAGTGAAGTTTCTGCAATAAAGTAGCTACTGGTCATTTGAAAGAAAAAATAGTCATATATTTCTATTTCAATTTACATCAAAGCAAATGTGTACATTTACTCTATAAATTTGCTAATTTAATGTAGAAGGTACGGTATCAACATTTTTAAAAAGTTACATAGATGTGAAAAACAGATTGTTTTCCCAAAGCATGACTATGTTGCTGTCTCAGAATAATGTGGGACACAGGGGGTTTACATCATGGCACATAATGAGTTAAGGTCATCGCACACTACATGACTTTCGATTGCACAACGTGCCGACTTTTGACCTGGAATAAACAAGGGTGTTTATTCTCAGCCCAGTGTGCTCAGTCGTGCGACCGGAAGTCGCATACAAGTATTGTGTGGTGGCAGTTAGTATAACAAATACCTATAAGGGATAAAAGCTGCTGAACACTTTAGAGTGTTACTTGGGTGAGAGAAATCATCAGCGCCAAACGCTTAAAATCCAATATGAGTTTTTTTTTTGACACATGATCTCTAGCAGCTTTTTGTCTTGTTGATATTGGAATATCATTGTCAATGCCTATATCACATTTCCATCAAAGGCGGATTTTGAATCAGTTTCACCCCCAAAAGGGAATAGGGTTATAGCCTGTATTTGCGTGCATGGTAGAAGAGTGTGGTATTGGGCTTTCATGGGAACAAGGTCATGAAGGAAATGTGTGAAGTATATAATTGCTAGTTGTTGTTTTTCTCTTGAAAACGTTTCATCTTCTTCTCACAGATCTAGCGACAAAAATTAATTCACCAACTGATTTGATCCTGGCGTCAAGTAGTGTTACAAACATCGAAGTGCGAACAGCGGCTCTTTTGGAATCAGAAAAACCCGGCAGTAATTTCAAACGAAAGATTAACAATTCACCTGTCATCGCACTCAGCGTTGCTGTAGTACTACTTTTCGTGATGCTTCTACTGTTCCTGGTAAGATGTGTATGGTGGAGAAACAGGGGAACCCAGGATAACTCGGTCATTAGAGGCGATGCAGCGGGTGCTAAGAGTGTCGATGTCCCACTGTCTACCCACACAATACATCAGGCCCTCCACGCAGCGCCAAAACTGGCTGCGAAGGAGAGCTGCACCTTAACGAGTCGAGAAAGCTTGGGGCAGTCCGTGGTGGTCTCTTCGTCTTGCAGACAAGCAGCGGCAACCATCAATTCCGCTTCAAGCATCCAACACGACGACGAGCACATGTACGAAGAAATGCAGCACACATCTGCGATGTACCCAGGGTGCCCAGAGGCAGAATTCGGCACATGCGACATTCCGCGGTGTTCAAGAGATGTTCAATTCAATTCAATTCAATTCATTTATTTTCATTCTTCTTTTTCCAACAAAACACAACATAAGATAAATTAGGAATTGCATTATAAACACAACATTTGCCTTTGCAATAGATAAATGATACCGATGAACATAGGAGCGCATACTGGCAAAAAATGATACAAAATCATGCTTCAGCTGAAAAAAAAAAATTGAGAGGTCCACTTAAAAGCAAAGCTTGTGTAATGTGAACCATTCATAACACTTATGAATTACTTATTTACAAACACTTGTTAGAAATATGATATACGACAGGACGGGACAAAACAGGAGAAACACAACAACATGACATAACTTCCCAGGATAGATGAAAAGAATGGAAGGAAAGAAAGAAAAAGAGAGAATGAGAAAATGCCTACACACTGAACAAGGGAAATGGAACAGGGAATGGTAGAGAATGTGCATCATGGAGTTGGCGCTGCATGCAGCTGTGTAAGGATTGTGATGACTACTTCATTGCGTAATAATGAAATTAGTGATCGAAATATTGGTGGGTGGATGATGAACACTGAGTTTAAAGGAAAGAAAGCATATCAGAGAGGATTTAATAGAAAAATTTTCAACTTGCGCTTAAAAGAATGCAAAGATAAGGATGGGGAATTTTTTAATTCACAGCTTAGTGAGTTCCAAAATCTAGGACCGGTGAATATAAATGTATTCTGAGCTCATTTACTCATTAGATTGTCTAGTAGGATAATTATGAAAAGACTGGTTTCCTTGGGAACATTGAATTAAAAATACTGGGAAGTGCATTTACATTGTAGGTAAACATAAACTGACCAAGTTGAAAAAAATACAAATCTTTGATTTTCAAAATCTTATATTTAGTAGATAATGGCTCTGTATGGGAACGTGGCGGGACGCCACAAATAATACGAAGAGCCTTTTTTTTGTAATAACAGTTAGTTTATCTAGTAAAGTTTGATGGGCACTTCCCCATGCTAGGAGTCTGTAATTAAGATAAGGTAAAATTAGAGAAAAATACAACGTCAACAAAGAGGACAATGGAATATGAAATTTGGGTTTCTGACGAAACCCAAATTGAAAATTTGTAAAAACATTATGAAAATTCAGAAAATTAATTGTTCCTGTGTTGTATTGAAAATATATGAAAGTGGGTCAGCAATTGAAGATATAATTCCTTTAAAATAGAATTACTGATATCGTCATAATCGGCACTTCGCTTGTTATTCATTGCAGTAACAATATCTATTATTTCATATTTTGTTGTTGGAACAAAAAAAAAAATAGAACTGGAACTTGATTGACCTAAGAATTTAGAAAAAATGTATATTTGACTGCGGGTTTTTCTTTTTTTCTGCCAAATTCTCTCCAGTCATTGAAAAATAAGAGTTAAAAATATTGACTATATCATTGGGATCTTCAAAAATCTTATCATATCATAATTATCATAAATTGTCTTATTTTTGTAATATTTGATTTCTTTTTTTTTGATATATACATAGCCTGCTTCAACACCTTCCATGTATCTTTTATATCATGTTTATATTTTTCTAACTGAATCATATAATTTTTTTTTCTTTTCCAACCGTATAATCTTCGTTAAAATATTTTTATACAAAGTGTATTTACTTTTTTACTTCTCAGTTCTTTTCATTTTGAATTTATAATATAACCGATTTTTCCTAATTATTGAACAAAGAAGAGATTTTGTAATCCATGGAAATTTGGGGGAAGTTTTATAATTAACTGACTTTTCTTTTAATCTGGGAATGTATTCATCTAAATATCTATTAATTATACCTGAAAAATTCTCAAACGATACATTTATATCCTCATTATCGTAAACACTAGACCAATCAGCCCTATCTAAGCTAGCACCAAGGCTAGCCAAATTTTCTGGTGTAGCTCTACGTCTGGATGAAGAAAATTAAATTTGTTAACACAGTGTTTCAGGTCAAAACATGCTATAATAGGAAAATGATCAGTAATATCAGATAAAATTATAGAAGAATTTAAAATCTGCACAGAATTAGCAAAAATATTATCACGGAGGGTGGCGGAATGATTTGTAACACGAATTGCTTTCGAAATTAATAGCAAAAAAGAGGCTGACAAAAACATTTAAAGAAATTCTTGAGATGTATTATCATCATTCTTAATCAAATAAATGTTAAAATCAGCCATTATGAAAATACTTTTATTTATAAAAAAGGGTTTTTCAATAAATTTGTTATACAATCAAAAAAAAAATCTTTAGAACTTGAACTTGGGGGTCTATAAACAATACCAATTATAATATTTTTACTTTGCGGAATAATTTCCACAAACAGAGACTCTAAAATATCATTCATAACATTCAGTTCATCACAAACACTAAATTCAATTTTTTTTTTTAGATAAATAAAACGCGACCCCACTACCAGTCCTGTTCACTCTGTTATTTCATTTCATTCATTTCATTTCATTGATTTTATTAACAATAAAATCATAACCATTTAATGCATACGGGAAATTACGGCATACGACAAATGTTGCAGATACTTATTCTATTCCCGTGTCACATCTGCAAAACAATGACAGCATGGATGAGAATTTTCCGGCTGACATAACTTTGTAGATGTTTCAAGATATACAAACGGGAGTGTCGATCAGGAAAGGCGTGGTGGGGCGGGGGAGGAGATAATACGATATGTGCGAGGGAACTAAGTTTGCCCCCCCCCCCCCACACCCCAATCCGGAAGGACTTTTTGAAAAGATAATCGATGAATTAGATTGACAATACTTCATTCAATTAAACTCGTAAATGAAAAGAATCGTGATAACATAATTATCGAGTTACTAGCAATCACATTTTAGTATAGATTGTCCTAGTATTCGTGTGAAGGTGAACTCATAATTGAGTATCTGAATATAAGAACGACCCAAGTCCATGGAAGACCATTTCGGGTAAACTTAAAAAAAACTTCATATCTTTTTTATTTGTCCAATAATATTCTATTTAACTGTGATGGGAAGGCAACACTGTATATACAAATTAGAACATATATTATTATGACAATCAACATTTACATTAATTGTGGAGAGGCCATTTTGTGTGATGGACTTGGGTTGTTCTTTGAATAATTATGGACTTGGGTCATTCTTTGAATCATACACATGATATTCTGCTATAGAGATAAGAGAAGGATGAGAGAGGGCGCTATGATATGAATGTAAGAATGACCCAAGTCCTTCATTCTTACATTCATATAAGATTTAAATCATTCATTTCAGGCACTTCCGGGGGTAATTAGGATTTATCATGCATGTCAATGCATAAGCTACAATTTCCCATGTCAAACTGAATTTGGCCAAAAATTGGACTTGGGTCGTTCTTATATTCAGGTCTTCAATTGAGATTATTACATTCTGTAGAAGAAGTAACGACCTTTTATCCACATTAATTCGATCATGTATATTGTTCTCTAGCCAAAAAGCAAAATAACCCCTTAATGAATACATAGCCTAATATTATGAGATTTTACATTTGTACATGTTCACTCCCACTCGCATGACCTTTGCTTGATGGACATTTGTCGCCTGTCATTTCATGCAGTATGACCATTTTTATTTTTTTTTTGTGTGTGTGCATGTGTGCATGCGTATGCCTCATGTTACCGTCGATATAATGATAAGTGTATATTTGCACTGATTATTTGTTCGGTACAAGTATTGTAGTTTTGTAAGCTTTGTATGAATGTGTTGTACTAATGTAGCGTATGTAAGTGAGGGGACTGCACTATACAAGTTTGCTTTTTAGCAGCCCCTCAATTTTCATTTCCATCAAGTCCTTGATTATGAAACAAGACGTATTCCTACTGATCATGTGATACTATTATGTTTCAAGAATATACCATCACTTTGATGTTTGTGTTACCCATGTTTATTGTTTGGAAATGATAATAAAGCAGGAATGAATGAATAAATAAATGTTAAAAAAAAACAAACAGTGTATTTGTACATGTTTGTTTCGTGCTTGCAGATGCTATAATGTTTTCAGTATACAGGAGTTCTGATAAATGGCTGTTTTCTCCTCTCACATAATATCATCGTATACAACATGTACAACATGTATTGTAATAATATTCATTAACTTGCACACCGTGCACTGTAATTGCGTTTTTGTGACCGGATCCACGTATCAAAGTAGCATATCATTGGAGCAATCAACTATAGAAGGTTATATGGTAAGCTGTGTTTTAATTTCTTTAAAATTCTTTAAAAAGGGGCCTCCTGGGCTGCAGGAGGCCCCTTTTAAAAGTCAGGGTGACCCATACAACAAAGCGGCCATTCCTAATTGTTACATGCATGCCAAACAAAGTATCATGTTGATACATCGTTACCAAGTTACTTGAGAAGACCAAAGTTGGCTAGGGCAAGACGTTTTCAGATGATAATGATGATGATGATGATGATGATGATGATAATAATAATAATAATAATAATAATAATAATAATGATAACTAGGTCTGTCGTCTTTGGGACATGATACATATATGGTATAAGTTTGAAATTGATAGGCAGAGGACTTTCTGAGCTAACCTCTACACAACTTTTGAGGGAAAATAAGAAGAAAGAATCCGTACAGAAACAGGTGATCCGAGAGGATACTAGGATCACCTTAAATAATAATAATAATAATAATAATAATAATAATAATAATAATAATAATAATGTCTCTTTTTTCCAGGGTAGCCTCTTCAGTGTTACCACTGTTCTACCAGAGGCCCTGCCATTAACATGACTCTAGCGTTGCCAGGTACCCATTTGAACACCTGGGTCTAGAGGGACGCAGTGGGTAAAACATCTTGTCTATGGACGTAAGAACTAGGCGGGAATCGAACCCGAGTCCTCCGACTGGGAGTCGGGAGTCCTATCCACTATGCCACAGTGCCACCACTTCATGGATAAATAGCACTGACCAGAATTAGAGTCAACCAGAATCAGGAGTGGGCGTCCTCTATCTTCCATAACTCGGTTCCTTTTTCCCAAATTCAAACACCTCATTGCTGCCCTGGGTAGGACTGGAGGCACCTGAGCCTTAAAAAAGTCAAAACGTTATTTCAATGTCCACGAGTATTTTCATACTGGAAACTTTACGTTGTCTTTTGATTATTCATTAACTAAAGCCCGCGTCACACTATACGACTCACCCGTTCATACGACCTGGCAACGCACATTTTACTATCAGACTACACAACTAGGCTTACGACCGATCTGGTTTCAGTGCATTTTACAAATGAGTTAGAAGCGCACGCAGTGGGCATTGCGTGCGCTTCATTTACGCTCTGCATAAAACCGTATAGTAATTGGCTGAAAGCCCACGACTGGTCGTGGAAATTCAACATGTCAAATCTCTACGACTGGCACTAAGACCCAGCCGCACGACTGGATAATGGCAAGGCTGGTGACGTCACACTTCCGGTCTCAAGGTCGTACGACCGGTCGGATGGTATAGAGCTTACACGGGTAAATAATTCCCCATAGAGACGTGTGTTAAAATTCAAAATTCAAAATAATTATTCTGTAAAATAGCTGGGAAAAATAATGTGTTTCATCTTCACTAACCCAGCTAGATAAGAGAGATATATCCTTTCATCCATCAAATCTCCAAGGCGGGTTCTCCAGCTCAAACTCTGTCCAATGGTCCGCAAAAGCCAGATTAAGAGTTCTTTCACTCAAAAAGTCACTTATTTTCTGTACATGCACCCAATGAAATTTTCATTAAAAAAGCTTTCATCTTCCAACCAAAATGTAGTTTGGAGAGGAATTTATACTCAATATCTGCAGCTATTCAGTTTTTTGCCAAACTGCAATATTGATCTTAATTTTTTTTTTTAAATTTATTTTGGTATCATTGGTACGGATTTGTGAAGTTGTCTGGGACATTCCATTTCATTTACAGGTGTGAGCCCTATATAAAGAGAGTCTGGCAAACTCGTAAATTGGACGCCATGTCGTTGCCAAGCGTATTACGAGTTACATGGTTTGCGTGTCTCGTACGCTCAGATGTAATAATGAAAACCTACCATATAGGGCTCACACGGGTAAATAATTCCCCATAGAGACGTGTGTTAAAATTCAAAATTTTAAAAATTCTGTAAAATAGCTGGAAGAAATAAGGTGTTTTATCTTCAGTAACCTGGATAAGTGAGATATACCCTATCATCCATCAAATTTCCAAGGCGGGTTCTCCAGCTCAAACTCTCTCCAAGGGTCCGCAAAGCCAGACCTCGAGTTGTTTTCACTCAAAAGGTCACCTATTTTATGTACATGCACCCAATGAAATATAGTCGCTCCAAATTCCATGAATAAAGTTTTCATCTTCAAACCGAAACGTAGTTTGTAGAGGAATTCATACTCAATATTTATGCAGCTATTCTGTTTGTTTGTTTGTTTGTTTTTTGCCAAACTGCATTATTGATTTGTAATTATTTTTTTTTCTTCATTTATTTTGGTATCTTTGGTGCGAATTTGTGAAGGGTTCAGGGACATTCTATTTTATTTTCAGGTGTGAACCCTATATTGTACGGTGGACTTTACTACTCGGATACGAGGCGGAATACGCATGAAGATAGAAATTACAGAGTCCGGACTAATGCTGCTATACCATGTATACATTATCTTTATTGCCATTATGGTCTCCTGTATTGCATGTTAACCAATCAAATGCAATGAAAAGTTTGTCTCTCCTTCAGAGCTTTTTGATGTTATCAATAGTAGGCAGCGTTATCAATAACATCATTAATAATAATAATAATAATAATAATAATAATAATAATAATAATAATAATTATTATTATTATTATTATTATTATTATCATTATCAAGTACGCAATTCTGAAGAACGATTACAAGTAGGCCTAATGACTTTTACGAGGATATTTAGGAACTGATGACGAGTCATTACTGTTACTTTCATTTCACTGCAGATTGTTAAACCCGACATTATGATTTAAAAATAAAGACAAGATATACTGGTTGGAGAGATGTGTTTCTACATTGCTATGAATTGTAATTTGAGAAATCACCATATTTTGTTTCGTCGATACTGGTCGTGCTGATTAAGTGCCTTTATCTGAATATTCTTCCAAATAAAAGATTGGGTTGATTGATACTAATATCAAAGCACACGAGCTACCGACTGTTATTTTGTAAGAAACACATGAATAAATAACTGTCCTTTTCCTTTGCCTTTAATCTTTGTTATTTCTATGTACTTGTGCCTGCTAGTGTCTGTATAATAATGTACGATATAAAACATTAAGTGCACTCGAAGATAAATACGCGCGATAGTTCCTACTCTTCCAGCCCGAAACAGTGATGGCAAAATCTTCACGAAAGGACAAGCTAGGCGACACATGCATACTGCTTTTTGAAGAATTATATCTCACTGAACATTATTACCAAACACGTATCGGTTGATAGTTGGGGGCCTAAGGGCTCAAAATGGGTTGTTTGGTTCAGATCCTTCCAAAAGCACCAAATTTGGCTCATAGGTCCCTTGTACCATACTCTTTCGATTTTTGATGGGCGCCAAGACTGAAAACCCTTGGGGCCGCCATATTGGTGGAATCCAATATGGCCGCCATCCGGGTTAAAGGTCAACTGCAGTTACAAATTGAAAAAGTAGATTAATGTTATGAATCCCATGTGGAAGATTTCACGGGGTTAGAGAATGTGATTCTAAATATCATTTCTGCAATTCAAGGTCACTATCACCTCTCAAGGTCACTTTCAAGGTCAAATAAGGTTCAAATCAGGCATTTTGTGCATTTTTCGAAATGGCGTCTGTGAGCATTCAACTGCAATTCACTGGTACCCCTGTTTTGTCCCATTGGTTATCTCTTCCATACTCCTTCAATGGTCAATTAGGGCCAAGAGCGGTTCCACCCTCCTACATACCAATAATGATTATGACAAATAAATGAAAAAATTATATTTAAGATATATATATATATATATATATATATATATATATTGAAATTTTGAGCGCAGAAAATGGGTTTCCATCGGTTTCGTTTTCTTTTCCCATTTTCTTTGCTCAAAGTTTTCACTATTTATCAATTTTTTCTGGTCAGTTTTTCCTTTCTTTGCTTATACATGTGGGCCTATCTCTCTCTCTCTCTCTCTCTCTCTCTCTATATATATATATATATATATATATATATTGTATGCTTAAATACGGCCGCCATCCTATTCCAAGGTGCCGAATCAGGGTGCGATGGCAAAGAGGGTAATAAACACGCCTAATCTTATTTTGTCTTTGTTTTTCCTTCTGACGAGATAGCTGGATAGCCCGTATGCAACTAGCTGGTCAGTTGTATGTACTTGGGGTGGACCACTTTACCGGTGTATGCACCTTGAGTTTTCCGATAACGTAATGCCGATACGGGATCTTTTCATGTGTCTGGGTTTGTGATTCTTTCACACAAGGGACTTCCACTTTTTATATCCAAGTGATGAGGTGCAAAGTGTTGTGCCTCTACTAGAGGGGACGGTATGACAACACACACCATTGCTCAGCTAGACTTCAGATAAGTGGGATTCGAACCCGCGCCGGAACACAAGTCTTTAGACCGCAAGCCATACGCTACCGACTGAGCCACCTCGTCACCTTTCATGGTCAGTTATATAACTTTCCAGCTGGCAAACGATATGATTCTCCTCCTACTGAAATTGTTGTATGCCTGCTCTCCCTTGCTTCCGGGGAATCGAGCTCCTCAATCCAGGTCAGACCAGTATTCTAGGGGCAGTTAACTAAATTCGATCATTAAAGTCCTTTAATGGCAGTATCGTATCAGAGTAGGTGAAGACAATTCAGCTGAAGGTTTTTTCTTATCTTTTTTTATTCTCTTTTTATCAAACGAAACCGTTTCTTTACTGAAAGCGCAAATGACTAGGGAAACTGAACACCTATTGATGTTGTATGGGATACTGATCCTGAAGAAAATAATCTTAAAATTTTTGCGCAGGACCACTGTGCAGTCCTCTGACAAGAGATGGTGATGGCACCACTCAAATCTCAAATTATGATTGGAAGAGCGTAGCGGCTTCCTGAAAATTAAGAATGAAAAATAAAGAACTGCCCTCATTTATCAGCGCACAATTTATCCGAGAATAAATGGGACGGACAACTCATTCTGAGCACCTGATTCGAGACGGAAATATCCAAGAGGAATTGTGATCTCACAACCCTTCAGCTTTCCAACAACTTAGATGTGACCTACGCAAAGATATCCTTACAAAGGATGACATAATGTTTTCTGAAAGCATATTCTGAAAACAGTATACAATCGCACGGATGAGCAGAGCATCACAGCTTCGGTAGTGTGCTTTTTTTTAATCCCTTTGATCCGAGGGAGTTACGGGTGGGTCGTGGTGTTGAAAAGATGCCTTTTCAGCTCTTTCCTGTACAGCATATACCTCTCTTCAAGAGCCCAAGATCAGGTACTGACAGGGTGCGACATTACTTCAGACTTGCTTTTATGTGGCATGCAAAATGCCTAAGTAGTATGGGTCAGCAAACCAGAGCTCACTGACACGTTAACTACTTTAATAATCGTGCTCATGTCCAGTAAGGACTGATGAGCAACAAGGTTTATGGGGCAGCCTGCGTCAACGAGGGGAGGCATCATCTCGTCATAACGTGGGAGCAGATCATCAGAAACCACCCTATCTGATGTGATCCCTGACTTCAGGGAGTGGAGTTGGAGGAAAGATGGCACAGGTACATGACAATTACTAGTACTATCAGCCACTCTCCGCAATGCTTCAGTACCAAATTTCATTCTTCTGCACCACAGCTGTTTCAAGGCATGCATTGGGAGGTGGAAAACATGTAAATGAAAAAAAAATGAATGAAATGAATGAATGAATGAATGAATGAATGAATGAAGGTGAAAATGCACAATGTAGAGCAGGTGTCAGACGAGCCATGGTCAGTAGTTTGATATTGCTGCAAACTTAATGTGGAGGGGGGGGGGGTTGAGGGCCTATCTGACGGGAGGAGACATTGTCGCAATGCCAGCGTCTCGAAGAAATTATTTTCGCTGTCACAACTAACGCGATTTCCAGGGCGACGTCCAAGACGTCTTCAAACAACGGGACAACTTATTTGCTTGGAAGTCACGGGGATGTTGGCACGGCTTTTCCAGTCGCAGGACCTTATCAGAGACGTCTTTTCTCAGCGAATTCTCCCTTTCGTCGTCATTATTATTACGGTCTCCACAAGATGCGGGGACATCTCGAAGATGTTGCAGACAAATTTAGTCCCCACGACATGGCCACAGTGATGGAGACTTCGCAAAGACGTCTCGGAGACAAGCTGGAAGACGGAAATAGTCTCTGCAAAAATCGGAAATGTTCGATTCTCCTGCGAATCCTGGAGATTGGCGGGCTTGTCTCCAGGAGACGTGCGTCGTAGAGATGTTGCCGGGAGTAGAGTTGCAACCTATAGTCTTCAGACCAACGAGATACCAACTAATAAAGTCTTGTGATATCATACCAATTTGCGTCCAAGCACTTTGGATAGAATCTTAATAGACCCTAGAAGGTGTCATCAAAGTTGTACTAAAGCATAGTTAATGTTGTCACTGTGGCACCTGTGAAATATGCTTGTTCCTTACATGGCGTCACCAGGACCGTCATGTTCTCTGAACGGCATATTTAGCTGTGGAGGCACATAAATCTCCAATAAGCACTTTAGAATCGAACTTTCTTACACAAGTTCGAAAACAGCAAATTGATGCCAACCTGATGTACTGAAAACTCTCTTAAACACGACAGATTTTTTTTTCTTTTTTTAATCCAGATTATGAGTGATCTTCATAATTATTATTCCATTGAATTTAAATCTGAATTATGAATATCTATTGTGATTGAGGATCCCTGAACTGCAACAGAGAAATAAAAACACTTCTCTTTTTAGTGGCAACTTCAAGGACGCTGGTAATATAGAGAGTAGGCCCCCCCCCCCCCGTATTGCTAAACGATTAATATATTATGTAGCAATAGGATTCTATTTCTCATATATGTATGTTTTTATTGCATTCCTTGCAGATGAAGATGAAAATAATAATCCAATAATCAAATCTTGAAAACTCTTTTAAAGGGCATTACCCATAATTCTAACTAGCTCTTTTGGCTGTCATTAAAGCAAATGCAAATATATTGAATTCCGCAAATATGACCAGTCGGTGAGGACATTTCCTCTTAGCGCCTGTAATGTAAAAATAATTAATGGAATGATTGTGACATGAAATATGATATTCCATAGCTTTGGACAGAACCTCACTTAAAAGCTTGTGTAGCCATATTATAACAGGCCATAATTAAAATGACGAGGAAAAAAATTACCGTAAGTAATCATTAAAAATGAAATTGAAGGGTTACCAAGTCTTCAAATTTGATTGTGAAATAAGGATCTGAGTAAGATCCCTTAAACCTAATTACTCTTAGAAAGGGGTTCTTATTATAATTCATGAGTGTATACCTAGTGTTTGAAATCTTAACACGAAAGCAGATACCCGGTATATTGATGTTACTCGTGAGAAAGCCCACCTCTCCCTCTCCCACAGCCCTCAACAACTGCAATTCTATTAGCAGGGCTGGTATTCCTCCTATATTGACTATAGGCAAGCCATTTTCTAAATTACCTATTGTGAATATAATGGTTTGACCCCAAATGACCTTTAGGGAGACCTTATACGGAAAAGTAAACATCAGACCATAAAAACAACTTCAGAATCGAATTCCTTAACCCATAAAACCTCTAACGCTGACTTTTTCAAATTATTGTAACACTTTCTAGAGGTTTTTTGTTATGGACTGGCCTTTAAACGTAGGTGGCAGCCATATTGGATTTTGCAAATATGCCGCCCCGGGGGGCGCCCTTCACAAGAAATACGCCTTTTTTCAGCCGTCGACAACTGCAGTTCTGTTACTAATGCTGGCATTCCTGGAATATTGACCATGGGCAAGCCATTTTTTTCAATAAACTGGTATGAATACAATGGCTTGACCCCTAAATGACCTTAAGGTGACCTTATAAGGAAAAATTGACTTCAGACCACAAAAACAACTTCAGATTCGAATTCCTTGACCCAGAAAACCTCTTAACCTGACTTTTTAAATGATTGTAACCCTTTTATGTTTTCAAATGCAAGTGGCCTTTAAACCTATGTGGCGGCCATATTGGATTTTGCCAATATGGCCGCCCCAGAGGGCGCCCTTCTTGGCGCCCATCAAAAATCGAAATAGTATGGTTTGGGCTACATGTGTGCCAAATTTTGGTGCTTTTGGAAAAATTTGAACCAAAAATCCCTTGCGCCCCCCACTATGAGGAAATCAATGTATGACACTTTCGTGAGAAGAGTTAGTGGAAAATTTCGTTTGTAAAGTAATACGTCACTTTCACTAGGTGAAATCAAACTCAGTTGGAAAGTCTCAAGCGAGCGATCATCTAAGTACATGAGCCCGTGTAGGTAATGCGTACTAATGAAAGTCACATGTCCCATATTAGAGCCAACCATCGCATTTCCGGGGTATAGTGACATGCGCCTTTAAACGTAGAGTAGGCTGCACATTGAAATGACTGCATATCAACACTTCGAAAGACGATAAGCATTAAGGATTCCAGAGGTCTGGCCTAACACAATTTACTTACACCTCAGTCTCTTAAAAAGAAGAGCGAAACAAAGCAAAGTTAATGAAATGACGACGAAGCAAAGATTGCTGGTGATTTTTCTACTTCTCTTTACTCAAGCGTGCGTTATATTATGCGTTGCAAAAGCAGAGGAGCCGTCACTATCATGCCTTCATCATCATGAAGACATCAGTCTTTCAAACGGTGAGACAATAGCTTTAACTTTATTTCTTGTCATGTTACATGTAGGTCTAGTTTTGGTGTTCATTAGTGTTGATTTCAGTGATAGATTGATATTCATTGTGCGGCTTTTGACAAGAACAACTTTCTACTGCGAAGATAATTTTCTAGTCGTGTCGCACTCTTCTTGCAACGTGTGGTTAGCGCCTATTCTATATGACCGCTGGTTAACTCGACGGTTGTGTCATAAAACATTTGCTAAGTTAAATTATGAAGTTTTACAAGCATTGATTTTGATTTCCCATTATATGAAAAGGAATTATTCAGTCGTTTGTTAGAGGTTTTACTATGGCTGGCGATGGAATAAGGATAGTTGTAAAGATACCAACGCGATATATTATATATAATTTTTGATGCAGTAATCTTCTTATTTCAGATGGATAGGAAAATAATTTCAGTCGCGCTACCAATGTCTTACACAATACGAAATTCTGCACAGAATTAACGCACTAAACAATAAAACTTAAAAGTACTATTGGTTGGTAAAATAAGAACCTACACTGTTGAGAGTGGAGGAGGGTAGCGACATGGGGAGAGTGTAAGGAAGGCAAATAATGACAGTCGGAGGGCAGTGGTGATCTGGAAGTTGAGGTAAGGCTAATTGAATTATGGGAATAGGAAACAGGTAAAGAACTGATGTAAAAAAAGTAATAATAATAATAATAATAATAATAATAATAATAATAATGATAATAATAATAATAATGTTTTATTTACAAAGGGTGGCCTTTTCAGTGTTGCCACTGCTCTACCAGAGGGCCCTGCTATTATTATTACCCTAGATTTGCCAGGTACCCATTTATACATCTGGGTCGAGAGGGACATGGTGGGTAAAAACATCTTGTCCAAGGACGTAAGCACTGGGCGGGATTCGAACTCGGGTCCTCCGATCGGGAGTTGGGAGTCTTATCCACCATGTCATAGCGCCCCCCCCCCCCCACACACACACACAAGAAACAAAAAGGTGGAAATCAGGTAAAGAAGCCGATGTGAAGTGAAGAAGAACCAGAAAGGAGGAAGGGGGTTGGGAGGAGAAAGGGAAGGATGGAAAATCATGGACATAAGAGAGAGAGAGAGAGAGAGATAGCGAGAGAGAGAGAGACAAAAAATGTGAATTCCGAACGATGTATCAGAAGTGATACACACACACAAAAAAAAACCCAACAACAACCTACAAAGAAACACGAAATAGGTAAACGAAGGAAGAAAGCAAATTTGGGTGAATCCTAGTGAGGACTCCTGTCGGAAAAAAAAATATAGGTTGTATCACTTCGGATCAGAAAGATTTCATAGTCCGTTGAGTATTCCAGTATTTATTCTGGCAATGGAAAATATTCATTGATTTTAATTAGATGCCATTATTACCCTTCCAAAATTGGAAGAATTCTTAGCAGTATATAGGTCCCTGTAGATAAAAAAAAGTGTTAATACCTTGATGTTGATCACATATTGCGCTGGGGCTTTTATCTTTCAGCATCGTTGTTCCTGAAAACGCATAGTGAGGAGTACACTCATTTATTTACACACCGATAATTTATAGAAAAAAAAAAACTCCCTCGAATTCGTTTTTGTTTGTGGGTGTATGTGTGTGGATACAGCCACTACCTGTCTTGGATGCTTCAACATCAGTTGTTACGGGGACCATTTTATCTCCGAAGACGAGAACATGACAATCGCAATCTGTGTCAACGAATGTGGAAAAAGAGGATTCCAGTATTCTGGGCTGTCTTACGGTAACATGTGCAGCTGTGGCGTATTGGAATGCAACATGACAAGCAGACAACCAGGCAGGTTCTGTGGAATACCTTGCGTAGGAAATCGGAGGTTTTTGTGCGGTGGCGTACATTTCATCTCCGTTTTCAATGGTAAGATTTTCCTCTTCTCTCTCCCGCCCTCAATGATATTTTTGTTGTGATTATCCTTTTTGCTTAAGCATTCGTATTTACATGTAAAAGTGTGACCGTGCATTACAAAATTAACAAAAAGTAGCACACACTGATTTTGTGTCAGGACTCCAACTAGGTGAGATGGGTCAACATAGTCAATCTCGAGTTTTTCATAATATTTTCTGAAGGAGCAAAGCTTCATCTATATTGTGAAAATGGAATCATGAAAATTGATTTTTTTTTACAACGAATTGGAAATTGTATTTCAAATAGTTTTTCTAAAACACTTTTTTTTTAATGTAGAATAGTGTGAATAGGTGTGTGTAAGAGTGCCCTTTTCATTTCTTAGAAACTCTTGGCACTCTTCACTTTCAACTTTAATACCTTTAGAAAAGGATAATGCTACTACTTTGAAAGTAATTAGGCTTATTAGTCATGGATAGAATATGCTAATAGAGCATGATCAATTTCATTTTAATTTCATAATCTTGTTAATGTTTATGCTGGAAAGCTTCACATCGTGTTTTCTGTCTCATTGCACAGCTAGCACGGCTTGGTAAAGATTAAATTTTTCAATTCACCCTATACTTTATAGCCTCTTTCCTCAGTACAAACTTTTCAGCAGTATGTGTTTTCTTGTCAATATCTAGCTAGATTATGAAAGTCCATTTGAATTGAGGTATACATCATTTTAAAGTATAAAGTTTGCTCCTTCAGAATCTGTACTCATAACTAAAAATCCATGTCTGGCGACTTGGTTTTGTGGTGCATGGTCACATATGAATGGTGGATTGGTATTAATAAAGCTTAACTACACTTCTTATCTAATTAACTCTTAATCAAAATGCACCCTTAAAAAATGACTCTATGACGACATTTACTTTAAACAGAAAAGGGTTAACAGTCTTAATTGTAAGTTTAGTCTTGGAGCCAGACCGATGCTGACCCTTGTCAAATATTTTTGATGGTTTTGCCCAAATTTCGAGGGAGCTGAATCCGAATATTGTTAATGTAACTCTTGCATCATTTAAGTTTTTGACATAAAACACAGACAAAATACAGACATAAGAATTTTTGAATACTCCAAAACCGTCAAGGATTCAAGCGTTGCATCAACCAGATTCGGATAGGGATTCAGCACCCTCGAAATGAAGAACACCATCATTTTCAGACTGAATTATCCCCCTTTGAAAAGAAATATTCAAATTGGAATTTCAATCATTTGGCTACCGTCTTGGATATGAAGAAATAATGCTTGTTGATACAAAAGTTTCACCAACCAGATTCGGATGTAATACCCTCGATGCATGTGCCTTGAAAGAGAGAGAGAGAGAGAGAAAAAAAAAAAGAACGCGTTCACTCATGTGCAAAATTTACCTCTGTATTAACTTACTAGGTCGATGACCAATTGAACATCTTTAACATGCTTTATGACAAGAAAATTTTTTTTAATCAAAATATTCTATGAAAAAAAAAACACTGGAAAATGTGCTTATTTTCTTTTTTTCTTGCTGAGTGTTCTTTTGTATCTATGGGGAAAGTCCCCTTCTAAGTCAGTCTGTTCTTCATTGCCGCTTTCGTTGTTGTTTCAAAATTCCATTCAATGAATGATTTATTAGCTGCAATGGTTTCTCCTACAGGATGAGGTACTTGATCTTAAATTGGTAGATTTTATACATGATTTAGCAGTCATACAATGAGAATTTAGGTCAAAGGACCGTATGCTTCCATAAAACTATCAGTTCTATTATTCATGTCCTTGAAGGTACATATAATATCCAGTTTCGAAAGTAGTAGTACCATGTTCTTGACTTGTGAGAATAAAGAAGATTGCGAGTTCGTTACCAATTTTTTGCGGATAACATACACACGGTCACTGCTCTCAATTGATTTGAACAGAACCTGGATTGAAAATGCGCAGCGACAGACATGTTAATACTATTCAAGTATAAATTGTCGTGTTTTGACATGACTCCTCCTTTTCAATGTTTATCTTTGTTCATTCCTATTCACATAAAAAACAAACAAACAAAAAACAAACAAACAAACAAACAAACAAACAACCAAAAACCTCTCTTCTCCCCCACTATACCTCCTTAGTTTCCTGAAACAGATTACTTCATTATGTGACGTTATCCAAGATTACACGTCATAATATGTAATATGAATATGCTCCATATAAAGACTATTATTTCTAGTTATTAAATGTTTTAAAACGTCATGCACATGCTTAATAAGTTTGAATTTATGGTAGAATCATTCGTCATGATTAAACCTCTTATCTAAATAAAAATGATTTGCGGAATTCGTTCTGTGAAAAGATGTTTACGTAATTTCATTCAAGTCCATATAAACAGTGCATATAATCAGGTTTTAAGGACTAACTATTTACTAAAATTGGTTCAAACGTTGGTTTTGCTACAACAGTCTAAACATGTAGATAGTTCATTTCGGAGCAATTGCGTCCGAACTGCCGAACTATTCGGACTCTTGCACTTTGAGGTGGGATGGGGAAGGGGATCAATTCAATACTGAGATATGATTTCCCATTTTTTTTCTTCAAAAAAAAAATGTCTATGCTCTCAGCGCATGTGATGCACTTTCACAAGAATGAGAATTAAAAATAATAATTTTCCATGAAAAGCACACATTCCATCGACCAGATATCGACATATTATAGTATTCACCCTCCAACTTTCTGAAGAAAGTAAGTCAAATATATATGCAAGGAAAGTGAAAATATGTTGAATCTTCCAAATATTTTCTTTCTTATTCCTAATGGTGTCGTGTACCGTCTTACTTTTCCAGCACCAAAACTAAGAATTGATAACTTTCGAATCGATTGGCAAGTTTTCCCCAAAATTTTACTGATGTGTTGAAATAATGTTGTTGCTTTCAATCAGTCAACATTTATTTCAAATTTTATTCAATCACTGAATATCTTTTCTTTGCTCAATCTGCAGTAAATGCCTATAGCACGACGGAGGCCCTCGAAACGTCTTGGGAATACCCATCAGGTGAGTGAAAAGCTGATGTATAACAGGTCCTACAACACACACAGGTTTGTGTTTTTGTATGTTATTCCCGTCAAAATAAAAGAGACAGGAACTCAACCAAAATTCTTTTCTGGCTGTCAATCTCGATACCAAGTATTGCGCCGTGGTATGATGGGTGAGTCTTCCGACTCCCATTCGGAGGACCAGAGTTTGATTCCCGCCCAGTGCTTATGTCCTTGGACAAGATGTTTTACCTACCATGTCCCTCTTGACCCAGGTGTATGATTGGGTACCTGGCAACTCTAGGCTGATGATGGCAGGGCCCTCTGGTAGAGCACTGGTAATGTTTACACTGAAGAGGCTACCGTGGATAAAAAAGACCTTACTATTACTATTACTAATTGTGATAATGATGATGATTATCATTATTATTGTCATTATAAGTATCATTATTATCAAAGTTGATCAATGAAAATATCCACAAAATTGTTGTAACAGAGTACTGCCAGAAGAAGATTTTGTTTATGCATTCGGGAACATACAATAGTTATAATTTCTTTTTCGCGTTTTCTTTTTCTGTTCATCCTCTACTGACCGAAAAAGAACATATTTCTGTAGCCTTTTGCCGGATTGCAACATTGTAACAATACATTGGTTGATACAGTCATGCATCGTAAATCGATATAATTATGTTTTCCTTCTGGGTCTAGGGCAATTAACCCATGGGCAATTACCTCAGACCCCTCCCCTGACCCTATACCCCTAATCCAAATCATGAAACTAATTGTAACCCCAACCCCAACTCTAGCCGTGAACCTAACCCTAACCCTAATCCTTACTCAACTTTATCACTAACCAGTATTTAGCCGGGGAGGGGTGTATTCCCCTCGGGGGTAATTGACCTGATATACGCTGTCTCCTGCCAATGAGAATAGCCTGTTTCATACACACGCGTAGCTCCTGTTCACGCTTGAGCTGCGGCCATTTTTTTTTTGTCAAGGCACTATCTGTAAACCGTGTGGTGAAGAACCCTACAGTTTTAATGGAATATTTGAAAAATATTTTTAATCAAATTTTGGAAGCAAAATAATTACTTAAGAAGGATATGAATACGAAAATCGTAAAATCTGTTGTCTCTTGTCCCGCGAGTGTGTCTTCATACACTGCGTCTCGTGTCAGAGCATGGAGCTACAGTAGCACCATGGTCAGAGACAGGGCATGTGTGTGTGTGTGTGTGGGGGGGTGGATGGGGGAATAACACTTTGACGATAATAACATAGGTCTTTCACACTGGAAAATCTGTAAGTGTAATTACAAAACGCAAGACAAAAAAAATATGTTTGATCAAAGCGTATGTTTTTCAGTTATCCACTTATTTATTCTTTATTTATCTATTCATAATTCTGACTTTTTTACATCTTTCCTTTCTTTCTTTTTCTTTCTTTTTTGTCTTTATTCAAGAAAACAGACAAGTCACATGAGAACAGAAAAATCTTACTTCGTATCCTTTTGAAAAATATGGTATCATGACATTTTCTTGGGTGAATGTATAATCAATGCTGATGTCCTCCTTGGTCTTTTGCTTGTTCTTTTTTTGTCCCAAAGGGTTTACTACTTCAAATACGTCAGCAAACTTAGACTTGGCAACATCTGTACTGAGATCAGAAAACCCCGGCAGTAAAATTGTCAACCAGACGTCTTACAAATCATCTGTCATTGCACTCACCGTTGCTGTGTTATTTTTAGTTGTCCTGCTTCTGCTGATTGTAATGAGATATGAATCTTTGAGGAGCAGGGGCAGCTTAGGTAACCCGGTCAGTAGAGGCGAGGCAGTGGGTGCTGAGAGCGATAACGTCCAACTGACTAGCCACACATATCAGGCCCTCCATGCAGAGCCCAAACCGGCCGAGAAATTGAGCTCCTTAACGAGCCAAGAGCATTTGGCGCCTTCCATGATCGTCACCACGCCCTGCAGACAACCAGCGGACATTGTGAATTATTCCGCTTCATCGTGCCAGGACGACGATCATGAATACGAAGAAATGAAATCCATTGTTGTAGTTGACCCGGAGTGCACAGAAAAAGAGTTCGATACCAATGGCACCTAATGCTGGAGTTTACCCGATGTTGAAGACACTTCTTCCATCACCCTGTCACATCTAGAAAACGCCTATGAGAATTGTCCTTCTGAAGACGTTTTTCACCTCTCATCTACTTAGATCATGAATTCTTTTTCTTTATTATTTCTTTTTTTTAATCTATTAGTGCAGCAGCACCGTCAGTAACCAAAATGCAATTGGATATCTAACCAATTATCAGCTAGCATCAATGAGAATTACACAAGAAATTAATCAGAATAATGTTATGGAGACCATGAATAGGTCATCATTATGCACATTATTTTTTTTTTTAAAGTTTAATTCAAATTAAACCACTTCCGGATGTTCAGAAGAGTACATAATTGAATAGTTGTTTAATAGGCGACCAGCAGGTGTGGTATTTGTGAGACCTTGTTGATATTAAAGGTAAACATCGAAACGAAATAAATGTGTTTACATACTATCAATTGTTCTCATCTCGTCTATGGGAATAATTGATCAAATTACAAATTTATTAGAAAAAAAAAGAAAACAAAACTTTGAGTGGTTGTTTAATAGGCGACAAGTTATTAGTGGGGGTGCGATGTTTGCGGGACCTTGTTGAAAGTAAAGGTAAACATCGAAACGAAATAGAAAAAAGGTTTACATGATATAATTTCTTTTCTTCTCGTCTAAGTAGATAACTGATCAAATTACAAATTCAGGTTAAAAAAAAAGTCAATATAAGACCAAAAATGGGAAAAATATTTTCTCTTTAGCATACATGTATACATAAAAAGGAACAACAAAACTGTTGACCGAGTCATGAAGTACAAAAGCAATAAGGATCACTGAAAAATAACTGATCAAGGATGGCCTGGATAGTTTTAGTTTTGAATAACCTGCAAAGATTAGTCTCTGATTTACCCGCAGCCAAGTTTTGAGCAGTACCTCGAAGGTGCATTGATGACGTTTTGTCATTTCTGTTGGACTTTTCCCATTCTTTCAAATGAATTTCTGAGTTGTCAACCCCAACGCGCCTGGCACGCAGGTCACACAGAATACCCGCAAGAAGAACATAAGTAGCACGCATCCAGCAAGTAAGACACATGCACAACTGGCCCAAGTCCTTGTCCGCCCTCAGAAATTGTTCGGTATGCTTGAAAATCCTCACACGCAACAAGCCCGCATAGCTTGCCCGGAAAGGTGTGACAAGGCCTTAACATGGTTACGGGTAAAAGGGATTTGCGTGCGCACCTCCGGGTGACTAAGGGTGCGATACGTGCTAGGTACTGTTACGTGAAGGTCATCTGCGGGGACCTCCGGGTAGTAAAAATTGTTCTTCGCAAGTCGCACGCAAGGCTTGCCCGGAAAGATGTGACACGGCCTGTAAGGCCGCGTCACACGTTTCCGGGCAAGCTACGCGGGCTTGTTGCGAGTAGGGATTTTTCAGCTCGCAGGAAAATTTTCTGCGGGCGGAAAAGAATGTTTACGAGTGTCGCACTTGTGTCTTATTTGCTAGACGCGTGCAACTTACCTTCTACTTGCGTGTAATCCGTTTTACCCTCGTGAGAACTTTGAAACCGATCCGTTTTCTGTTACGAGTGACTTACAATGTACAGGTATTGGGAAGTACCTGCGTTGGAGTTGTCTGCAAGGTGCTGCCGGTAAGGGTCTCCTAATGGTGTTCTGCGTGTACCCCCGCAACTTACTCGGAACAATTTTGAACATGCTCAAGGCCTTGTCATACCATATCTGGGGAAGTTTGACTTGTGGGGAAGCAAATTTGCTACCCGGATCTCTCCGCAGTTGGTCCGCACCTGACAGTACCTAGCGCGTATCTTGCCTGTATTTGCCCGGAGGTGCGCACGCAAGTCCGATTTACCCTTAGCTAAGTTTACAGCATGACTAAAACTTTTTTCCGGGTGTGCCGTGGGAATTGCCCGCAGAGGTACACGCAGAACGCCAGTGGGAGGCCCTTAGCCCGCGGCAGCACCTCGCAGGCAACTCCCACGCATGTATTTCGCAGTTCCCGTATGCGGCCAAATTAATGACATTCTGTGGTACTTCTGCCATTCATTCAGAGGAATTGAAGACCTGAATATAAGAGCGAACCAAGTCCAATTTTTGGCCAAATTCAGTTTGGACTCATCTTGTGTATAAATTATAAATCCTAATTACCCCCGGAAGTACCTGAATTGAATGAGTTAAATCTTAAATGAATGTAAGAATGAAGGATTTGGGTCATTCTTACATTCATAATAATAGCGCCCCCTCTCATCCTTCTCTCATCTCTATAGCAGAATATCATTTATATGAATCAAAGAACGACCCAAGTCCATAATTATGAATCAAAGAACGACCCAAGTCCACCACACAAAATGGCCTCTCCACAATTAATGTAAATGTTAATTGTCATAATAATATATGTTTTAATTTGTATATTATACAATGTTGCCTTCCCATCACAGTTAAATAGAATATTATTGGACAAATAAAAAAGATATAAAGTTTTTTTTTTTAGTTTACTCGAAATGGTCTTTCATGGACTTGGGTCGTTCTTATATTCATATACTCAATTCCTTCACTAAGTCGTCAGCCCCACGCACCTGGCACGCAGGTCACACAGCATACCCGCACGAAAAGCAATCGCAATTTATAGCTTTAGCAACTCGAGCCTTCAGCTCGGGTGAGCTAAATAAGTGTCTTGCCTGTCTTCACTGCAGGACCATATCACCTTAACTCCTTGACCGTGTTATAAATCTCAAGCCCATCCACGGGTTTTTAGTTCGGTTACCAAAATGTGCAGATTGTCCAAAATGTGCAGGCAAATCCACTTTTAACTGCACATTTTGGTAACAATTGATCCCGTCAGGTATAGGTGCACTATCGGCACATTTTGGTAAATTACCAAAATGTGCAGTTACCAAAATGTGCCGTGACATAGTGACGGCACATTTTGGTAATTTGCACATTTTGGCAATTTACCAAAATGTGCCGATTTACCAAAATGTGCCGTAACACACCCTAAATGATGATTATAACACTTTTAGAGAAGAAATGTTGCCCCACTTCCAGGTTTGACTTATACCGGTTCTCCATGAGGGTTATTGCTCTCAATCACTCGCACTTTGTTAAATGTGGACAAACATTTTTGGACCGACTCTTTATCGACTCAGATTTCATGCGGTATACTCATTGTGTCTTGTAAAAATGTGTTTATGCATGTGTGTGCACATTACATGGATTTAATGTATGAGGTATATTAAATCCATATGTAAATCCATATGATATTATAATTGTAATATTTGGACTATTAACGATAGAAGCACACTCCATGCACGTATATAACTGTTTCCATTCAATTCTGGATCTTATCCAGAGCAAAGATTTCTGTTAATATTTTGTATCTGAGCCTTTGTTTGTTTGTTTGTTTTTTCGTGGAAGGGAGGGTTGGCCAATGTCAAGTGAGTGTATGTCATGTAAGATATAAGAAGTAAAAATGTTACAGGTAAATTATAGTATTACTGTCAAAGGAAAAGTAGAAGAGGCAAAATGCAAGAAGAACAAATGCCCGATGTCGAGTTAAGTCAGCGGAAGGCCATAATTGTAAAATAAACAAACAAATGAAAATTTGAATAGGCCAGTTCCCATCAGCGATGGTTTAAGGTATAATGGTTCAGTTGACCACGAATTTCAGGCCATCGAAACAAAGGCGTTGCAGGGTTTGAAGTCTCTTCAGCATGCTTGTATACAAATAAAGCACAGGACATACAGGAAAGCGGGCGTTTACTAGAGAGAGAATCATGATGGGTATATGTGTAACATTCACAAAGCAGAACCGAGTGCATTTAGCACAATCTGAATACCCAAAAGTAAAAACCTTCGTTTTCTTTTGTTTTCTTCTTTGAGGTTTAAACCCTCCCTCCCCCGCTTTTTTTTCACGTCCTTTTTGCTCGTCAGCCCATTTGAGGAGACAAGGGGGAGAAAGGAAGAAGTAATGTGAAAACTTTTATGTATAAATATATTTCTTTATCTGTTTCTTTCATTGTCTGTTTTGTTTATTTTTTTTTATACGATTCATTGGGTTTGAAACCACCCCTGCCATTTCTCCAATCATATTAGCAAAGAGCTAGATCTGCCCCTGCTGATATCATTGCGGAGTAGATGAGCACAGATCCCTACAGCGTTGGCAAAGGCGTTACTCCTATTATGACCTAGTATGAGTGGCAACCGAGTCCAAATTAATATCTTCCTCTTTTCCTTTATGATCCGATCGAGACGATTAGGTACTCTTGTGTGTATCTAGCTATGAAGGGAACAATGAAAACTAACACCCCAAATTTATTGCAAAATAGTAATTCATTCTGGTCCTATTGTGTGTGTGTGTGTGTGTGTGTGTGTGTGTGTATGTTTTCGGCAACAAGGTATAAATGGTAGTCGGCAATGTTATATTATAACATTGCCGACTACCATTCATGACAGTGAAAATTTCCCCCTATTTTTGGTTTTCAAGTACACCACACTAAAGAAAGTGAGAAGTATATTATGTTAGTGTCAACAAAAAAAAAACGGAAATAAATTTGAATTGAATGAAATTGAACGTTTCATAGAATGTACTATTATTGCCGTATTTGTACCTGTAATAAACATGTCTACCCTTTCGAAATCAATGGGGAAAAGAAATTAAATGAAACTAGGACCAGGCACCAAGGACGCAGAGCTATGTTTATACATTGATATGTGTTAATTGCATCTTTTTCACATTGTTCGCTTTCTATTGACATGTTGATTGAATATCTTTGTCTGAATATTCTTTTAAACTGAAATGATTAGATAGATTGTTACTATAATATATTGAATTTGAACACACAAGCTAATAAATCGTGCGTTCTACTGATCTTTACGTTGTAATAAACAGATGAACGAGCAGCCTCCTATTTTCGTTGATTTTGTTTGATGTTGCTCATATTTCTGTGTCTGCTAGTATCTGTATAAAAGCGTACTGGAAGGAAGTATTATGAGCACTCAAACAACATTAGTATTGTTTTGATGTGTACAACTCGAAAGTTACTGGGTTGTAGGCTTGTTCTTTTTAATCTTATGGATAGGATGTGTTCGTCAATACTTCGTATCGCCAAGATTTTGCGTATCATCATTAACCATCAACGTTCAAATAATGAACTTTTGATAGAACAAAACTTCTTCAGGCGTATCGGATTGAAATGTATAGTTGTGTACTAAATTGGCCTATATGATAAATTACACTGAAAAGGCAATTACATGAATTAAAAGTCGATTTCGCTAAGAAGATAGCAGAACTGACCCAAAATGGAACAGTTTGTTTTAGCTGTAGCTATATCTAAGAATGAATAAGGTTATGTACGTATGATATGTTGTTACTTTTATCATTATCATCGTCTGTTTTTTTTTTTTTGTCCCAGTTTAGGGCCACAATTCTGATTACCCTATAAATATTTTACACGTTGAAATAAAAATGAAATCTGAAAGGACTGGATATTATTCATTTTTACCTGTGAAATCACATTTTGCTTCATTCAGTCTCTTTTTTTTTTTATTCTGAAAAGTTGTAGACATTGTACATCCAGATTATATAGTATGATTTCCTTGCATGTAATGTTGACAAGGCTTGACAGGAAACAATATCAAAAAAAAAATGACGATAAAATTTTTCAAAAGTGACAATAGCTTTCGTAGGTACAATAATGCATACTTTAAAGTAAAAGTTCAAGCAACACTTTTGCTCCGGCGCTGTTAGAACGGCGTTTCTAAAGTCGATTAAAAGTGGTATTCGGCATTTGAACTGGTCAACCAGAGGTTCTCGATGCTGCGTTTTGTGTTGTGTTGTATTGTGTTGTTTTGTTTTGGTTTTATTTTATTTTTTGTAAACATGTTAAATGGATACAAGAATGAATTCAATGAATTCCTGCAAGAAACCGCCGACAAAAATGAAACAACTACTATAGCTAAACAAATGATCATCTGTCGACTGTCCCCATCAGCCCACAAACCAGGACAGGGTTTCAAAAGAATGGGTGAAGCAAGTCCACCTTTGAATGCAAGGTCGTTCAATATTAATGAAAATTCAAATTTTCAATTCAAATGATTTTACTGGGAATGTTCTGCATTCAATATATATTACCAATGAAATAGAGTCATTTCTTTTTACTTCCAAGACAATAAGACATACAACATGTACAGTGATTGCATCCGAATAAAACTGAGATGTACGTGTACAGATTGCTGGAAAAAAAAAAGAGACAAGCCAAATGGGAACCACTCTGGATATGGTGAATCAGATGATCTGGGTGAATTATGGCGCATGTATTGAGAGTGTGAATGCAGAAGAATTATCAAATAAGCATGTACACTGTAGCTTGAAGATACGACAGCCTTAAAAGCCTTAAAAATGACAAAATCGTGTAAATATGGTGATTCAAATTATTCAAATATTTATGTATGATAGAGTGGGCACTTTTTCATGTCCCATATCTTAGATGGCAACCGGCAGTATACAATAAACCAATAATATGTAAATTACTAAGAAAACAGAGAAACATGTATATAGATAAACAAATAAACAAAAACCATCTCTGTCTGCTATCTGCAATCGCATGAGATATATATAGGGCACACTTTCGTTTTTGAAAGTAATAATTCAATAAACTAGTGACAGTAAGCTCATTAAATAAATCTGAAGTTATTATTCATATACTTAAAGCTACTATGTAGCCATCAAAAGTGTGATATGTCTGACATCAATCAAATGTCATGTGTATGTAGGTCACGTGTCCTATTATTGTAAACCGTCATAAGCATTTCCCGGTGATTATAATAATGTGCCTATATAGAAGCACTGAGTTGACTTCACACTCAATGACTGCAAGCACTTTGAGAGAAGACATGCGATACGCATTGAGCGCCGTATTACCTACGAAAATTATTTTTAACAGTGCTTCTGTAAGAAGAAAAAAAAATAAGAGCAAGAAAAACCCTAACAAATTCAATGGAATGGCGTGGAAGTCAAAAAGTGTGTTGGTAATTTGGCTACTTCTGCTCGTTCAAGGCATCATGTTATGCATCGTAACAGCAAAGAAGCCTTCACTTTCGTGCCTCAATGATCATGAAGACATCTATCTGTCAAAAGGTAAGGTGACTTTTTAAGAAAAATCTTTTTATCGCTTCGGGAAGGAGAATTGTTTCAAATATTTGTACATGGTCTTATGGGTAGGCAAATCTAATGTAAGTATAGTTCAAGGTAAAGGTAAACTTAAAGTTTCAATTTGAAATAAAATCTTATGAAGTTTGTATGAAATACATTCATTATAACTACATAAATCATATGAATATCATAGAAGACATAGAAGACTATAGATTCATAAAAACAATAGGTTTGTAAGGCAGAATTGAGGAAGAGGTGCATTGTATTCGTTATTCATTCTGATTGTGATTTTTTTCCTCAGAAAGAAAGCAAGGGATTAAATGCATGACCTGCTTAATATAAGGTGTACATTTACATTAAAAAATATGTTGTAGCATATTTCTGTACCCAGTTGAAGGTTTTTTCTTCATCGTCTTATCATATGAATACTACCCAATATGCTGGACATCTTGCGGGTTAACAGATGGGGAAATTATCTATAGATAGATCGCATAAAGCGAAGAACTGTTGGTTTCATCCACGTTACACAAAATAGGACATTGAGGAATACAGTCATGCATTCAAATACACATACTCTGTGTGTGTATTGAACATAGTATCAACATTACTATTCCCTATATTTTGCATGCGTGCTTTTGTTTTTGTGTACAGCTTCAACTTGTCTTGGCTGCTTCAGCGTAAGTTGCTATCGGGACTATTTTATCTTCGAGGATGAGAACATGACGATTGTAACCTGTGTCAACGAATGTGAGAAAAGAGGATTCCTGTATGCTGGGCTGGCTTATGGTCATATGTGTAGCTGCGGCGTATTGGAATGCAACGAAACAGGGAGAGTACCAGTCCAATCTTGTGGCATGCCATGCCGAGGAAATCTCGCCATGTTTTGTGGTGGTTTCTATTACTTCTCCGTTTATAGCGGTAAGTTATCCTAGAGGTCCTGTTTACCATTTGGAGCAGGGATCTTTAAAAGAGTTCGAGAAATCACATTTGATGCATATGTGAAGGTTAGTTATATCACAAAACATCCTACATATAAGAATTTCGAAATAAAGCCTAAAATATATGGAGATGTCACCACTGTTCTCAATAAACCATAACTGTGGATGGTTTAGTCTACAAAAAATTTTATTATAACTATTGTTCACATTTTGTATATTTAACAATACTTAGCATTAATTCAAATTTGTACATTGGTTGTTTCGATCCCAAACTCACATTTAGAACTATTTTTTATTCATTCATTCATTCAATTCGTTTATTTCCATTTCAATCACAATAAAAACAACATGAAGCATTCGGTGTTACAGATGAACATAAACAACAATGACATGTAAAAGAAACCACAACAACAACATCAGAATTACAGTCATGAATTGTTCCAGAATACAAAAGGCAACAAGTAAAATGGAAAATGGTGTACACATAAAAAGCCAATAAGGCCTGTAGGCGCGCATACATCGTTGTTACAAATCGTGTAGAATTGGAATCAAAGTTGTTTTCAAAAAACATAAATCAGTTTTATACAGAAGATACGCAAAAGAACATCAGACACAAAAAAAAAACCAAACAAACAAACAAACAAAAAAAAACAAAAAAAAAACGAAATGAACATAGAAAGAATTATTAGATACATCAATGCAATCTTAATAAAAAGATAAAAGATGTCTTTTATACTGCTTCTTAAATAAATTATTATGTTGCTTATTATAATTATCTGGATTAATAATTGCATTCCAAAAAACTGGTCCTGTATGACGAAGAGTTTGTTTTAATTTCGTACTCGGACATTTCCATTGATGAATTTTATTGCAGCTCCGTGTGTTATGAGTGTGTATGTTTGAATTTAATGCGAACATATTCATGATGTAAGGAGAGAGTGTATCTGTGTGGAAACGTTGCATGAAAGAAATTATTTGAAGTTTATTTATATCGTGCAGCTTAAGTGTATTCAATCGTTTAAATAACTGAGAAGTGTGAGCTAAATATGAAGATTTAGTAACATTACGAATCGCTTTCTTTTGTAATTTGAATAACTTATCAAGTCTGGAATTAAAAGTGTTTCCCCATACGACATTACAATACAACAAATGAGGCAATATAAACGAATTGTAAAGAGAAAATAAAACAAAAGATGGCAATTCAAACTTCAAACGATTTAAAACACCTACAAACTGCGCAACTTTTCTGCATACATTTTCTATGTGTTCACGCCAGTCAATATTTTCATCCAGAATAATACCTAAAAACTGAACTGATTTACATCGAGTAATTGGCTTTCCATATATTTTTATGTCATTTGTGAATTGCACATTTCCCTTCTTCTTATGAAATAACATATAATTAGTTTTATCTACATTTAATGACAGTTTATTGCACCGAAACCATTTCACAATTTTAAACACATTTTTATTTACAATATCATACAAAATATCTATATTACTATGTGAAGCAAGAATAGTGGTGTCATCAGCATACAAAATGAAATCAAAATCAGGGCAAGAATTAACAATATCATTGATATAGAGTAAAAAAAGCAAAGGACCTAAAATCGACCCCTGTGGGACCCCGGTGCAAATCGTTTTAAAATCAGAAGAAACAGAATCAAAAACAGTATATTGCATTCTACCAGAGAGATAAGACTTAAACCACTTCAAGCAAATACCTCTAATACCATAATACTCTAGTTTCTTTAATAAAATAAAATGGGAAAGAGAATCAAAAGCCTTTGAAAGATCCATGAATATTCCTATTACACTTTTATCAACATTCATTTCATTGACTATTCGGTCTTGTATTTCAGTGATAGCCATTTCAGTTGAAAAACATTTTCGGAAACCATATTGACTCGGATATAAAACATTTTTGGACAATAAAAACTTATAAAATCTATTATACATTACTCTTTCGAGGATTTTAGAAAAACAAGGTAGAATTGAAATGGGTCGATAATTACTAAAAACTTGAGAGTCACCTTTTTTAAAAACAGGAATGACTTTGGCTATTTTCAACTTATCAGGTACAATACCGTTAGAAAAAGACAAATTCAAAACATAAATTAATGGTTCAATTATTGCATCGATTACCCCTTTAACTACTTCACCATCAACATCATCAAATCCTGAACTTTTCCCGGATTTCATTTCTGCACATATATCCAGGATTTCCTTTTTTGTTACAGGTTTCAAAAACAAACTTTCATTTATGGGCGTATTCATATATTCAGAGAAAGCATATTCATCTTCAGAAAAATTCTCATTCATTTTCAAACCAATATCAACAAAATATTCATTAAAATTATTTGCTATAATATCAGGGTCGTATATAATATTATCATCTATCTTAAATGAATTACATAAAGTTTGCTTACTCTGTTTACGTCCAAGTACATCATTTATTAATGACCATGTCTTTTTTAAGTTATTCTTTACATATGAAAACTTTTTATGATAATAAGATCTTTTCGCTCGACGTAAACTCGAGTTCAATTCGTTACGACATTTTTGATACATTACTTTGTTTTTTTCAGACGGATTTTTCATATATCGTTTAAAAAGCTTATTTTTCTTTCGTATATCTTTCAGAATAGCAAATGTAACCCATGGTTTCTTTATAATACATTTCCGTTTACTTTTTCTCATCTTAGGAATACATTTGTCATACTCCGCACAGAAAAATTCAAGAAAAACATTATATGCATCATTTGCATCACTTTCACTGTATACAAATGACCAATCAATCGACTGTAAAATATTATTAAATTTCAAAATATTAATTGGATTGATCTCTCAAAATGTGAACAAGTTTACTTTTTCAGTGTCTTTACCATGTGAGGGATATATTATGCTATAAATTGGAAAATGATCTGTCATATCAGTCAAAAAAAATTCCAGAATGAATAGATTTATTTACAACATTTGTCATTATATTATCTATAAGAGAAGCAGAGTTTCCTTGAATACGGGTAGGCTTATCTACTAATGGATACACACCGGCTGAAAACAACAAATTAACAAACTCACTTACATAAGAAATATTATACACATTAAGTATGTTGATATTGAAATCTCCCATAATAAATACAGATTTATCTTTAATAAATTCATGATTTAAAAATGTTTCAAAATAAGCGATAAATGATTGCACATTACATTTCGGCTGACGGTACAAAACTTGAACAATATTATGCTTACAAATTCCAGATAATAATTCAATACAAAGAGATTCAAGCCCTTCACATTCTTGCATTGGTTTACAGACTCTGTATTTCAAATCTTTCCTGATGAACATTGCAACGCCCCCTCCTCTACCTGTAGACCTGTCAGAATGTATAAAATCATACCCGTCAATATCAAAAGAAAGCGGCAAGCCAGGAGATATCCATGTTTCAGATATGCCTATTATAGAAAAAGAAAAATCAAGGCACGCAAGAAAACCGCAAACTTTATCAAAGTTGCGTAACAAACTTCGTGCATTTATATGTATAAAACTTAAATTTACATCTACTTTATTTACTTTAACATTAAATTCAGCATCAGTTACATAATCTACAGTTCTTACATCATGAATCAAATTATCATCACCATCATATAAGTTAAACTGAAATTTGCTTCCCAGATTGAGATAATCCGTTTTCTTTTCTGCGTGCTTATCAAAATTTACAAACTCCTCATCGCTGACACCAAAAAAAGGTAAATTATCAAAAGCATTGTCATTTTCTACATAACCAGTACTTGTTTCGTCAGAGCTTAAAAAATCAGATTGTAATGTACTTACTGAGTGTGACATACAGAAACAATACCTCAAAACGTTAGAACAAACAACATCAACAACAGACGAAGATCAATATATCAAAATTGTAATCACTGAAACAGAGCAAAAAGACAACAGAGAATGTACACATGTGAAAAAATAATCATCAAAATTGTCACAATGTATTAGCAAAACAAAGAGAAAGCTATCAAAAATTGACCAATGACAGATCGCAATATATCACTTGGCATGTAATTTTTTTTTTAATGTAATTCATAATTTGACCAATTCGTCCCTGCCCCTAATCACCTTCTTCACTGACTTCCCATTTGTGGCGGGCAAGAGTACGACAATGCGCCCGTCTGAGGCCCAAGCCTCCTTCACTTTCGCGTGTTTTTTCGCGTCCCATAGTAGTTGCTGGTTCTGTGCCGTGAGTGGGTTTTTGCAAATGGTAAATTAATCTTCTCATAGTCTTGGGGTTTCCTCCTCTTTGTCCCGAATACATACATATTTCACGTTTTGAATCAACTTTTCCCCTGAAACCATTGTTTTATCTATGACTGATTAATACAATGAAAGCTGGATGACACTTCTAACCACCAATCAATGTGCCACCTCTTTTTATACACGACACGCGACATACGAAGTGATTTACAACAATAATTACTGGCACAAAATTCTTTGTTTGTGTGAACTTATATAAACCTCACTGTTTTGTGATCTGTACTGCAATGGTGCACCCTGTCAGCTGCACAACAACACTTTATAGTGTAAAGATAACGTGCATTTTTAGCTCTATGTATGGATGCAAACTCGTTTGTAATTGATAGTGTTGCTCATTTACTTTTATTTTCAGTAGTTGTGCTTCCCAATATGCAATGAATGGAGATCTGTTATGTCTGTAGCCCTCGTTAACTTTCCAATTTGACAGGTATAAGGTACAAATTGGACTGTATATGCTTAACATGCAAAACAATGAGGCTGTATTAGAAGGGTAATGAAATCTGTCTATTCAAGTGGAATAGATAAAATAGACGAAGTCTTGGTACCTGGGAAAATACTTTCAAGTGATCATTTTCACGGCCATTGTACGATGTACTTCACACTTGAGGCATGCACTGTCAATTTCGAAAGTATTTTGAATGGCACAATAGACAATAGCCGTGGCATCACCTCGTCGACAAATTCCTTGTATAAAGTGGATGGACACAGAAAACGGAAGTAGTTATATGCATTCTTCCATTTCATCTTTAGTTCTTTCATTCTTTCTATTTCTAAATCACGAAATGAAAATATGAATTTTGTTTTCGTGATGGATGAATTCTAAGGTCTGACATTTTAAAGTGTATATATATATACAATGTACATATGAAGAGTTTGTTTGCAAAAACCGATAAGTCCATATTTGTCAAATGGAGATATTTGCGATTAAAGGTCAAGAAAAATAAAGAGAATAATAAGAAAAGTTTTGCTTCTTTTTACCAGAACTTCAAAAATATACCTTTTTATGTAGTGACCAATATATCATTTAAAAGGTATTATTTTGTCCTTTATGACAGAGATCGTACTTCAAAATCTTTAAAAATGGACTTATCGGTTTTTGCAAACAAACCCTTCATATATGTATATATATATATAGAGAGAGAGAGAGAGAGAGAGAGAGAAGATAAACAACAAAGTTCCAGAAAAATTATTATTTTGGATTTTTCAAAGTCAATTTATTTCTTTCCATTATCAAACATAAGGCAAAACATATAAAATGTATGCATGCACAAAGTACGAAAGTTTACACACTATAAAGAATGTAATATTGTGACGAACTCGCCGTGTCGTGATTGTGAGAGTCTTTGACTATCTGTACAAATGCCTCCGCGTGCCGTGTCAGGATGGCCGAGTAGCGAAGTTCGTTTTGTTGCAATTTACAACAATCCTTTTTATTAAACTACTTGTACGAGTAGTTTCAAAAACATTTTCCACTTTTGATTCTTAATGATTCAAAAACTATATATCAGATAACACTGTCATTGATATGAGTAATAACTGAATAGTGTACAATTTTGTTGAAGGTGGTTTAAATATGAAAGCATAAATCACTTTCATGAAATCCATGATTAATTTCACAGTTAGGTTTCAGATTTTGTTCTATTTTCAACCCTCTGTACAAAACTTTCACTTTGCACAGGGGTCAATGGGTGTGTATGGGAGTGTATGGTTAACACCCTGACAATGGTCCTGAACAATGGCCGGGGTTTGAATGCTTCATTATTTATTCATGAGAAATTCCACTATCACAACTAGTCTTTATTCAGCCTCTGGCAGTATCTGTGTAAAGTCAAACTCCTGCCGAAAATGTCGTTGAGTCGCGACAGTGCTCTCCCTACTTCTAAAAAACGAAATTACAATGAATACCTTCTGTTCTGTTAAATATGGTGACAGGAAGCAAAGAAAATCAATTAGAGTATACGCTTGTGTATATGTGAAACAAATCGCCCCAATGAAAAATGCTGCTGAACTCTTTACCGAAAATGATCTCTTTTTATCGAAAAAGCGACAAATTTGTCAGACTATTAGTAGACAGTTGTAATAAAACGAAGAACTTTAGATCATTGATATGCTTTATATATCCCAAATTTAGTGATATGTGAAGCAAAATTTGAAAATAATGGCCAGCTGGAATGAAATGTGGTAATTACAAGCACATGGAAACATGTGCTTACTTTTTCCATTTGCATGCATTTTACCCTTTACCGTCTATGAATTCAGACTAGCAGTGCCCAGGGCAATCCACATGAATCATTGATTAAACAGTCATGTGTCTGGGAGCGCGAGACTGACGCCTAGTCAACAGGTGGTTCGGGCATATCCATTGTTCAGGGCCATTGTCAGCACACACTCACATACACATCATCGGTTCCTGTGCAAAGTTCAATTTTTGTACAGAGGGTTAAAATTTGACCAAAATCTGAAACCTTACTTAAAAATCAATCTTAGAGTTAATGAAACTGATTTATGCTTTCACATCCAAATCACCTCCAACAAAATTGTACACTGTTCAGCTATTTATTACTCATATCAATGACAGTTTTATCGGATGAATAGTTTCTGAACTATTAATGATCAAAAGTGGGAAATAGTACATGACTGTGCACTACTATGTAATATGTTGTATCAGAAGCAGCTCGCCAACATAAGGGGCACATACCAAGTTCACCTTCAGCAGCGTCAACATTTAGAATGTGCCACTTCAAAGCGTCACGACACCAACTTTAGTTATTGAACTGAATTGAATTGAATTGAATTGAATTAAAAAGGGGTTTTATTCATCAATATCCATCGCAACCCGGAAGTTGAATTACAGACACTGTTAACAAAGGACCATGAATACATTAAAGATACACACAAGATACAGGGTAGCCAACAAAAAAAAATCCATATAGCAACAAAAAAATCAATCTTATTCATCCTAACCCTTGCACAATGAGATCAACCTGTAATACAAAAAAAAAACAACAACAACAACAACAAATATTACAACTACAATGTCTTATATCACTATTCTCAATAATGATTCACAAATAAATTGGGTTTATGTTAATTGCGTATGCCGGCCATTTATACTTATTAATACAGATATTGTTATACAGCTCAAATCAACACATTTTACACAGCATTCAGTTAGGAACTTTTGTTACCAACTTTTGCTACCAACTTTTGTTACCAACTTTTGTTACCATCTTGTGCTACCAACTTTTGCTACCAACTTTTGTTACCAACTCAGCCACGCTAACATTCGACTACTCACGCCTTTTTGTTGCTAATAGATAAAGTTGTTCAAGCTATCGAAGCTAAATCTCACACTGTTGGAGTTTTTCTGGACCACTCCAAGGTGTTTGACACAATAAGTTGATCGTGAAATATTACTCCATAAACTGTCTTATTGCGGGATTCGTGGCAGCGTTCAGAGATTACCTCACAAATCGATCACAATTTGTACACATTAATGATTCTGATTCAAGCACAGCAAATATAACATGTGGTGTTCCACAAGACTCCCTTTTGGGACCACTTCTTTTTGTTGTGTACATAAATGATTTGCCCAGGTCGTCTGCACTCCTTTCTTTCCTCTTGTTTGCGGACGATTCAAGTCTTTTTTTGACGCACCAAAATCCTACTGAGTTACTTGATATGCTTAACTCTGAGTTGAATCACGTTAATGATTGGTAACAAATTATCCCTAAATCTTAACAAAACTAATTTTATGGTGCTTACTACTACAATACTCGTTTACCTGGCTCAATTTCAATCAAAGGGGTAAACTTACAACAGACAAATTCAGTTAAATTTCTTGGCCTTTTAATTGATTGTAAATTATCTTGGCAGGAACAAACAAATCATTTATGTACGTTACTACCAAGAAATTTGGGTGTTTTACAGGAGCTTAAACATGTTTTCCCCATATATATATATATATATATATATATATATATATATATATGTATATATATATATATAATGTACTTTACATTCGACTTTGTTACTTCTGTATCTCCATTATAGCATAGGCCTACTGGTCTGGGGGAAGTGTTCCAAAATACGCCTGGAGTCTATCTTTAGAATACAAAAGCGAGCTATAAGGATTACCAATTGTACAAATCATTTAGCACCGACAAGCCCACTTTTCAAAAGTAATAACCTCCTAAAGATTTTTTAGATATATTCTTTCTCCCTTGGTATTGCTTGGGATATTTATGTACCAGTTAACTTAAGACGAATTACCTTATGCTTTTACTCCCATGTTTGTAAAAAAAAAATGAAGTAATACATTCCTACCTTACAAGAGAGGAAAATTCATTTCACTTTTCTCCCGTAAAAACTGCATTTGCTCTTAAAAACAATAGTACATACACAGGTCCAACATTCTGGAATAGCCTTGACTCTAACATCACTGAATCGTTGTCATTGACTTGTTTTAAAAGCAAACTAAAAAAATCCCTCGTGCAGGCTTATGTCTAATCATACAACATGCAATTTTATTCGAACTCCCTCTTCTTTATCAGATTCGTCGTTTATTAGGTATTCCAGGTTTGCTTTTCGTTCTTTTTACTGAGTCATTTATGCCAAGGCTATTCCTGAATAAATGAATCATTATGTATCATGTGCATTTTTTGCGCATTCTTACAGTTACGTTACTATGTTGCTCGGGTGACAAGGAATCTTGTAAGCGCAATACAGTATTTCGCTATGCTCTCGTGTATTCTATTTCTTTCTCTTGCTCTTTTTGCTCTCTTTTCTTTTATGTCCCTTTCCTTCCTTTCATAGTTTTCATTACAAGGTTGTTTAAGAAGACAAACATTTTCATCTATATAGGGAGGTATACATTACAAGCTTTGCTTTTTAGTAGGTCCGCCAGATTTCATGTTTGTAAAATTGTCTTCTCTTGTATTCTTTGCAATTACGACGCTGTGTTCAGTCTTATGTTCAATCGATTGTATCATGTTATTTGTGTTTTGAGATGAGGAACAATAAAATCAAATCAAATCAAAATCAAATGGTACACCTTTCACAACCATGTGGTGGCACAAGCATCGTTAGTGGGCACGGGGTAAAGCGCTTGATCGCACCATTACAAACTTCTCCCAATTCCTCAAGCAACGACTCTGGAATTTGGATTGGTCACGAGGCATATGTGACTTAAGTCACATTACCAACTACTCCCGAATCCAACACCTTGTTGTCTCCTCAGGAACAGACCACTGGTACATATGACAAAATGTATGAGTATCTGAATATAAGAACGACCCATGTCCATGGAAGGCCATTTCGAGTAAACTTAAAAAAAAAAACTTCATATCGTTTTATTTGTCCAATTATATTCTATTTAAGTGTGACGGGAAGACAGCATTGTATAAAAAAATATAACATATATTATTGTGACAATTAACATTTACATTAGTTGTGGAGAGGTCATTTAGTGTGATGAACTTGGGTGGTTCTTTGAATCGTATACAGGATAGGCTGCTATATGAGATGAGAGAAGCGAAGAGAGAGGGCGCTATAATATGAATGTAAAAAAGACCAAAGTCCTGGACTTGGGTCATTCTTACATTCATATAAGATTTCACTCATTCATTTCAGGCACTTCCGGGGATAATTATTATTTATCATTTATACACAAGATGAGTCCATGCATAAGCTACAATTTCCCATGGGTCGTTCTTATATTTAGGTCTTCATATGCCAACACTCTTCTGACCGTTGATCACAGTAGCACACAAGAAGACACAGTGGAGTCATCAGTTCAGGAAAACATGTGGGCCTACAGTACATAATTAGAAGTGGACATGTAAAACACATACAAGTTTGTCATACACAGGCTGCTTATTGGAGACTTTGGCCAGATGCTTCCTCTCCTATCGCGGATAGAGGAAGCAATCCTGCACGGCCTGGATCGATGCGGAGAGTTTCCCCAGAAGTCAATCAATTTATTTACAATGTTGGCGTGGGCATTAAATTTGTGCAACGTTTGGCATTTTAGGAGTATCACTTGTACATGGTTACTAAAAATTGGCATGTATCCTCGGTCTAAATCGGTGTTGGTGTTAAAGTGTTCCAAACTTTACACCATAAACAAGTAACCACATATTTAATATCAAATGTTTAAACTCGTAATAATGCATTACCACATTAAACGATTATCCAACGTTCCGATAGTGCGCTCTTTCTGTTTTTTGTTTTAAAGAATATTTTATTCTTCATCAATGCGAAATACAATGTACAAACAATTTTATTCAAATCTCTTTGCATCAATTTCATAATCATTTTCATCAACGGAAACAAAATTTATGCCAAATCTTATCATCAATTTGATACATTTTGATACACGCTGATACATTTTTTTTTTTCACAATCCACATACATACCTCTGTTTTTACTAATTTTTTCACTACTAACCCCACATTCTCTTTTTAATTTTATTCCTTCATTACATTACACATTTTATTATCTAAATGACAAACTCCGAAAAACTTTCATTTCAACATTCATTCTAACCAACTTCAAATGTCAATATCCATTGATTGAAGTTTATTCTAAAAAAAACAAAACAAAAACAAACACAAACAAAAAACAAACAAACAAAATCCACCCAGACCACCCTTACCAACATCCATTCTCCCCTTACTACCCTATCCCATCCCCACTTCAAAATCGCCCATCACAATAAAACCTCAAAGACAATTAAAACATGCATGTGTGCTCTTTTTTGTTTTAAAGAATATTCTATTCTTCATCATTGGGAAACATAATATACAAACAAATTGATACAAAATTCTCTGGACCAATTTCATAATCCTTTACATCAATAAATACCAAATTTATACCAAAACTTTACATCAGTTTAATATGTTTTGATACACTCCGATACATTTTGTTTTCACAATCCATATACACAATCCATATATAAATGTCTCTTCTTTTCTAGTTTTACACTACTAATCCCTCATTCTCTTAACAATTTTATTCTTTCATTACATTATAAATTCTATTAACTAAATCACTTACCCAAAAAGTAATTTCTTTTCAGCTTTCGTTCAATCAAACCTAAAATATCAATATCCATTGATTGAAGTTTATTGTTAAAAAAAAAAAAACAACCCCCTCCCTCGCACCCCCCCCCCCCCGACCACTCTATACCCCCGTACAGGCATATACAGGCATAATCGATTATACCAAATCATAATCGATCTCGTAAAACCGAATCGGTTCTACCAAATTTCGTTACAATATGCGAATGAATGTATAATTATAATGTAAAACAAACATGCATACTTTGAAGAAATGACATTAAGATAATTAAATTAAGAAATAAATCGATGGAAACGAGTGAGCCACTAAAGCATTATATTATATGGATCGCTGTCTTCAAGTTGTTGTCTTCTGCTTTTATTGCTATATGCTGCAAATCTCATTTGAATTTTCTAGTTACACCACCACTACGACTGTCTCTTAGAAATGTGTCATATGTTAATTCATTCTTCAGTTAATGACAATAGCACGACAGACGAGACCTCTGAAGAATACCAATCAGGTTAGTACCGAGCTTATATACAATGTATGGTATGTATACATAATATACAATATATTTGAGTTTTTTGTCTTTGATATATATATATATATATATATATATATATATATATAAGAATGCATTTTTTTTGCATTTATATATATATATATATATATATATATATGCACACATAACACCCTCACACGTACAAAGAAAAAAAAGGCTGTAAACTCAACTCTTAATGATTATATCCATTTAACTATTCGAAAAATACTTCGTAACAACTAGGAAAACAATAAAATATTAAACTGATTTAAGTAAACTTTTTAAGAGCATATTGTTTCAAATACGTGCAACCGTTTCGTGTTTCGCATGAACGTAATATGTATGTACATAAACGTATATATATATATATATATACATATATATGAGTTTTTTGTTTTTATTTTTTGTTTTCCTCGAGAGATCCAAATGAATGCTATGCGAAAAAAAATTATTTTAAACTTCCTTTCCATTTATGTTCAATCTGCAGTCACTGATAATGGCACAGCAGCGTTGACAACAGAGGAAAACCCATCAGGTTAGTATGGACGCAATGATGCAACATCACTGTAATATGATACTGAATGCTGTTATCCAGTATTTGCCATTTAAAACATAAGGCCTAGTGATATGGGCAAACAATAAATTTGCCATTATTTTCTCCTTTTTTATTTTACTTCCCAAGAACGATATTATACACATTAATTACCTGTGAAAGCTAGTTCACAGGCGGGCTTGAAGAACTTGTTTAAGCAAGTGATGCTGCCCTCGACTGGATGTGCAGCTTAGATATAAACTTATTAGTCTACAACCCCTCACCCACCCCGTTGTATTGCATCATACGACAGAAGAAGATACACATTAATTCATTATAACCATGTACAGTATATCCCAAAAATAATTACAATGGGGGCCTCCGCAATGATATCTTTAAAAATAGTGAATCGATCTAAATACAAATTCATGGTATGAAACTATAACTCATTGCCCACATCTTTCAGGAAACCCCACTCGATTTGCTTCAGTGGTCAAAGAGAAATACGGAATTTTGTGGAGGATGTCGGGAATCTCTTCTGTCCAAGTTCTGTCTGTTATTAACACACAAGATCATCAAAATGCTAAACTCGGAAGAATCCGATTCATGACATGCTTTACAACAGTCCACATTTCTCCGTGACCGCTTAGTCAAATTGAATGGGGATTTCTGCAAAATAGAGCTAAAATGTGACATTTTAAGACCCTGAAGTAGCGCTTAGAAATTTAATAATATTGGGCGTTATCAATGCGAAATCTGATTGTAATCTTTTGGGGGACATACTGCAGTAAGTCGCCCCCAAAATTATAATCAGCTTTTCGAATTGATAGCACCCTATATGATCAACCTGTCTAAGTGCTACTTCAGGGTCTTAAAATATAACATCTTAGCTCTATTTTGCAGAAAACACCAATCAATTTGGTTAAGCGGTCACAGAGAAATGTGGATTGTTCTAAAGCATGTCATGAGTCTCATCCTTCCAATTTTAGCAATTCAATGCTCTTGTGTGTAAATAATAGACAGAATTTGGACAGAAGGGATTCCCGACATCCTCTACAAAATTCCTCATTACTCTTTGACCACTGAAGCAAATCGAATGGGATTTTCTGTAAGATGTGGGCAATGAGTTATAGTTTCATACCCTGAATTTGTATTTAGATTGATTCACTATTCTTAAAGATATCATTGCGGAGGGCCCCGTTGTAATTTTTTTTTTGGGACATACTGTATAGTCGAAACATTACGTTCATAGAGTCGAAGAAGCGGAAAAATGTTGAGGAATTCATTTGGTTGAAGAATGATTTTTTTTTCAATTTTCATATGCCATGTCGGTGGGGTAACACAGAAGAGCCTCTATCTCAGTTCATTATGTTGATCTAATAATAAGATTGCAATTGAGAGAAATAGTGCATTGGCTGCTATGTTCCATTCGCCTATAACTGAACATTTGACATTTTTAAATTACAAGGTTTTGTCGACCCAACAACGATATGAATTATCTTCTGCCATTTTTCTTTCAAAGTCCAAGAATCTTGTGAGTTCAAATATTCTTTATTTTTCAACAGAGGTTTCTATTATGCTTTAACTAGGTTCTATGCTTAATATATATATATATATAGAGAGAGAGAGAGAAATGAATATGGTATTTGTGTGTATAGCTCATGTAATTTGTGAGGAAGTGAATCAGTGTTTCTCGACCGGGCTCAAAGACAGGGGTTTTTGTTTTAGTTTAGAGCACTTTCGATTGATTTGATTCTTGTGCATTGTGCCTTTTTAAATGTTATATTTGGATTATGATACCAAGTCTAAATGTCAGTTCATTTCATTCTTTGTCCTGTGTTTACTCTAAGCTCAAGATGGTATATCAACGACGGAAATCTCTTGGAATAATTCGCGAAGTAAGCCCAAAACTCCCCCCTCCAGCAAAACACAGAAACAAAACAAATAAAAACAAAATGAAATAAATCCCATCATATCTATGTCTCCATATTCTTCCGTACAGATGGTGCTAAATCCATTTTTCATCAAAATGATTTCTTTTTCTTAAAAGAAAAGTATATTTCGTTTTTAGAACAAGCGCTACACAGTTAAGTCTTCAAAGTGTTGATATTCTTGTGAGAAAAAACGGACAAACCAGGCAACGAAAAATTAGTTTTGTTCCAAAAAGTGCTTATCAAGCTGGATCCAATGAGAAACCCGTGTGCATGCATGATGCACTCTGACCTCATATTAACGCCAGGCTGGCTAGCTCTCCTAAATTCGTTAGATTGAGCTGATGGACATATCCAAAATTAGATTGAAAATCTCAATCTCATGGATTTTAGAAGTCAATCTGCTTTCACAGTTTCATTTTGGATTTGTCCCTAACCACGACACTGTAGATTGATTTCCACTCTAAGGAGATAATACATATTCCAAGTTCATTGTCAGATTCTTTATTACGCTTAAAGGGGATGGCTAGTAACCGATCAGTGGGAATCAGTGGGAATGCTGAGGGATGATTGTTCCAATCCTTGTGGGATTCATTTAAGAGTACATTATATGTCTACTGTTGTGTGAAAATTATTTGCTTCAGAACGGTCTCATATTCAAGTTATGTGCAGATTAATGCCCCGTCACTGACCAGGGACGCTTACCTGGACACATTACACTGCACATTACTTGAATATGAGACCATTCTGAAGCAAATAATTTTCACACAAGAATAGATATATAATGTACTCTTAAAGATAATAAAAAGTTTTGGTGCCTCAAAAGTTTCCCTGAATTTCCGTGTTTCAGGTTAAAGTATCTATCATATAACTAACACTGTGAGACTTACTCGCCCCAAAGTGCTCTCATTTCTTAGTAATCATGCAATTTACTGCGACCAGCAGCCCCATACGCATAGCGACCAGCAGCCCCATACGCATAGCGTAATGGGGCTTCGCATTGTAGCATCCAGGATCATGACAGATTTAGTATCGCGGGCAAATATCAACTTAAAATCCACAAAATTCTTCAATTTGAAGACTTACCAATTAAGTTGAAGTCTTGAAAACAGGCTTTGGGCAACGTTTGGTTCTGCCAATAGTCCCTTTCTGTTCGAATTGATGACTGAATGTGACTCTGTCGAGAGGACCTTGGGAGAGCTACATACACTGATTACTACGGCCAGCGCATACGCACACATCACATGCGAACAAATTTCAAATCCATGAACGGATAAGATGTTTGTGTGCGCATGCGCTGGCCGTCAATTCAGTGTAGCTCTCCCAAGTTCCTCACGACCGAGTCACATTCAGTCATCAATTCGAACAGAAAGGGACTATTGGCAAAACCAAACGTTGCCCAAAGCCTGTTTTCAATACTTCAACTTAACTGGTAAGTCTTCAAATTGAAGAAATTTCTGGATTTTAAGTTGATATTTACCCGCGATACTAAATCTGTCATGATTCTGTGAGCTACAATGCGAAGCCCCATTTAGCTATGCGTATGGGGCTGCTGGTCGCAGTTAGCTACACAGTATGCGTATGGGGCTGCACGCTGCTGGTCGCAGTGATATTCGCACAATACGTGTACTACCTCGCCGCCGCCGTACGGCGGCGGCTCTGGTACGAAACCATTATTGCATGATTACTAAGACATGAGAGCACTTTGGGGCGAGTAAGTCTTACAGTGTTATTTATATGAAAGGTACTTTAACCTGAAACACAAACTAAGACAAGGAAATTCAGGGAAACTTTTGAGGTAATACCAAAACTTGTGATCTTTAAATGAATCCCACAAGGATTGGAACAATCATCCTCCAGCATCCCCACTGATGCCCACTGATCAGTTACTAGCATCCCCTTTAAGCAATATAGATTTATGATATGAATTAACTCAAACAGGAAATATAGGAAATTCAGGACCAGAATAGCATTCAGTCTGTCTGCAGGGTTGAAATAGTATGAGAACTGCATTGTGGCAATCTGTATAGAATTGTAGTTTTTGTATTTTCACATCAAACCGTTTGATTTTCTTGTAAAAGATCTGACGACAGAAATCGAATCACCAATTGACCTGACCCTAACTTCAACTTCTTCAGCAAGCTTAGAGCTAACAACATATCTTCATGAATCAGAAAAGCCCATCAGTAGTGTCAACAAGAACACTGACAAGCCATCTGTGATCGCACTTACCGTTGCTGTGGTAGTGCTGTTCGTCCTGCTTCTGCTGTTCGTGACGAGATATGAGTGGCTAAGGGGCAGGGGAAGTTTGGGTAACTCAGTCAGTAGAGGCAAGGCAGTGGGTGCGGAGAGCGTTGATGTCCAAATGGCTACCCATGATACATATCAGGCCCTCCACACAGCGCCCAAACTGTCCGCGAAAACGGAAACCAACGAGAGCCCGGAGAGTTCAGTGCCATCCGCGAAGGTATGTACGCCCTACCGGCAACCTGCGGCAATCGTCGATCCCGCTTCATTCTTCCAGAACGCCGAGCAAGAATACGAAGAAATGCAATTTGAGTCTGTGGTTGACCCGGGGTGCCCGGATTCGGAGTCCAAAGCCTACGTCACCTGCTTACCCGGTGTTGGCGACACTTATTCCACCACCTGGCCTCAATTGGAACGCAATGAAATCACCTATCAGAACTGCCGTCGTGACATTGTGTTGTAGGCGTCTTGAACTAATACCACGCAGAATATTTTGAAATATTCTAGAAGATCACACTCTCAATGCTTAATACTGAAGGTAGCTACCCTTGTTACTAAAGTGATCAATGTGGATAAGTAGTTAGATCACAAGCCATCAGTAACAATTGAAATTACACTCTAGCCTGCACTGGATTAGAAAATATACCATACTCATTTAATCCCGTTGTCACATGCAACACATGACTTTTCGTATGTGTTTATGAGGTAAGTGTTTCTGCGTAATATTCATTGATTTTTAACCGTCCACGACTATAATGATGATCATATTAAAGACAAGAGTGTAACAGGAAGATCACATAATGTAACAGAATCATTAAAAACATCATAACGAAAATATGGACAATCTAATTAAAGATCACATACGAGTGTGGTTATGATAAATAGATGTGAATTTGGATCATAAAAACAGAGTGATGATTATCACAGGACTTCCATACTTATGCTGGAAGAAGGGCTCATATTGAAAGTGACATATATAAGATTATGTGCATAGGAAAGATGTTGAGATTAAACAAACAGATGTAATTAACTTTTTGTATCATATAAATAAATTAAGACAGTCATAGTTTTACTTTCAGTGATTATATGAAATCTTGCTTAAATTTAGAAGTAGTGAATTGAAGGCTCATTTTTTATTTTGTGAAAATCGATAGCTCAAAAATAAAATTGGAAGTGCTTTGAAGTGCTGATCAACCCCCAGTCACATACACTTGAGTGCTCACATTTCATTTTGAACTTGTCAGTCATTTTATTTAAGTGCCTGAAAAAGAAAATCGAAAGTAGTAAACATGATATTGTTTGACCGAGGCCACTCAACCGATTGTAACGATCAAACTTGAAGCGCATACAACGAACATGGATGATAACTTTATGCAATCGTCCGGGTAAACCTATATAACAGGGCCTGAACATAATTACATTAACCTCTTATCAGCCGGATCCCACAATAAGATGTGTAACCGTCCGTACTGGATCCTGAAAGCATCTATTCACCATAACGACCCATCCTACCTTATGTCGACCAAGTTGACAGAAAACTGGTCATAAAAAGTATGTATAAAACAATTGATTACGTCTGTATTAATCCATTACGTGGTTTCGTTTTGTGTATGTATGTGTGGTAGTGCGTTTTGCAAACGTATTGACAGATGCTATCTATACTACTCTTTGTGTAGAGTGCATGTTACAGGGCTAAGCTTACCTAAGGCTAATAATAAGATTCTTCTTCATTTTGTCACGTGCACACACAATTCAGGTGCAAGAGAACAGTCTGTCTGAACATCAAAGCACTCCTCGTGTTCTATACGCAGAAACCACTGAAAGTGGAGCACAATTAATGCTAGTCGCTAATCACCGTAAGAAGTAGTGGACAACGTTATTACGATCATTATTACGTATTATGCTTCGTCAGCTGAGAATGAGAAGGGCGCTAAGTTGTCTCGAACACTATTGGTTTAGTGGCAACCTAATGCCCTTGAGAATTATATGTAGACATTATCATCGTTATTATCGTATTTATTTCAATTTGACCTATAGATTTTGGAATTACCTAAATTTACAGCATTGACAATGATTGAATTTGAATAATAAAAAAATAACACTGATTTACATTCAACGGGAAATATGAGCATCAATAAGGACAAGTATGTTATAGTGTTCGTTATTATTTTCTAGATAATAAAGACTAAGCTTTATAGGGACCGGAAATTACACATGTATGATGTGGAACTTATCTTTTTTTTTATTACGTTAATTTCAAGTGTATCTTTCCTCAATGTGTGTTTTATTTTATGTCATTTGCTCTGTCAACATTGTACACAATGATCAAGTTTCTGTGCATAGATCTTACTATAAATAAATTAACTATTAATAAATTAACTGATGTCTGCATATTAGAACAGAAAGTGTGATTGGTTGTTATCAATACACTGTATGTCATTATACATGAATGGATAGAAAACTTCTGTTAATTACATTGTGATATAAAGTCATTGGAAAGACTCACTAGTTGTTTGCAACAATGTATTAGATTTCTAAGCCCTCTTTGTATAATAAGTTGATCTTGGGCATAATCCTTCAATAGCAATAAAATAAGGGTGTTGCTGATGTTTGATTAAAGATTTTATTTCTGTGTTTGGAATTAATGTATAGATACCATTGAAATACCATCCTATATATGAGAATTTCAATCTATTCATACATGTCTGTATGAATTTCAGGGAGCAAGAAGGTCAAAATTCTCAGTTTGCAGAAGTCAGACAAATGACACCTAATCTTCCAGCTTTAAGACGTTTGAAGAGAATAGCGTGTTTCTTTCTGTTCAAAGACCGGGCAATGCTCTCCATCCCCAGACCCAAAGGAAAAGGGGGAAATTCTTTACAGTATCGACAGCATTGCCCACTTCATCGACATTTCTCTGCATTTTGTCAGACGTTCCTGTTGGCAAGCATGTGACTATGTATGACCACGGTTTGATGTCAATCCCGATAACAATAGTGCAGAGGTATGTTTCAGTTTCATTTTGATAATGGCCAAGGGGGCGTGCTGTGACGCTGGCAACAATTAGGCCTACTTGATTGCCTGTTGCAGATCTACTTTCCCCATAAGTCACATTATGTTTTGTGCTAATGAAGACAAGGACAATAAAGAAAGGAAATGAAAGATAAGTAACGACCGTATTAATTGTTTTGTCAACATTGTACACAATGATCAAGTTTCTGTGCATAGATCTTACTATAAATAAATTAACTATTAATAAATTAACTGATGTCTGCATATTAGAACAGAAAGTGTGATTGGTTGTTATCAATACACTGTATGTCATTATACATGAATGGATAGAAAACTTCTGTTAATTACATTGTGATATAAAGTCATTGGAAAGACTCACTAGTTGTTTGCAACAATGTTTTAGATTTCTAAGCCCTCTTTGTATAATAAGTTGATCTTGGGCATAATCCTTCAATAGCAATAAAATAAGGGTGTTGCTGATGTTTGATTAAAGATTTTATTTCTGTGTTTGGAATTAATGTATAGATACCATTGAAATACCATCCTATATATGAAAATTTCAATCTATTCATACATGTCTGTATGAATTTCAGGGAGCAAGAAGGTCAAAATTCTCAGTTTGCAGAAGTCAGACAAATGACACCTAATCTTCCAGCTTTAAGACGTTTGAAGAGAATAGCGTGTTTCTTTCTGTTCAAAGACCGGGCAATGCTCTCCATCCCCAGACCCAAAGGAAAAGGGGGAAATTCTTTACAGTATCGACAGCATTGCCCACTTCATCGACATTTCTCTGCATTTTGTCAGACGTTCCTGTTGGCAAGCATGTGACTATGTATGACCACGGTTTGATGTCAATCCCGATAACAATAGTGCAGAGGTATGTTTCAGTTTCATTTTGATAATGGCCAAGGGGGCGTGCTGTGACGCTGGCAACAATTAGGCCTACTTGATTGCCTGTTGCAGATCTACTTTCCCCATAAGTCACATTATGTTTTGTGCTAATGAAGACAAGGACAATAAAGAAAGGAAATGAAAGATAAGTAACGACCGTATTAATTGTTTTGTCAACATTGTACACAATGATCAAGTTTCTGTGCATAGATCTTACTATAAATAAATTAACTATTAATAAATTAACTGATGTCTGCATATTAGAACAGAAAGTGTGATTGGTTGTTATCAATACACTGTATGTCATTATACATGAATGGATAGAAAACTTCTGTTAATTACATTGTGATATAAAGTCATTGGAAAGACTCACTAGTTGTTTGCAACAATGTTTTAGATTTCTAAGCCCTCTTTGTATAATAAGTTGATCTTGGGCATAATCCTTCAATAGCAATAAAATAAGGGTGTTGCTGATGTTTGATTAAAGATTTTATTTCTGTGTTTGGAATTAATGTATAGATACCATTGAAATACCATCCTATATATGAAAATTTCAATCTATTCATACATGTCTGTATGAATTTCAGGGAGCAAGAAGGTCAAAATTCTCAGTTTGCAGAAGTCAGACAAATGACACCTAATCTTCCAGCTTTAAGACGTTTGAAGAGAATAGCGTGTTTCTTTCTGTTCAAAGACCGGGCAATGCTCTCCATCCCCAGACCCAAAGGAAAAGGGGGAAATTCTTTACAGTATCGACAGCATTGCCCACTTCATCGACTTTTCTCTGCAGTTTGTCAGACGTTCCTGTTGGCAAGCATGTGACTATGTATGACAACGGCTTTGATATCAATCCCGATAACAATAGTGCAGAGGTATGTTTCAGTTTCATTTTGATAATGGCCAAGGGCGCGTGCTGTGACGCTGGCAACAATTAGGCCTACTTGATTGCCTGTTGCAGATCTACTTTCCCCATAAGTCACATTATGTTTTGTGCTAATGAAGACAAGGACAATAAAGAAAGGAAATGAAAGATAAGTAACGACCGTATTAATTGTTTTGTCAACATTGTACACAATGATCAAGTTTCTGTGCATAGATCTTACTATAAATAAATTAACTATTAATAAATTAACTGATGTCTGCATATTAGAACAGAAAGTGTGACTGGTTGTTATCAATACACTGTATGTCATTATACATGAATGGATAGAAAACTTCTGTTAATTACATTGTGATATAAAGTCATTGGAAAGACTCACTAGTTGTTTGCAACAATGTATTAGATTTCTAAGCCCTCTTGGTATAAGTCTGCGCGCACCCGCGTGTGTGCGTGTGTGTTTGTGTGTGAGCTCTTACCAAAGAGATTTTTCTTCTCTCATACTCGTTATAAGCTCTTTGGCTCTTTCCAAAAGCATATGTTGCACACAAGGACGTTTTTGGTTTGGGATTTTGTCCATTCGTCAATGATACATGGAGTGTAGTTGGTACAGAAATTGATCGTGGGCATAATCCTTCAATAGTAATAAAATAAGGGTGTTGCTGATGTTTGATTAAAGATTTTATTTCTGTGTTTGGAATTAATGTATAGATACCATTGAAATACCATCCTATATATGAAAATTTCAATCTATTCATACATGTCTGTATGAATTTCAGGGAGCAAGAAGGTCAAAATTCTCAGTTTGCAGAAGTCAGACAAATGACACCTAATCTTCCAGCTTTAAGACGTTTGAAGAGAATAGCGTGTTTCTTTCTGTTCAAAGACCGGGCAATGCTCTCCATCCCCAGACCCAAAGGAAAAGGGGGAAATTCTTTACAGTATCGACAGCATTGCCCACTTCATCGACTTTTCTCTGCATTTTGTCAGACGTTCCTGTTGGCAAGCATGTGACTATGTATGACCACGGTTTGATATCAATCCCGATAACAATAGTGCAGAGGTATGTTTCAGTTTCATTTTGATAATGGCCAAGGGGGCGTGCTGTGACGCTGGCAACAATTAGGCCTACTTGATTGCCTGTTGCAGATCTACTTTCCCCATAAGTCACATTATGTTTTGTGCTAATGAAGACAATGACAATAAAGAAAGGAAATGAAAGATAAGTAACGACCGTATTAATTGTTTTAATGACGAACAGATAAACAGTTATTGAAGAGTATGACCGCAAAACGCCTTAAGCGCCATTTTTGTACAGTTTAAAGTATATAAAATCCATCAGAGTGGAACTAATTATTATTTTCTCAAATGTTACATAAAGAATTATCATTGAAGTTATGAATCAGAATATTCCATATTGTCTTCATATTTCCTTTACTTCAGCGGCTTTAATCATAAGGTAACAAGAATGGAGTTTATCAAATTTTGCGATCAAACTCTTCATTTGTAAAAATGCTTTAGGGTACATTATCTTATGAATAGACTGATGTAAATTCTTCTCATTCATCCACTCGACGTACAAGATCAAAGATTAGTTGAATCAAGAAACTGGAAATAAACTCACTGTTGCGACGTTTCGCCAATTATCAATTGGCTTCTTCGTCGTCAGGACCCTCTTCCACAGAGCAGAGACCATAGTTCACAGTCCACCTGAGGTTGAAAAAGAAAAGACCAACATCAAAAACGCCCTGGCTGGACGTGGATACGCAGACTGGGCATTCTCTAAAGCAGACACCCCGAAACGACCAAGCAAGAACACACAGAGAACCCACGGTACACAGGGACGGAAAGTCACCATCACTATCCCGTACGTGCATGATCTGTCGGACAAGATCAAAAGGCTGTTTCAGAAACAGGGCATCACTACTGCCTTCAAGCCCCACAACACATTAAGGCAGAGATTAGTTCACGTCAAAGACCGAGTCGCCAAAGAAAAAACAGAGAAACGTGGTCTATGGCATCCGATGTTCCCAGGAGGATTGCCATGATTTCTACATAGGGGAGACACAACAATCACTAAAAGCTCGCATGAACCAACACAGGAGACCCAGCAACTCAGAAAGCATCCCGGATTCAGCAGTATACACACACATCAATGCCAGCAAACATTCGTTTAACACCAATCAAGTGATTATTCTGGAGAGAGAATCCAAGTGGTTTGAGAGGGGCGTCAAGGAAGCCATCTGGGAACGTGTGGAGAGACCTACACTTAACAAGAGAGGAGGTCTCCGCTTCAATTTATCGCACGCGTGGGACCGGGCCGTTCGCAAAATCCCACGCCGTCTTTCGCGCGCTGGACAAGGTCCAGTGCGCTCTGCACAAGCTGGCACTATTTAAAGGCCGTGTCACACCAGCCTTGCGTGCGACTTCCGAAGAACATTTTTGCTATCCGGAGGTCCCCGCAGATGACCCGCACATGACAGTACCTAGCATGTATCTCAAAAGTAGTTACCCGGAGGTGCGCACGCTGGCTGTATTTACCCGCTGCCAAAAAAGGCCCTGTCACACCAGCTAAGCGGGCTTATTGCGTATGGGGTTTTTTCAGCACGCAGAATAATTTCTGCGGCCGGACAAGGTTTAGGGCGAGTTTGGCGTGGGTATTACATGATAAACGCGTGATACCTAAGTCCTTCTTGCGTGTATTCCGTTGAACTGCATGTTAGGCGCGTGGGTGTCACGTGATAACTTCGTGATAGCTTCCTTTATGTCAGTTACGGGCGACATACGGGCTCTGCGAAGTACCTGCGCAACAACTGCGTGTTATCTGCTTACTAGTCGCCTGTGAGGTGTGTGCTAGCCTGAACAATAGGCTGGTTCGAGTGGATGGGCAAACAATCATTTGTCAACTAGCTTTCAAGAAGTGAAGATGCCCCGTAGACGGAAAGTGCACAAGGGCAGAGAACGTCCAGTGGATGGACAGCCACAAAGCCCGGAAGATTCACAGCAAATGCATCAAATTGCTGCTGAAGTCCATTCGGCGGATGAAGTCCTGTCCGAAAGGGACCAGGTAGTCCTCGACGCCACAGAGGACAGAGGACAAAGAAGAGAATGAGCCCACAAATGGCACGCACTCCCTTCACATAGGCATAGATCAGCGGGCAACTTACCTACTTCAAGTGGGTCAAATGCCTGTGAATTGCGGCGGCTACGGCCCTCCTACGGGTGTTCTGCGTAGAACTCTTCGGGCAATCCTCGCGACTCATCCGGAAATAGTTTTGGTCATGCTCAAAACTTTGCTGCGGGAAAATTGGACTTGCGTGCGCACCTTCGGGCAACTAAGGACGAGATAAGTGCTAGGTACTGTCAAGTTCGGGTCAACTGCGGAGAGCTCCGGGTAGCAAATTTGTTTCCCCGCAAGTCAAGCCGCAAAACTTCCCCAGATACGGTATGACAAGGCCTTGAGCATGCTCAAAACTTGTTCCGGAAGAGTCACGGGAGTTGCCCGTATAGGTACGCGCAGAACACAAGTAGGAAACCCTTACCGGTAGCACCTCACAGGCATCTCCAAAGCAGGTACTTTGCAATCCCCGTAAGTCGCTCGTAACAGAAAATGGATCGGTTTCAAAGCTCTTACGCGAGTCACACGGAACGCACGCAAGTAGAAGCTAAGTAGCACGCGTCTAGTAAGTAAGAAACAAGTGCGAAAATTGCAAACATTCTTGTCCGCCCGCGGAAAATCTTCTACGTGCTTTAAACTACCTCCACGCCACAAGCCCGCGTAGCTTGCCCGGACAGGTGTGACACCGCCCTAAGGGCCATTCCATCATCGGGAGCTTCATTCGCCCGAAGAAGCCAACTGATAATTGGCGAAACCTCGCAACAGTGAGTTTATTTCCAGTTTCTTGATTCAACTAATCTTTGATCTATTATCTTATGAATGTCTCTTTGGCTATCGTAACTGGAGGTCTACCTTGATGCCAGAAATTCATATCCAGGTAATATTTAGCTAATATGGCCGTTCAAAATTATTTCAGAGAAACAGATCTCAAGCATGTTTTCCAAATATTCACACCTGTCCTACGCTGAACAGAGCTTACGGCTTCAGTATATGGCATGACGTACAAGTAGCCTAAACTGACGTTACAATAAGGCTCCAGAAAGGTCAACATATTTATGGCGAAACGCAGTCGAACTTAGACATCTCTTCGAAACATTTCCAGGTTATCATATTGGCATGAGTGTAAGACCAAGTTCACTCTATATACACTACCAAGATTGGAAGGGTAGAAGGAAACCGTACATTATGCAAAACAATGAGCGAAAGCTCATTGAATGGGTACAAGGGTACCAACATTGCCAACCATTGTGCATTTTGTTTCAGTTTAACACCTAAGTAGCGTTTACCATGATTTTGGGGATGGCATTTTTACCTCTGAAATTCCTCCCCTTGGCCCTTTCTGCTATTAGTGATGAATATTTCTCACACTTTAACATCAGTGACTTTTTTCTATGTCATTCTTTAACCGATAATTTCGATATTTGTTCCTTTGGCACTTATTCTATTTGCATATAAAATTCTAACTCGAGAAGTTTACATGTGAATTTAGCACTTCTGATAAATTGTTCATGACATAATGTTCCTCGAACCGATATCAAAAGATCATGTATGTATATATATATATATATAATTCGTGATAGTTGATATCTACGCCATGCTAATGGCATACATTGAGTGGAATTTATACAAGAAAAAATGTATATGTCCGCCTTCAAATGTTATAATTACCACATCCCATTTGGAGGATATATATGATCACTAGATGTCTACTGTAACACAATCGTGCCGATATATATTTGTTGTTTAATATTTTCTCTGCTCTACTTTTGCTCCTGTCTTCAGGTAGATATGTAGAACTCGAATGTTGATATATTTTGGTAAGAAGGAATTGAGCAAATACACTGGAGACTGATTAAATAGAAGGACCGAGGGGAGAACGAATTACAGATGAAAAAAAAATGAATTCCCGATGCCATACTTTTAGTATAGGCTCTCAAATACAGAGAGTGCAATAAAGAAAAGAAAGAAACTGGGAATTTATATCCCCTTTATGGCTCACAAGGGTTTACAAAAAAAAAATCGACACCATTTGACATAATTGAATAGTATTGACAGTATTGAAGCAGAATGTTGTGGGCATGTAGAAAGCCTGTCCATTTTCCAGTCGTACTTTGAATAACTTTCATACGAGAAGGTTAAAATGCATGTATCAAAGACTATCTGAAAGTAATAAATCATAAGTTTGAATAGATTATGAAACTCCCTACTTGATGCAATAATAAAGTGTTATTATGTTCTATGATGGAAAACAATGGATTGTATGTCACTCCGACTCTCTGTTTATCAAACTGCGTGTTGAAACAGTATCGATGGCGTCTACCCACAACTGAAACACAAAAAGAAAGGAAAAGAAAAGTAATTAACATCTTATACTAGGAATAGGAAACAACTACCAGATAGCCAAAACAGTACTCCAGTACGAACCTATTAATGTCATTTTATTCACTGAGATGAAATGGATAACAAAAACAACACAAACACAGCAACAAGTAAAGACAAAAAGCAAAAGCAAAGAAAGTTCACTCTGAAATGTTTTCCGTAGCTACAAGGGACGCGATTTTTTTTCACTCTATTAGAAATGAGAAAGAGAAGATGGAATGAATGTATATAAACTCATTACTTATGATATATTTTCAACATTATCTACTGATCTTTCTACAAAATATATATACTTTATACAAATGTACTTTTGAATATGTATACAGGTCAATGAAAATCTAGATGTATTTTTTCTTCTTCTTCAGACAAATCTACGTTTACATTACACAAGAGGAAAATTTCATAAATAACCATGTATCCTAACTTTTCTTGTTGACTTGAAATAGTATTAAACAATTCATTTCTATTCAATTCAACTCATTATTTTCAATAACACAATTTTGTTGATACAAATTAAAGAGAAAAAGGGATTATAGTCTGTTTTTTTTTTAGACTCAGATCTGGCAACATTGCAGAACTTAAGTTTTTGTTTATATAGGGAGGTCAATCTTAGTTGAGATGGTTAGCCTGTAGGAAGCATTTCCGTGTTATGCTATTCTGAAAGCAAGAGAGACAGCAACACAATTTTTTGAAACAAGGCATGAGAGAATGGATACCTATCGACGTTGTTGCTCACAGTCCAGGCTGATCTTAGAATTCAGAGCAAGCAAGATGCTGATGGAAATAGGCTTGACAACAGGTTTACTTCTTCTGCTCACTCAATGCATGAAATACGGCGTAACTGCTCAAGACCCCGCAAAATCATGTCTTTATCAACATGAAGGCATCAATCTTCCAAATGGTAAGTTGAAGCCGTTGCCGCCTTTTACTTTTTGTTGTCATTGTTAGCGTTTGAAAATGCCCTGGCATTTTGTGTGCAGTGTGTAGGCCTATGTTACAAGGTGGGAAAGATGAACGTTAAATACAACAGTATAGATACTTTCCTCTGTAACTTGCTGCTAAACTTGTATATGGTATAGAATGATTGCGTAGCAATGTAAATAAGCGTTGTTATCATGTACGCAGAGACCATCAAAACTGGCGACGTACGTGCATATCACAGGCATATTTCAGTGGATACTTCTTTCATTATCATTAAAGCACTCTTTAGGAAGACCATGCAGGCTTGACTACCAATAAGGAACTGGTAAATTGTCATTACCAGTAGAGTTATGGTAGGCTCAGTATCTGCTACCCCTTCTAAGGAAGCTATGCCTTGATAGAAAGACGACAGTACTATAGGTTTTCCCATTCATTTTCAAACTTTTTTCATTCAATTTCACAAATGTTTACTTCAATTTCGTCGCAGGATGTCGGGAATAGGCCAATCTTACTTTCAAGCTCGTCTTTCGTCGTACATTTTCAAATAAAGTTCATTCAGTTTAGTCATATGGCATACATTTTCGTTATTTACAGTTCAAATTTGTCAGTCTCACTCGCAGCACTCAAAACAGTAGGATTGATTTCGTCTTTTGTCAATCATTTTCGTTAAATTTCCATTCATATTCGTCTCATATCTCTATCCGGTGCGAGTTTCCAGTCATTCATGTATTTTTTTTTTCTGTTACCGTTCACATTCTACATTTAGGAGTTAACATACACACAAGTGTCCCCCCCCCCCCGCATACACACACACACACACACACACACACACAGAACCACAGATACAGACACACACACAACCAATCCGAGTACACACTGATACAAACAGACGTACCGTCTCGCAAAAGAAAAAACTGACAAACGATTTCTAGGCAAACATGATTAAAGACAAAATTTAAGTGTAGAATTGTAGCCTGTTTAATGTCAAAGAATGAATAACATAATTATGTTTGCTGCTTTCCAAGGTACAAAATTTAAAGTTTGCTTCATGCATTATGATGCGAAAACCTGAACATTACGAGTTATAGTTCAAAAGGTGACACTGACATACTGTCCTGGGTTATGACTTTTGACTGTCATTTATCCTTCAATCAGTTTTGGTTGGCAGTCATGTTTTTCGTGTGTATTGTCTAAGCAAATGGTTAGGGAATGATGTGTAACGATATAATTTACTAGAGAAAGTAAAAATATGTCGGCTTAAAGTATGGTGAACAAGAAAAAAATGTCGGTATTCATAAACAAAGTGATTTATATATTTCTGCAAAGCTTAAGTCTCTAGGAATATGAATAGTTAACTTTCAGAAGGTGAAAATGTCTTTAGAACGATTGAGAGATGGTGTTTTGAGGCCCTTTTTAGACCACCTGAACCCGATCTTATGGCGAAATTTTGTGACCAAAATTATGACGTCATGACATGGACGAATCAGCCCTGCGCTCGCTGATGTGATACGCTACGCATAACCGCTACCTAACTTTGCACCTAAGCTACGCTCTGTATCACGCCGCCGCGCGCGCCGTGGTTCGCATTCAAAGCGTGAATTCCACATGATGGCCTGAGTGCACCGAGGTATCTGTACGTGTCTTGTTTACTCTATCAAGCAAAAGTGAGTTATAATTTCACTTATTGAATCCACCTTCCTTCGAATTACCATGAAGTATACCTTTTCAAATTTCTACTTGCGCTTTCGCGCCTCAGTCTCTACTCTTAAAAGGCTTATAGTAACCGTTTAATAGGCCTAGTTAGTACAGTAGTAGAGCATAACGTTACGGTAGAACAAGAACTCTGACCTAGCTAACGTAAGGATCTACGTAGTGGAGTTGTGTAGCCTATGTAGGGTTGGACCTACTACTCATCGACCGCCTAATGTTTATTTGCTTGATAAGAATATTTAACATTGAAATTCACGTAAAAAACTTGACCTACGTGATTGAGAAAATCCAGCTCTATCAAATGCCGTTGTTCCCTTTTCGATTTGAAGTTTCAGTGCAAAAATGTCGCCGACGAACTAGCGTGGCCTCGTTTCAGCTCCCCGCGGTAAATTGCGTTTTATATCAGGATCGACCGCTGTTTTTTTGCATTGACAATGCACGCAAACCGAGTTGTATTGAGCACCGTGTTGTAGAAAACGTCAACGAAGCTTTTTAGGAACTTCCATAGACATTACATTGCGCTGTCATTACGATTCGGTGAAAATATTCATTCGAAATTTTGTCCTTGATTAAAACCATTAATGAACAGTGAATTATCGCGTTTTCCCACACCATCCTCATCTACATTCAAAGCCGATCCATTTTTATGTGCTTTGCGCGCAGACGAAGTGCGTACTAAGTGTTCAGTGCGCGAATTATACGCGGTCGGTTTAAAAGAATGTGGTCGATATGTAGTGGGGCTACCATACACACCAAACTAGCTCTCCGGCGGGGACTCGGCGGTTCGCTACTGACGTTGCTTCAGACTATATTATTAGTATTATTATGGCTATTTTTTATTTATTTATTTATTTATTTATTTATTTATTCATTCATCTCTTCTTCTTTTTTTTTAAATAATGGTACATTTTACCCTGCTGTTTCTGCCGATAAAGCAGATGCAACTAAAGACAGGCAAGGTACAGTATTGTATTGCATCCGCTCACAAAGAACTAAATGCTTTATGAATGGCGGACTCGATGTAGAGCTAGTTAGCGCTGCACACTCGATCGTAAAGGGTACGTTCGTCCATGTCATGACGTCATATTTTAGGGCCCCGAAAAAGACGGCCGTTCTGGAGCGAAAATCGGTGAAGTAAATCAGTCAGTTTTAACTCGCGATTTTTCAGTGGTACATGTACGAATATATTCTAAAAAGTCACATAAAAAATCTGTTTTATCAGACATTTCCCTCTGCTTTGACACCTTCTTTTGTACACTGCAAAAAGTCCGGTGTTAAATAGTGAACACCGAGCTGGTGTTAAATTTTCGGTGCTCATTTATGGTGTTAAATTAACACCTGCGGGTGTCATTTCCAAATTTTAAACTGTTTTTTGAAGAGTTTCTTAGTAACTGCACTTCTTGTTGATTTTTAATTTAAACAAGACGATCAAGAATTTTACATTAAAATACTAGATTTTTGAAAAAATGTGAAAATAAATTTACACCAAAGTAACACCAGCTGGTGTGGTCCCTTATTGAAGCTGGACGGGTGTTAAACCATTGATATTAACACCAGCAAATATCAAATCAACACCATGTGGTGTCATTTTTGAATTAACACCAGTACAGTGTCAAAATAACACCAGGTACAGTGTCAAATTAACACCACGAAGTGTCAGGTGAACACTTTTCAACACCATCACAGTGCATTTTTAACACCTGTGGGTGTGGTCCTTTATTGAAGTTTGATCGGTGTTAGATTTAACACCTGTGGTGTTAAATCTAACACCGATGTTTTTACAGAGTATGATTTTCTTGATTTTAATGACTCGTTCACCATCCTTTAAAGTTGGTTCACCATCAAAACAAAGAATCGACAACATCTGACTAATTTGAATGAAAAATTCATGAAATTGTGTGAGCAAAAACAAATTTGATCTTCACATTCTGCGACCCGTCAGCGGGAGGGATAAATTTGAATGACAATTGACGATTCTGAATGCTATGTCTTTGAAAATTTTTGACGAAAAACGAATTACAATGAAAATTGACGAAACTAAAGTTAGGATTTGCGTTCCACGTGCTTCTTGGGACGAAATTGAATAAAACATCTTTGAAATTGTATGACAAAGGTGCGAAAATGGATGGGGAAACCTATACTATGTATAACACATTGATCCAATCACAAATGTTGATTAGTGGGGTGTATTGTAGATGCATCCATGTTTCATACATTAACGAGAATTACAAGCTAGTCAAAACATGACGTTAGATTGTTTTTCTTGATAGTAGATACAGTAAAAGAGAGATAGTTGAAGATACCAGTAACTGTGAATGTTTAAATGTTATAGGAGACACAGTAGAAGAAAGTTATTTGAAGATACCAGATTTAACTGTGAATGCTTAATAGCTAAGTAAGGTGAAAAAGACTATATTCACATTGTGTTTTAAATTGTATACATCATATTGCATCTGGGTCTATTATTTTGCTATGTAGTTAATATAAGAGAAGGTAGTTGCTGTTTAGTTAGTAGTTAGTAGTTGATGTTTTGAAATCACAGATACCGCAAGGCACGCTAGGTACAAAATGGCAAAATTATGTCAAATTAATCAGTGATCTTCCTGGGGATGTCCGATGTGAGAGAATTTGTAAAATATTTTTGAGTGAAATTCCGAATAAGTGCTTGATGCTCTTATAATATTTGTTTCTTTCATTACCTCCGCCAATGGAGGAGGTTATGTTTTCGTTACCGTTGGTTTGTTTGTTTATTAGTTAGTCAGTTTGTCTGTGTGCAAAATAACTCAAAAAGTACTTAAAGGTGCATAGTCCCGGTAGAGTAGAGGGCGCTGTTGATGATACTGCCGATCACCGTTTGCATTGATACGAAGATTACCGAAGTTCAGCTGTCATCAAGAGTAAGCGCGTAAGTGTTACTAAGTAACGTTGCCTTTGATGTCTTCTCTGCGCAACGCGCAGTCTGCAGTAAGCAGATGCCAGGGTGCGTGCATATGTGCTTGTTATTATGACATCACAAAAGAAGTTTGCTAAAGCTGTCATCCCCCTCAGCCGAATCATGAGCCGAACTATGATCCGACCACTGACTACAGTGAATCGGACTTCTTCGGACTCGGGAAAGTGGGCCAAAGCGTAAGCGCTAAAAAGGAATCAATAGCGTAGGTCTCTATAGGAAACTTGCGCCGTGCGCCCGCGTACGCATTTGACTAAAACACCGGGACCATGCACCTTTAACGGATTGTGATGAAACTTGTAGGAAAGTTTAAGAATGACACAAGTAAGAAACGGTTAACTTTTAGTAGTGATCCGAAATTTTGGGGGGAATTTAGGAAGGATTTTTGATATTTTGGCAGGTTGGGTCAATGAACTCGGGAGTTCAGGCTGCGCGTATTTGAGGTTTGCATGCGTGCACTAAAGTGCGTGCTCTAGTATACAAATATCGACTGCTGCAGAGGGAGATGGTAAAACTATTTGCACCGAGGTGATGTCTCAACAGTGCTATGTCCCGAGACGAAGTCGAGGGACATGGCACTGTTGAAACATCACCGAGGTCAAATAGTTTTACCATGGCCCGAAAGAAAGCAGTCGATATTTGTTTTATATCCTTCTCGAGCATTTTACTAGAGTAATGACGGTTCCCTTTTGGAAAAGTGTGCAGGTTTCGTGAACGATAAATCTAACGTTAGGCTGTAGCAGTGCAGCAGCAGTGCGTGCAGCGCGTAGCGAACGACACCGCTGTGCTGTTGTTGATTCCTACACACGAGCTACACTACAGCGTGCAAAACTCCGTTAGAAGTAGGCCTAAAGCGGCTTCGTTACCCAGATCATCTTCAAAATCGGTTTTACTTTATTCCTAATTCGTACCTGATATGTCCTCCTGCGATCATTCTTCCGTTACTGGAAGCAGTCACTTTGTAAATTGAGCTGAATGCATTGATCACGTATCACACGTCCACACGTTACACACCGACCGGTACCCACGCCATCGCACCACACAGATTTCTGTAATGCTGTCGTACATCGATCACACCGCGCGCTCTTTTAGCGCTAGCTATAGCTAGCTAGCTACAAGCCACAGGACTGTCGCTCAAAAGTATCGCTACTACGCGCACTGCGTACATTCTTAAGTGAGAAATGTAGATATCGATCACACGATCACGATTGGGTGCAAATCGTGGATTCCCAAAAGTACTATATCACGCTGGCTAGCAACCAATTGCACCGCATCCAGCTGCTCGTAATAGCTAGTAAAACTACACCATGTTCGTGCTCTGTACAATCCTATGGCAAGAAGCTTTACATGCTGCTTTTTTCTCTGTATATGCAACCAATTAGTGAAGTATTTCGCAAGCATTGTATTAGTTATCATTGTTATGCGGATGATATACAACTTTATTTGTCTTTTAAACCCACTGTGTCTTCATTGTCATCCGCCATTGTAAAACTCGAAGCATGTTTGCAAGACCTGAAAATTTGGCTTACATCCAATGGCCTTAAACTAAATGATGATAAATCTGAGTTTCTGTTATTGGGATCAAAGCATATGTTAAGCAAAGTTGATTATCAGTCATGTCATGTCAACATCGGTAGCACTTGCATTACTCCGTCGAAAACAGCCCGTAATTTAGGTGTCATATTTGATCAGGAAATGTCATTTCGAAGTCATGTAACTCATATTCAGCGGAATGTTCGATATCAGTTGCGTAATTTAAGTTTCATAAGGAAATATTTGTCTAAATCTGCAGCTGAGATACTTATTCATGCTTTGATTTCTTCTCGGTTGGATTTTTCGAATTCATTGTTGTGTAATCTTTCAAAAAAAGATGTCACAAAACTTCAACGGTTGCAAAATTCTGCTGCCCGATTGTTAACTTTTACTAATAAGTTTGATTCCATGTCACCAGTTCTCCGTTCCTTACATTGGTTACCTGTAGAAAAAAGGATTATTTTCAAGATTCTGTTATTAGTACATCATTCAGTTCATTCTTTTTCCCCAATATACATAAGTAATTCTGTTCAAAAATACAATCCGACACGAAGGCTACGTTCATCATCAGATGCATTCTTACTCCAAACACCCAGAGTAAAACATGGGTATGGTGATCGTGCTTTTTCCGTTATGGGACCAAAATTGTGGAATCAGTTACCTCTTCAGTTAAGGGAACTGTCATCTACAGAGTCATTCAAATCCAAACTTAAAACTTATCTGTTCCTTTCATACTGAGGACTGTAATTGCTGTATGTCATTAATATTGGATTAATATTGTATTTTTAATTGATATATGTTGTATTCTTTATTTGGTAGATATTTGCTTTTGTTTACCTTTTTTTTTCTTTGTTGAAATGTTTGAATATGTATATGCATGTAAATAAATGATATTTTTTCATTTTTGAAGCGCCATGAGCACTGAAAAGTGGACCTGTGCGCTATACAAGTAGCCACTATTATTATTATTATTATTATTATGAGGGATATAATTTCTGTTATATCCCTCACAAAATGCATCTCGTCCTCTGATTGGTCGAGAGCACTGTAAACAACAAAACATAATTCTACCATACAAGTGCGCGAAAAAGACTATACTCCCTAGGGAAATGGTAAAAACTATACCACGCTGGTGATTTTCGCGCCTTTTTTGCTTCGCGTCGCGACGCGAAATATTTCACGTGTAAATGAATGGGTATCGCAGCACCTTCGCTTCGCGAGAGATTTCATGTACAAATGAATGGGTATTGCGGCGCCTTCACTTCTGAATTCTCGAGAACCACAAGGCACGCATACACTCAATACGTGTAACGTTGGAGAGACTCAGAGAGACTCTTATAAAGCCCTCATTCTACCTCATTCACACCGCGCGCTCTTTTAGCGCTAGCTATAGCTAGCTAGCTACAAGCCACAGGACTGTCGCTCAAAAGTATCGCTACTACGCGCACTGCGTACATTCTTAAGTGAGAAATGTAGATATCGATCACACGATCACGATTGGGTGCAAATCGTGGATTCCCAAAAGTACTATATCACGCTGGCTAGCAACCAATTGCACCGCATCCAGCTGCTCGTAATAGCTAGTAAAACTACACCATGTTCGTGCTCTGTACAATCCTATGGCAAGAAGCTTTACATGAGGGATATAATTTCTGTTATATCCCTCACAAAATGCATCTCGTCCTCTGATTGGTCGAGAGCACTGTAAACAACAAAACATAATTCTACCATACAAGTGCGCGAAAAAGACTATACTCCCTAGGGAAATGGTAAAAACTATACCACGCTGGTGATTTTCGCGCCTTTTTTGCTTCGCGTCGCGACGCGAAATATTTCACGTGTAAATGAATGGGTATCGCAGCACCTTCGCTTCGCGAGAGATTTCATGTACAAATGAATGGGTATTGCGGCGCCTTCACTTCTGAATTCGCGAGAACCACAAGGCACGCATACACTCAATACGTGTAACGTTTTAGAGACTCAGAGAGACTCTTATAAAGCCCTCATTCTACCTAAAAAGATGTTCATGGCATTGTATTACGTTACAGCAGAGTAGGCGATATCGTAGATCTATAATTAAACAACAACAATAAGCAAGCTAGGGCTCGTAGGCCTAGATCTATTCTTTAAACGAACGTTGGTTGCTGGCCAGTCTCATTTGGCCCTAGTTTTGAAGATGCGTGTCGTGACTCGTAACCGTTTAGGTTAGAGATATATGCCAATAGAAGGTCATTCAAAGGATTTGAATGCTACCCAAGGTATGATCCCCTAAATACGGTATGCTAGATTTGAGGTAGTGTCTATAATGCCTATATCCCAGTGTAGGACTGTCGAAGTTTGGGGAGTTCATGCTTCGCCGTTTGAAACTAAGTTGGTCTCGCAGTACACTAACTCGAGCGACCCACCCAAAAGATGTTGACAAACTGCAGTAGACAGTAGGCCTGCTTATGCCATTATTTCTAACGTTAGTGCAAGTTAGATCTAGTAAAGCCTGACGTTAGTTCTACCTGTTTAACAGTAGACCATAGTTCTCGTAATCTCATCCTAATAATTATTTTTTAGAGTGTCTAACGAGTTAGAGTCTAATGTTCCTGTACTCGATGCTTTAACTCGTAACTGCTAGAATCTAATTTAACCTTAGACTCGCTGTTTAAAATACTGAATGCTACCCAAATTTACAATGTATACCACTTGCATTTTTAATGGAAATGATAGTCCATATTCATGTACAGACAGCTAGAAAGACGACAGAAAACACAATCAACTGCAGCTCACAGTCACATCGTTGATCAGCTCGAGCACGCACATCACCGGCCGGCACCAACGTAGGGCCTACTTGTTGACAGATCGGAGGCGTTTTGCATACACGAAGCGCGTAGTGAGTTTGCAGTTTGCGCATGTTTACCAGTACTAGTACGTTGTACAGCAATGCACCGAGTACACTTTAGCGGCTGAGCACGCAGTTGTCTCTTCATAGTACGCGTACGCGCTGCCCTCCTGCTGAACTGCTTTCCCGAGCGTGAATGACTTGTCAATCTTCTTGAAAAGAGTAAAGCAAGATGCCCTAAAAAAGGGGGTAAATTACAGAATACCAGCAGTCGAATACTCTTAAATTCATTGGGAGGGATATAAAACAAATATACCAGGCCATTTTTTCGAGGCACCGGTTGAAACTATGTGCCTTCGGTGACTTCAGTAGCACTATTTTCTTCGGGGCTGCGCCCCTCAGAAAATAGTGCTACTGAAGTCACCTCATGCGCATAGTTTCAACCAGAGCCTCTCAGGCCTGGTATCGAGATTTGTATACTAGGGCAAGGCGCGCCGTGCAGCTGAGGGTTTATGACGTAACAAATGCTTCTACATGGGGAAATTGGGCGACTTGCAGCACACAATGCTGTAAGTACGTATGGGTGTAAATCACTGATATCTCTATGGATGAACAAGATCAGTGGTGGAAATGAGCTGAATACTTGGCGTATGTTTGCGCTCTCAGAGTGCTTTTCTAGTTTCTTCATGATATCTTGACTGTTAAGAATTTTGATGTGTTCTCAGTACTTCATATTTAATTTTTTCTTTGTTTTTTTCTGTGATATTGATTTAAGCTTATATTTTGTTTACCATTTGCAAATAGATATTTCTGAAGTACACGTGTATGTGCTTTGTATAACGTCGTGTATGTATCATTCATTCGTAACTGCAATATACTTCAATTTGTTGACGGGTTTGCTGAAAAACAGACGTAGGCTGAGAGCAAGTAGCTTAATTTTATGAATAAATAAATAAACCAATCCAAGACTTCCAACATGTCCAGTCCCCCCCACCCCCCCAAAAAAAATATATATATATGTATAAAAATATCTATGTATATATATATATATATTATATATATATATATATTATATATATATATATATATATATATATATATATATATATATATGTTTTTGCACCTTCAAGGATTGCGTGAAGAGTTGAATCCTTAGAATGTATGGTATTGTGTTGTGTTAAAAGGATTAAATAACTTGTACAAAATATTATTCAAACTCTGTTTTACTCAAATGATAGCTGTCATCTCTGACAACAAACACTGACTTAGATTTATTTTTGATTATGATTAATTTTGTGGCCGGTATAGTACCTATACCCTGCAGAATTCAGGAGTTATATTTGCGACCCGAAGACAACAATTTCAGTTGTTAGTGGGACCCCTTTTTTTGGTGGATGCAAATCAAAAAAAAAAAATCAAAGAAGTGTTAGAAAACATACCAATTGAGAACACGAAGTAGTTTAATAAGAATGGAAATAGCACAAGTAAATATCAGATTATCACGCTATCATTTCATTCGTCGCATTGATTTGTTTCCTTCAGCATAGTATAGAAAGACGAGTTCATTCCTCTTCATACAAAGTCTTAAGATATAAAATGAAATAATCAAGAACATGTTTCTCCTTTGTGCACTGTGTGTGCGTTTGTGTGAGTGTACAGGTTCCAGCTGTGTTGGTTGCTTCGACGTCGCCTGCCACAGGGACGATTTCATAGTCGTTGAAGGGAGCATGACCATCGCATTATGTGTCTGGGAGTGTAAAAATGGCGGATTCCAGTATGCTGCACTTGCACACGGTTACCGGTGCAGCTGTGGAATTCTGCTTTGCGAGGATTCGGAGAGAGAAGCTGCCCAGTTTTGCAGTATGACGTGTTCAGGAGACCCAACCAGTTATTGCGGTGGCTTACATTATGTTTCCGTTTACAGAGGTAAGATATCAAGGATGTTGCAAGATTTACCATCCATCCTTGCAGGACAAGTTCACCTTTATAGACATGTGTGTTAAGTGAATTCAGCAATATGAGTGGAACACATCATTGAGAGTTTGAGGAAAATCGGACAATCCATTCAAAAGTTATAAATTCTTGAAGTTTCAGCTTCATAGTCACGGCTGGATGAGAAGACTACTACAGCTTGTGATGTCACATGTGTACAACGCTGTAAAGAAAGAATAAAGAAAAATTAACATATTCTCACTTTTCTCGCATAACAAAAGAATACTCGACTGCTCTCTTTCAGAAGGCAGGGGAAACAATATTACCCTTAACATACGTCAGTAACAAGTTTAAGAAATGTGCTCTTTATTAAAAAAGTGAAGTTTTGTGAAATTCTCTTTTTATTTTCCTTATATCGTTTTACGCATGTAACATCATACTCTGTAGTAGTCTTCTCATCCAGCATTGACTGCGCAGATACTTTAAAAATTCATAACTTTTGAACGGATTGTCCAATTTTCCCCAAAATTTCACTGATGTGTTCTACTAATATTATTGCATCCACTCAATCCACATGTATATGAAGGTCTGTGGAGCCGAGAAATGTGCAAACGCCGGGAATTGTTCAAACGTCTCGCCAGGAAATGTGCAAACGCCGGGAAATTTGCAAACGTCTCGCCGGGAAATGTGCAAATTTCATCAACGGGAAATGTGCAAAAGTTCAATTTTGCCGGAAAATGTGCAAACGTCGCCAGGAAATGTGCAAACCATTTACTTTAGCGATATTGTGTATAAAAAATAGTAGATAAACTCCATATCAAAACTGCCCATGAACTTCCACCATTTAGATTTTCTTAATGAAATCCTTGACAGATTTTCAACAAAATTGGCAGGTAGCACGATTATGGCAATGGGATCTCAATTTGTTTATAGCCACCCCCCCCCCCCCCGAAATAAGGGGAGGGGGTCTCAAAGTCCCAGAACTACGGTATTATCGAAATTCTTCTTGTATTCTATAACCAAATAAGAATGAGCTAGGTTGGTTCTTTAAAGACATTGATGACAGTGTGGTATAGTTCAAGTTTAATGGCAGATCTAGGGATGCAAGGCACGGGGCCATTAGTGGGGAGGAGTCTTCAAATTGAAGCCTCAGGGTCCCTAAACTAGTGCTATGAAGGCATTAATGACTAAAATTGCATGTTTGATTATGACTGATTCAGGGATGCCCGGATCGCGGGGGGGGGGGGGGGGGGTGATGGGGAGGAGGGCGATTTTCTACATTTTCAGTATCTTCTTGAAAAGTCTCCGACAGATTTTCACTAAACTTGTCAGATAGCCTCATTACGGTGATATGATCTTTATACATTGACATTAGCCCCTAATCCCCCCCCCCCCCGGCAGAAAAAAAGGGGGGGGGGGGTTGAAGCTTCAGAGTCCCTAAACTCTGGATTTTTTAATCTTCTTCTGTCGAACAAAAAAAAATGTAGAGGTAAGTTAGTGCCTTGAAGACATAATGACTGAAATTTTATGTTTGATTTTTGCGTATCCAGTGGTGTCCTGATTTGGGGGGGGGGGGGGAAGTGATGGAGAGGAGGGGGATTGTCCACATTTACTGCATCTTCTTGATAAAAATCAAGAAGGATTTTTACCAAACTTGGCAGATACCATCTTTGCGCCCCACCCCCTCCCACCGCCAAGGGTGGGGGCGGGGAAGAGGAGTTGAAGCTTCAGGTCCCTAAACTCTGGAATTTGTAATCTTCTTCTGTCGAACCGAAGAATATAGAACTACGTTATATGAAGACACTATATAGTTACTAAAATTTCAGGTTTGATTATGATGGGTCCAGGAGTGCCCTAATAAGGGGTGTGAGGGGAAGAGGGAGATTTTCCACATTTTCTACATAGTCTTGTAAAATCTATGACGCATTTTCACCAAATTTGGCAGGTAGTATTTTCATGGTGATTCGATCTTAATTTGTTAAAATGAACCCCCCCCCCCCCCCCGCCGAAGAGGATGGGGCGGGGGGGGGGGGTTGAACCCTCAGAGTCCCTATACTCTTCATTTTTTTCTTTAACTTCTGTCGAACCGAAAAAGTTAGTGCTATAAAGACATTAATGACCAAAATCTCATGTTTGATTATGACGGGTCTAGGGGTGCTCTGATCGGGGGTAGGTGAGGGGGAGGAGGGGGATTTTCAAAATTGTCTCTTATCTTCTTGAAAAATCTATGACGAATTTTCACCAAACTTGGCAGATAGTATCTATATGGTGAGAGTACTGTAAGTACAGTTAATGCATGATGTAGGTTCAAGTTTACTATGACAGATGAAGGGATGCCCAAAAAGGGGAGGGGGTAGGAAAAAGGCTTAATTTGGACATTTTCGTCTTTTTCCTGAAAACTCAAGACGCATACCTAGGGTAACAAAATTGTATGTCAGCTTAAAAAGGCCTTCTATACAAAAGTGATGGAACTAATCGGAGCTGGTGCCTCTTATAGTAAGTTGAGTAATGAATTAACGTTAAGTGAGGAGGAGGCGGATTTGTCACATATTATTCAGCTTCTTCTTGAAACCCTTATATAATAGATATTTGCCAAGCTTGACACGTAGCGTAGCGTATTCATCTGGTGATATGACCTAAACTTGTCTAAATGAGCACTGCCCCAACCCCTAAGGTGGGAGGAGATGGAGCCCCCCCCCCCCATCTCCGCCCCTTGAACTTGAAAGGGACCAAGACGAGGGGTGGGTCGTTCGGGTGGAATTCAGAATTTTATTGAAAACCCTATACATATGAAAAACAGAATACATACTTTTTAAAGAAATTTTCTATACAACCAAGAGTAATAGAACACAATTTTATCACATTTTTAGAAGGTAGACCTATACATACTTTGATGAAATTTCACGTCTGCTTATGACGTGGGGGCTATACCCTGGTCTTATCCCTAGCTTTTGGGAAGGGGAACAAATTGGCCTTGTTGCCCCTTCGAACAGAGTGGGATTCTATTACCCTATTACCCTATTAATCCGTCAAAGATTTCTCAAGAGGATGCAGAATATGTGAAAATTCCCCCTCCTCCCCCTCACTCACCCCCCCCCCCCCATAAGGACACCCCTCGATCCGCCACAATCAAACGTGAAATAAAATTTCAGGCATTAATGTCTTCATTGCACTAACTAAGCTTTAGCTTTTCCGGTTTGACAGGTGAAGATATACATTTCAGAGTTTAGGGGCTCCGAGGCTTCAACCCTTCCCCCCCCCCCCCCCCTTCGACGGTGTGTGTGTGTGGGGGGGGGGGGGGCTCATTTTAACAAATTAAGTGCATATCTCCGTAAAGAGGCAATCTGCCAATTTTTTTTTTTGAAAATCCGTCGTAGATTTTTCAAGAAGATGCTGAAAATGTGGAAATTCCTCTCCTTGCCCTCACCCCGCTCGATCTGGAGACCCCTTGATCCGCCATAACCAAACATAAAAGTTCATTCATTAACACTGTGTCTTCATAGCACTAACTTAGCTCTATCTTTTTCGGTTTGACAGAAGAAGATTAAAAAATTCCAGAGTTTAGGGACGCTGAAGCTTCAACCCCCCCCCCCCCTCCGCAGGTCCCCACCCCCCTTCGGCGGTGGGGGAAGGGGGGGGGGGGACACTTATTTGAACAATCTAAGATCATCATTATTACCATAAACATGCTGTAAAGTTTGGTGAAAATGACTCATAGATATTTCAAGAACATGCTAAAAATGTGGAATATCCCCCTCCACACATCACCCACCCCCGATCTGGGCACCCGTTGATCCACCATAATCAAACATGATATTTCATTAATTAAAATCTTCATAGCACTAACTTAGCTCTATCTTTTTCGGTTCGACAGAAGAAGATGTAAAAAAAAATCCAGATTTTTGGGACGCTCAGGCTTAACCCCCCCCCCCCCCCTTCGTCGATGGGGGGAAGGGGGGCTCATTTTAACAAATCAAATTATATTTCCATAAATATGACTGTATCTTACAAGTTGGCTGAAAATCCGTCCTAGATTTTTCGAGAATATGCTGAAAATGAGGAAAATCCCCCTCCTCCCCCTCACCCCCCGATCAGGGCACCCCTGGGTCCGCCATAATCAAACATGAAATTTTAGTCATTAATGTCTTCATAGCACTAACATAGCTCTATCTTTTTCGGTTCGACAGATGAAGAAAAAAAAATCAAGCGTTTAGGGACACTCAGGCTTCAACTCCTCTCCCCCCCCCCCCTCCTTAGGACTGGTGTGGGGGGGGGGGGGCTCATTTTAAATGATACGATCATATTACCATTAAGATGTTATCTGCCAAATCTGGTGAAAAGTCGTTGTAGGGTTTGCAATCAAATGCTGAAAAAAAATACAAAACAGGTGGTCCCTATAAGACAAGTGGTAAAGATGTTAATGGTTCGTGCGCAGCTTTTGTTGAGTTTCTCTTCCATCTATACATATCTTATATAGGTGAAATGATACGATCATATTACCATTAAGATGTTATCTGCCAAATCTGGTGAAAAGTCGTTGTAAGGTTTGCAATCAAATGCTGAAAAAAAATAACCAAAACAGATGGTCGTGGTTCGTGCGCAGCTTTTATTGAGAGTTTCTCTTCCATCTATACATAATATAGGTGAAATGAATGGTTTGCACATTTCCCGGCGGCCTTTGCACATTTTCCGGCAAAATTGAACATTTTGCACATTTCCCGGCGTCACGTTTGCACATTTCCCGTTGATGAAATTTAGAGATTTGCACATTTCCCGGCAAGACGTTTGCACATTTCCCGTTGATGAAATTTAGAGATTTGCACATTTCCCGGCAAGACGTTTGCACATTTCCCGGCGAGACGTTTGCACATTTCCCGGCGTTTGCACATTTCCCGGCTCCACAAGGTGAACAGAACTGTCCTTTAAGAAATTAGCTGATACCGGTTTTGTTTTGATCAAGCTCCGTATTTTAAAATGCTCTCTTCCCTCAAAGGGTTGGCAAGTGAAACTTAAAATTGCTCTATATTTTGAACAAATCTCTGGTAAAGCTCTCTGAAAGCTGTCAAGTATCCACTTTGAAGCATAATCGGCTGCCTATCGAGACGAAACTGCGTGGTAAGAAAGACAATACTCACACATAATCCAGTAATTGCAGTGCACTCCCCTTATAAACAAAGTCCTATAATTAATGACCTGCAGTTTTCTTTCGTTATATCAAATTTCCTTAAAGCTGAGCAGTAAAGTACAGTTGTACGTAAATGAATATATAGAATATACGATTGATAATCTTTTGGCCAGAATTTTTACTTCATTGTAACGAGCATTTCGTAATGACTGTGTTTGTTATAACGGGAGTGCATGCACTGACAGTTAAAGCAGAAATTTATAGAGAATCTAGAAATATGACAAGTTTGATATATACGGAAAGCTAAGAAGCTAGTTAACAAAAGTGGATATCTTTTAGACGATGTAACTTTACCCCCAAACTGTTTTTGAGATTGAAAAGACACCCAATTTCCATGACCACGTAGCTCCGTTCGCTACAAGAAGCATCGGATTTGAGCGACGTCACCTAATGTGTATGAGCTGATTTACCGTACGGCTAAACGAGACCTGCTCTGGCAAAACCGGAAACTTCTCGGCAAATGTGATTTCGCGCTACAGCCCGAAAAAGGTTAAAAAATGACCTACCTCAGGGACCAAATTGACATTTTGGTATCACGTTGTAGGGGAAATTTTCTAGTTTCTGATTGATATCAACAACATTTCAAAATACAACCTACAAAATGTGGAATTTTGAAGAGAAAAGTGGGATGTCAATCTCAAATGTTGGCCAAAATCTTACGTCTAAAGACCAAATCGCCTTCGCTTACGGCGAAAATGACTGTTCTTTTGGCGATCGTGTCTTAGACATTCTGCGTTGAACCCTGACACATTTGGTACCTACAGAAAGCTCTACCTCTGCTTATTCCAAATATGGTCATGACATGATGTCATGCTACTCACTTTCATTCATAAATTCGTCTGAAACATGCGTAAGTTTATGCAAATCGTCTCCCAGACGCGTAAACAGCCTTGTTGCTTACCAAGACACGTGATCGAAATACGTGTTCACGATTGGTCAACTGCGCCGAGGACCCCCTTGTTTACAAGCAACGTACGTGTTATACTATGGGGATCGCTGCAGCAGCGGTGCATGCTTGCATGCAACACGTGTATCGTGACTGCTGCTCAGCAAGGAAATGTTGCAGTTTCCCGCTTTGTTAGACTGTTTTTTAGCAAGTTGAGGTACAAATTAGAATTTAAACCAACACACAAGAGAAAAAGAAGGTCACATTTATCTAACAAATCTTCATCATGCCATTTCGAAGAAGAATCAAGCTGAAATCACGGCATCAAGGAATACCTCTTCACTGCCGATTCTGCTGGTATTGTTGTGCGTACACCTGATCACGGCAATCGCGAATCTTGAATTGATTACGGTAGGTTTTGTGCTTTTCAAACATCAAATTTTCCGTAAATTTATGGGTGTAAAAATGATTTCCAAACAATTACAGCTCTTTGACTTAGTTATCATCCTTCACGAGTATGTAAGATTACCTCAGCTATACGCAATTCCCCCACAATGATCGATTTGTTGTGTCAATAATAACAGCAAATTGTGGCTGTACGAAGGAACAGCTGATCACGGCAATCGTGAATCTTGAGCTGACGATAGGTTTTGTGCTTTTAAAACTTTGTTTTTCTGTAAATTTATGGGTGTAAAATATGATTCCAATGAACACAAACAATTTCACGACGTGAATATATAGTTTTTCGCGGACGATTTATTCTAGATTGAAAACAAATTAGACACCAATTTCCTGAAAAGTGCACACAGTTTGCCTTTAGATACGTGAATCCCACTGGGTTGCATACACACGTGGTGACGTCACAGATTTGGATCTTTTCGTAGCCGCATCGAACTTCTTCCAGTGCTCAAATTTGATAAAAATAAAGATTCTCATATTCAAAGCAGAGACAACTTTATTGCATGATTTATGTCAGAAATTAATCAAAATAACATTAAATGATGGAAAACAGTCAATTTATATGATATTATTTCCTATAAATTTCTTCTTTAATAAAATCAGAGGGATAGGAAAAGCTCTTGGAATGAATTTCAGCTTACACGATGGCATTAACACGTGTTAATTTCGATCCGGGTTAGAGTTTGTCTTCGATTATGGCCGTTGTTTCGCCTTGTGCGAGGTCGACGTAGGCGAGGTGAGGCAAGGAGAAGCGTAATATCACTGTCCTGTATGTGTTTGATATGCACTTTATTTTGGGCCACCTGCGTGCTTGAGACCTACAAGGAAGCGTACTTATCACTTTCATACTCTCTCTTTATACATATATAAATGTATTGATGTTTATATAATTGTTACACTACTCAGGCCCCTTTACATCCCAAACAAATGCTCATGCCTACGTTCAAACAATATGAATAATGACATCCTGCATATACCTCGCTACGGTATGGATTACTTTACTTGTGTTGCAAAAAAAAAAAACAAAACCAAAAACATTTTTTCCAGATCTTGCATCAGGTTCTTTTTTTTTGCATATACGTGAATCGCACGTCAGTCTCAAATTTGAAATAAATAATGGCTTTCTGACTCCTTGAGAATGACTTACACGGGATGTTGCACAGTTGTCTAAATAGAACGAGATTTTTGTTTATTTTGCACAATGTTTGTAGGATGGAACGGAAAAACATGTAACTCATAGACAATATCGATTTTTTTTTTTAAAGTTGAAGACATTTCCTTTGTTTTATAAAATCAACAGCAACAACAGGAAAAAGAAGAAACTCACGCCAAAACTTTTTTTTTTCTCATGGATTATGTGAAAACTATGTAACGACGTTTTCACCATATTGATCTGCTTTAAAACAAGACACTAACTAGTAAGTTGTCAATTTTTTTCCTTTGCATTGTAATGCGTCTAATGGATTATCAAGAATGATATTTGAATTGTTGTTTTGTGTTTCATTGGCAGTGACAGACAGTACAATAGAAGAGACCTCTCGGGATTACCGAACAGGTATTTAACATTATTTAAAGGGCTCACAGACAAGTTAAGAAGAGTGGTAACCGCTCCTGTGATAAGGGAACCGTAAACATGTCCTTCAAGTGACCCAAAGAAAGAAGTGTCCGAGGCGACATTATTTGTAACCTGTTCTTTCAATCATTTTGTACATAATTATAATGTGTGCATGAATTTGTTCATGTAATACGTAATTATATAACAACATCGAATACCATATCAATATAGTATCATTCTGGTTTCATCCAAAAGAGCCTTTAAATAGTATTGTACAATAATGTAGATATGAATTGTGTTTGATACTTGTTTGATATAAATTAAAAGTGCCATCAAGTGACTTACATATCAAAAATTATCATTCTCACTCATTGTAAGTGTTGAGTGCCGGTTTGGGACTAGTGATTTTGCTCATTCCCGATATTCAAAAAGCATAGTTTACCGTTCAATGCTTAAACATTATCGAAAGTTATTCATAATTACTGCCTTTGCATATAACCTAAGGAAATATTATTATTTGCAAGGTGAGAGAAAATTACACAATGAAAAGGCAGCGTTTCCTGCAAACTTTTTTGTTTAAAGTTCAGAACACTCTTCTAAGGTTTTCCTTCTATTTTAGTTCCATAAAAAGTGTGTGTAATACCCTTCGCAAGATTTTCCTTCTATCGTTCACTGTTATTTGATTGTTTTTATCTACAGTAATGAGTAATAACCCGACAGAAGTAGGGACGTCGTGGAATTACTCACCAGGTAGGTATGGCACTCATAATGACCCGAATTCACGAAGGTGGTTTAGATTTAAACCATGCAAGGTTTATGCAAACGCGCGTCTATATACTCACAAGTCAAAGGTACGCCAAATTCACGCTTATTTCAGACCGTGGTCTACATTCTAAGCTTCAACCACCCTGAACTTGGGACATTAGGATCTACAGTAATATCAATGACAGCAACGTTGAAGCTGAACCAGAAATAAGATCGTCGGCTCTATTATAATTGTAATCTAGATATCGAAATGTCCTCCAATTTCGATTAAATCTTACTTGGAAATTGTTAGAGACATACCAAGGTTACTGAAAGTCTGGGAATTTCGAATCTTCTTATGGGTCTTCATTGTTTTATCCAGTGAATTCATGAAAGGTGTTTCTGCATGTGTTTGTTTTTTCTATTATAATGCCTGCAGAATGAATTTGCATCTTGAATTATATTTTATTTCAATCCAACAAAAGGATGCATACTTGAAATTCTATATTCTAGTCTTTTTTTATTTATCTAAGCTACTTTTATTCAGCATTCTTTACTCATCAATGGTCCATACACTGTCATTCTGTGGGGTCGTGCAATATATTAACAAGGTTACATTTGCCTTCTTCAAATTGATTTTGATATGTCGAGTTGAACAGACATTTTGTAACATTATAGGTAAGCGTGCATGAAATCAGCCTTTAAAACAAAAGTACTGTCAAACCATGAACACGATGGTCTTAAACGTGCATCTCGCCTTACAATGTGCGATCATATATTCTTATCAAAAGATGCAATAAGGTCTTATAACTTTTCACTCTTTTCCTTTCTCACAGATCCGACTACAGCGATGAAATTATCGAGCGACTTGATCCCAGTTTCAAGTACCGGAATTAATTCAAATGTTCCAACGCTTCGTACGAGTTCAGAAAAGACCTGCAACAGTGTTGCTCAAGAGGCTAACAATCCCCTTGTCATTACATTGAGTGTTGCTGTGGTAATCTTATTCGTTCTACTTTTGTTGGTGGTAATAAGATATACATGCCAGAAAGGAAGGAGAGACCAGGGAAAAGCTGCTGTCAGTAAAGACGATACAGTGGTTCAGAGCGCTGATAACCAATCGATCACTCACACATACCTCGCCCTCCACGCGGCACCTAAGGGCCCGCCCATGGGAGCACCCTACAGCCCCCCGAAAGCAGCGTGCCATATAGATACACCTCCACTGCCTGCAGGCCACCCAACAGCAAGCATCGATTACACTTCACCCTATCAGGAGGTCGAACAAGAATACGAAGAAATGCACTCCATAGCTGTGGCTTACTCGCGGTGCCCCGAACCGGAGTGCCACACCTTTTACACCACCTGGACTTCACCCAATCCTGAAGAAACGTATCCCATCACCCTGCCACAGTTGAAAAACAATGAAAGTGCCTGTGAGGATAATTGCCTCTCTGACGTACCTGCAGGCGTGTCAAACATAGATCACGAATATTTTCTCGGTAGTAGAACCTATGATACTCAAATATTTTAGTCGTATAGAATACTTCACTTTCGTAGTGATTTAACAGATTTTACGACCCAGTTAATCAATGTTGATAAGTAGTAAATCAACGATTTTGTGCGTTTACCTTCGAATTGTCGATTGTGGTGAAGCTGCGCATCACCCGACGTTAAAGGAATTGTATAGTATTGGTTGAGGTTGAACTTTTTGCAAGATACTTAGAAACAACTTTTTAAATGACTTGTTAAAGAGCATACAATTCTAATTGTATGAAATAGAAAGTTTATTCAGGGTGACCCCCCCCCCAAAAAAAAAAAACAAAACAAAACAAAACAACAACAACAACAAACCAACCAATAGGAATAATTTAGAGGAGCTATCAAACACTTTGACGTACTTTATGTTCATACATTAAATGCAGATACGTTTTCGTTTTGCTCATGTGTATGCAGACACACATACACACACACACATACACACACACAATGTATATATATATGAAGAGCTTGCAACCAAAAGGCGCTAAATCCATTCCGGCTACTTTCGAGTAAATTGATGTTTTTTTAATTACACATATTACAGCTTGTTTATTCATTAGCTCTATGCTCCTAGTGGAAGAGCCATCACAGTAGGTAATAAAAATGCACATTAAAAAAATCCTGCACACACCATTTATTTTTTATGAATTTTTATATTTCAGACTTTTTCGGATTTAGCGCCTTTTGGAAGAAATCATGGATTTAGCGCCTTTTGGAAGAAATACTTTTGAGTTGTTCAATAACATTGGTATTAGGGAATGTCATTAATGTGCAATTCAGGTAAATACTAGAGAACTGCATAAATTTACATCACAGTAGCCACACATACCCACACACACACACACCCACACACACACACACCCACCCAAACACACACCCACATACACATACACACACAAATGCACCAAAACACACACACATCAAAATGTGAAATATTTCCCAGCATGCTGCTTTTAATTTTACTCATAATAGAAGCATACTGCACACCTATTCATTATACATTCCACACATGCAAAATACAACTGCAGCAGCAACAACAACAACAAATAAAATACTTTGATCTCCTAATGACACTTTGCACTGAATATCATGAAGTCTATACAGAAGGTAGAGTGACTCAAGGAAAGTGAGGACTTGCAGAGATTGTGAAATCATGTTGACTGATAGTATTTACTTCAGGTGAAAATAAAATACAGGTTGTCATGCAGAAATCTGACTGCAACAGACATGAAAACAAATCACTATGATAAGCCCTCACATTGTACGCTTTACCTATTAATACTAAGAAAGCATCGCAAGGCTTTGCTGGAGGCTTTTTGATTTGGACTAACCAAACATCTGTTTAAAAAAAATGTCAATTTGCTAAAACTCTAGTACTTATTAAGAAGGCAACAGATGCACATGAAAGCACATCTGTGGACAAAACTCTTTGTTTATAGGTAAGTCAACAGCAATAAGGCCTACATCTAGGCATCTGTACTGTGAATCACAATGTCTTTATTTTTTTTTGTCTTCTTACCATGTTCATTTCAAAAAAGCAAAAATTGAGTCATTTACACCCAAAACAGGAGGTTTACCACATGAAATGCATACCATCAAGTCTATGGCAGAATATCTCAACTAGTTAAAGTGCCTGCCCTAGGAATCATAATGTCTTGCCATAAGCTCGAGTCAGAGTTCCCTTCATCATTGGTGGCCACTGCTGTTGCTTTATCCTAATTGCCTGAGATGTCCACTGTATTCAATATCAAGGAAGTCATTCAAAGCACGGGCCACTAGGTCAGCCCCTCACCCAATTCCTGTCCACCGCCTCAATGCACGCAATATCACCTTGATGTTGTTTTCCAGGGATGTTTTCTCCTCCTCTCAGCTTACGTTCAATGATGTTAAAAACACACAGCCACTCGAAGTACGACGTATTGCACCTACCGGCCTACTCAAGAAAGCTTGATTCAGCATTCAATGAGATTAAGACCACTGTGATGGTTCCGTTGTCTGGTTCAGTACGCATGAGCTCAGACATGAACGATAAGCTCTGTGATTTCTCTCAATCCTCTGATTCACTTAAGAAATCTTGGCCTTTCATGTACTGCTATGAATGCATCCTGTCACCCTCCTGGTATAAGGCATGGTAAATGTCATCGATGTGCGCTTCTTCTTCTTCTTGCGTATGAGGCAGCGGCAGCTAAATAACGTCCCTCAGCTGTTGTAGCCAAGTTACAGTCTCAGGATTAGGGTGTGTCAGGTCCATGTTGTCAGGAGGGCGGAGATCAGGGCACTCACTCAAGATGTGTTGAGCAGTCTGTTCTGGTGCACCACACTGGCAGGCTGCTGACGGGCGTAGCTCCCACCGATGCACGGCTGCGTTGAAACGCCCAACTCGGGTTCGAATCCGATTTAATGACACCCACTCCCTCCTTGGGAGGTTTGCTCCTGGGGGGACATATGTATTGGGTGTGACGAGGAGTTGGGCAGGTCGTTGGGTGTCTTGCCAGCTCAGTGACACTTGCTGCTTGCAGATATGCTGTAGGTTGTATGACTTCCAAGGATGATTTGCCATTAACCTGAATTGAGAGAAGAATAAGAGAATTCAATCAAAAGTAATTAATACCGATGGCTTAGAATATCTGTCCACGAGTAGCAAACACAACCTCAAACTTCCAATTTTGATACATTTCTCAATAGCTTCTAGACAGCCATAGTGATTTGGAGCAACACTTACTCTACTAAAAGACCAAAAAGAAAGGGACTAGTTTGATTTACAGATTTTTTAACATAATTTTTTAATGATTTATACAACCATAAAAAAAAAACACTAATACAATCATATCAGGATTATAAGATCCATCAGTGAATATTAGACAGGCTCTATCTAATTCTATCATTACCAGGGCAATGCACCCGTGCTGCATAGACCAATTCGAACAGTTAGAAAAGTAGGTAACCAGGTCATTACCATTGCAACACAGCATAAGCAGTACTGTATAGACTGACTTGAATAGTTACACGCTGTAGATCTACAGAAAACTTAACTGAGAAAATGAGTCAAGGTAACTTCATTTACTGATTACAGTTCCTTCAACAGATAATTAGTGACATACTTGTGAGATGGACCCCACCACTGTCTCTCTATCATCAGTACTAAATAATACAGCAGCTTACGTACCTGTTACATCCCCACCATGTGGTGTTCAATATGGTGCTTTCTTGCACAATACAGGGCTAATACTGAGGTATGTGGCCCACCAAACGACACTTTAATATGCATGATTGATACAGCAACAGGACCAGTTTCCACTGCATACAATGTAGCAATCTTCATTTGGCATACTCGTGAAGTAGGCCCCACCACTGCTTGTCGGTACTAATACTACAGCGGCTCGCCTGTTTATACTCGTGAATTCAGCCCCACCGTGTGGCGTTCATCGGTACATAAGCACGGCGTTGGGGCTTTCTTCCACAGTATAATACTTGTGAATGCGGCCCCACCAAACGGTGTTTACGAGCAATTGATACAGAGGCGGGGCCGATTTCCACAGCATAGTCCTCCCTTTCTCCCGTTTTTATTTTTTTTCTCTGGTCTTAAGTAATATTTTATTCTTGGAAAGACTCCCTAATGTCCCTCGACTAATTCCCCAGCCAATTCAACTATAAGTACAACCCTAACCTAACCTTAAACCCTAACCTAACCTTGCTTAATTGCTAAATGCACGAGTGCAAGCACACTGCTGTGGGGCCGATTTCACGATTTTGCCCTTCATTCTATCCTTGGAAAGACTTCCTCATGACCCTTGATTATTCTTACCATAGGTATACAACCCTACGCTAAAGTAACGGCATACTTGTTAAATAGGCCCCACCACTGCATGTCAGGATTGATTCACAGCGGCTCGCCTGTTTGTACACACGCAGCCCTGTTGCTGTAAGTCGACCTTATGTTAGTAACGTTAGTAGTAATTTACCTTGCTTGGCATTGCATCGCCGAAAAGTACCCTGTTTATACACACACAGCGTTGTTGCTGTAAGTCCACCCTATACGTTAGTAGTAGGCCTACTGGTAATTTACCTTGCTTGGTATTGCATCGCCAAAAAGTACCGGTAAATTTACCCTGTGAATATACACACGCAGCCCTGTTGCTGTAAGTCCACCCTATAATCAATATCTGGTAGTAGCTACTACTACTAGTATAGGCCTAGACTCTAGTCATTGCTAGTAGTAGTAAATTTACCTTGCTTGTTATTGCATCGTCGAGCAGAACCCGTAGATCAAAAGGTTTAATTTACTAAAACATATTATATAGTACTAACATTTAATAGAGCTCTAACATTAGAGCTCTACACTACAGCCTTGTAAATTTACAGGTAAACATTTAGCTGGTGGGTAGCCAACACGTAAAATACATACCTAATTTACATTGATGCACGACGAGCCCTGTTTGTGGTGCCGGTGCATGGTGGGGCCCATTTCACAATTTTCCCCAGCAGATTATTGATCCCATTGAATGATTAATTATAAAATTTGTAATAAAACCCAAATTTGACATTCTACGTTGCTCATAAATCAACTCAACATGTTCAAAGTAGAGTAGATGCCCATCTCGGTCCCAACACCAAGATGCACATATGGGACTGACTTAATCTGGGTGTCGTACAGATAAGTAAACTCACCTTTCACAGCTGTATTTCCACTGCTTAGCCTTGCATTTCTTCAACACTGTTTCATTTTTCCACTTTTTGTACCACTTTTTAGATCACCGGCAGTCTTGGGTCTTTCATCCATTATGAAACTGTCATGTACTTTCGACTGATAGCCATGGTTCTGTACAGCACTACAGACAAGTGGTAGTGATCCATGACCGTGAAGAATTGCCATTGAACTATGTAGTGCAGTATCGCTGCATGTAATAGTACGTGTTGCATGTTCTCATTGGTCAGAGCACCCCTAGCTGGCGTGCTCTGACCAATCAGAGACCGGAATAGAGAAATTGGATATAGCGCCTTTTGGTTGAAAGCAAAAATGGATTTAGCGCCTGTTGGTTGAAAGCGTGAATTTCACGTTTGATTTTTTCATAATTCCTAATTCATAATTTTGATTAAATTTTTAGTGCCTTATATGCACATGACAAAGATCTGTTCGAATCATGCGAAAGATGGAGTTCGATAAAAATTGGATTTAGCGCCTTTTGGAAGCAAGCTCTTCATATATATATATATATATATATATACATATATACATATATACACATGTATCTTTACTTTATGCGTTTTTTGTACGTACAAAGATGAATTAAGTGGAGGAATAAGATACCGTATATAAAACAATAACGCATTTTTTCATAATGCATAATACTTAACGGGCTTGGATGTAGAAGTGCTCACGTAGTTCCCTTTCACATAATATGTGGAAGGGAATAAATATGGCTTGATATCATAAAGCCCACCTAAAAAAACCAACCAAACAAACAAACAAACACACACCAACTTTCAAATACAGTTTGTGATGTTGGCAAATAAATGATAAAAACATATGGGAATACTTTTACTTCTGAGAAATAGTCTCTGAGGCTTAAGGTTTACTCAGTACAGTGGTACTGAAGTCAATTTGATGTTTGTTTTCATTTCAAACAAATGCTTTTGTCAGATTATGGAATAACTTCGCGATAGATTCACATAGACTGAAAAGTTTGCTACTTACTTTCTGCCTATTCTCAATCGTTATGTTATTTTTAGCTCACTGAGACAAAGGCTCAAGTGAGCTATTGCGATCAATCGTCAGGCATCCGTCGTGCGTCGTCCGTCGTGCGAAAACTTTTTACTTGTTATCTTCTTCCGGAAACCCCTGGATGTTTTTCACCAACCTTGGCAGGTAGAATCCCAAGGTAGGTAGGATCTCATCTGTTCAAATGGACATCATTATGCCATGCTTTCTCATTCTCATCTTCTTCTCGAAAACGCATGGCCAAATTTTTACTATGTATAGGGCGCTTATTTGTTCAAATGGGCACCATTAAATCTACAAACAAATTATCTGTAAGACGAGAAATATTCGGAGAAACTGCATTATTGAAAATAGTTCCAACGTTACTCTTGGTAAATTCAGCCCTCCCTCCCCCCCCCCCCCCCCCTCCCAAGTTGCCATGTCCTCATATATTTGTTTTCAAGAATGCGGGGAAGGTGAACTTCCGATACCCAGATACCACTCGGTCTCTTGTTTTCTCTCGTAATCAAATTTATATCAATTTTTTATAGGTACTATTTTTTTGCGGGGGGGGGGGTGATAAAGCCGTATTGATAACATAAATAAAATGATCAATGTCGATACGTTAGGTGTTTGGTATTTTTTTTTTTTTGAAAATCTTAGCGAATAAGCATTTCGGCCGTGATTACAAAATAAACATCATCCACAAACTGAATCGTTTCATAAGTAATATTTAGTGTCTTTAGTGTAATCATTATAATCCACTAAATTAAATAACTTTGTCATCATTATGTCTATTGGAGATCAATATCACGTAAAATTCCTTCCGAGAACCCTACAAGACTTCTGATACTTTTCTGAGGATTCTTGCCTACCCGAACAATGCTGCTTTATTTGGAGTGTTCGCACTCGGTCAGGGACAAGCAGGGTCCCGTTTCATAAAACTTGTTATGAGTGACAACTGTCACATTTTTGTGACAAATTTGCTCTTAGCCAATCAGATGCCAGGATTTCAGTAGCTTATAACAACTAAGACAACTTGTCATGATAACAAGTTTTATGAAACGGGACCCAGATCATCAAAATACTGCTTTACCATTGTTCTGAGCGCTCCAACTACAGGGTGGGACCATATTCCTCCTCATATTCCACAAAGGTAAAGTTCTGTAACGAAGTCCTCGTACTCCACCTTATCTCTCCTCTTCTTGGCTGCTCTGTTGTCTCCGACATCAACGATCATATACATCTTTCGATACGACGATGATATCGTCGCCTGTGCTCGATGACATTGTCCATTTGGACATTGAACTCCTAAGGGTTTTCACGTAATCATTTTCGGATTTTTTTTTTCTTTTTTGTGCGTATACACGTACCATTTTGATATTTAAGATAAACTGATAGATAAAGCTATTAATAGATAGAGGTGAATAGAATGAGAGGTAGACATCTTTTAACGTTAAACATTCTGGAAATATGTGCTCAGGGATATTGTAAACCGTTTGCAGGCTTGCAACTGCAGGCTTCTTTCCCATCGATCTTGCCCAAATGATAAGATAAGATATAGACTGTGAAATTCACTTAAATTGTCGATTTTCTAATTATGTTCGATGTTCAGTTTTCCATTTGAATGTTTTTGTGCTTTTTTTTCTATGAATGAGTTATGTGAGAAGACTGTAACGTTGAGAGAATATAAATCCAATACTGTGAAAATTACAGCAAAGATCTGCAGATGTTTTGACTACACGCTAGATAAACGCAGTATGTCCACAATGAAAGCAACAACACACTATGTTCTTTCTCTTTCTGTGGTTATGTATTTCATACTAATTTATTTGGTACTTGTACGAAAGCCGTGATGCACCATAAAAAATGGTAAAGTCACATAATAATATTATTTCCAATGCCACCTTCAAAGTGGAGATGAAGATCGAGGTCGAAGTCAAGAGGTGTGGGCCTAACAGAGCATGATATGAATTATGCCGATCCTCTGTCATAACCGGATTTGCTCAGGTTGCATTGCGACTGGCCTTACGGTGCTTATTTCACTGGTGTAGTTTTTAGGCCATCTTTGTTTAATTGGAATACATTGTATACATATTTATCTCGTAAACGAATGCATTATCGACAAATAAAAGGTTTTAGGACAAAGTTTTCTTTAACTAAAAGAAGCAGCTTGTAGTATATGTGCCATTGATTTGAAAGAATTTTCATTCACCATGGATAATATATGAGAACTGTTTTAAGTCAGATTTCTCGGTATTTCAATCGAAAACAATCTTGCTCAAAAACTGCTTCCATGCACCATAAGCATAACTGTCATGACAATCAACATACCATTATCATCCATCTACAATTATCCTCGTGCTACGTTTATACGACTATTAAAAAGTGAATATAAAGTCATTACATAAAACTATATACCAGATATATACTGCGAGAATTATCAAGTTGTGTTCTTAATTTGTGTTTTGACGGGTATATATACAGTATATATATATATATATATATATATATATATATATATATATATACAGTTCGCATAAAATGTCCACAGCGACAGTGACAGTAGTACGTAGTCTTACTTTGTTAATAACGTCCAAAGAGAATTGTGCGATAACTCTTTATAACCTATGTAGAATGCGATAAATCAATGTATTGTGCTCTAAATGAAACTTCTTCCTATAAAATATCGCCTCACATATTAATGATCCCTTACGTAACCATGTTACCGATCGTGACCTGGCATACAAAACAGTTCATTTGCACGTGGGTAAGAACATACATGTTTTTGGTTACGCCTAGATGATCACTAATACAAGTGATCTTACTTTGTGCAATCTCTGGTTGAAAGCAAATGAACCCATTGCTTTCTTTTTCCCTTTCCTCTATTTTAGCTCTACGCAAGTCATCCCTCCCTTTTATTTTTTTTTTCTACATGCTAATTGTATGGTATCAACAAAGTGTGCACAATATGTACATAATTATATGAGTACAACCATAATGATCGATGCAGGAACCAATAAATCAAATCAATCTACTTATCTAGGTCATGCATAAATTTTTGTTAAGGAAGTTATTATTCAGCCTTTAGTTTTTTGTGTTCTGATGGCGTTGATAGAGGATCACACCGATGCTGCAGACCAACATGGCGGACAGAGCGACGTATACAGTCACGGAACTCACGGACGTACCTGATGAATAGGGAGAGCGAAGCAAGGACCAAAAGGTAGAATCATGATGGACATCTCACTTGTTAACCTTAATACTTCTTTTGATAACGAAGGTGTTTACCTTCAGCAATATTAGAAAATGAAACAAGTGTATGGCAATGCAATTTAAAGGTAGGGAATCCCATTTGCATGCCTTAAATGAAGAGTCGTATAAATACAGTGGTATGTTGAAGAGAGTATCAGCTTAGAAACTCCCATAAAGTACTGAAAGTGGAAGGTAACATTTAGCACATTTTATTGACCGTTAGATTTTGAATTGAATTTTGGTCGGGGCTCACCGTAAATTCCAGTACATTACTAGGCTACCTTTGCAGACCCATGCACTGCATGTGTGTCCATCATGTATATTTTGTGAAGAAAGTTCATCAAAATTTACAAACATTTCTATATACATTCTTGCCACACACTCTATATTTAATTACATCAGCTCTTATACTTTTGGATTTGTGTTTATAGATAAAAAATACAGAAGACTGCAACAAAAAGGCCTAAGTGTGGCTGACACACAGAACTACTGAGTAGTTGAGTTTTGTGCATTACTCAAATTGTAGATTACTGTTGACTTCCAAATGTCTAAGCAGTGGCCTAAACAAGTCCCCTGAGGTTCATATTTAATGTTTTGCTGCATTTTGGGAGGTCTGTAAAAGGTATCCCCTACCTTTAAAGTGTAGTAGCATTCGTTTCAGTAATCTAAACATGCCAACATAATACTATTTAAAAGAATGTGTCAATCTTTAAAGACGACCTTAACCAGTGAGGTCGCTCTGAACATTTCATATACAGTTATTGTATGTCAAAAAAAAAAAATAAAATCGGATTTTCGCATTGATATCACCCAATATGAATAAACCGTCTAAATGCTACTTCAGGGTCTTAAAACATAACATCCTACCTCTATTTTGCAAAATACCCCATTCAGTTTGGTTAAGCAGTCACACAGAAATGTGAATTGCTGTAAAGTATGCCATGAGTCCCCTAATTCTTCAAAGTGTAGCACTTGGATGCTCTTGGAACTGCATATTAGTGTGTGAACACAATAGACAGAACTTGGAGGGAAGAGATTGCTGACATGCTTTACAAAATTCCTCATTTCTCTTTAACCACAGAAGCAAATCAAAGGGGCTTTTTGTAAGATGTGGGCGATGAGTTATAGTTCCTACCTTCAAATTGTATTTGGATTGATTTATCATTCTTAAAGTTATCGTTGCGGAGGGCACCGTTCTAATTTTTGGGATATACGATACATATTATATACATAATTATAATACACCCTCAAACCCTTACGCACATACGCATAATACATGGAATTTTGACGTCACGTAAAAACATATCAATGGAAATATAAAGAGATTTCCACACAATTTTATCTTTATTGAAAATACACAATACACATAGACTATAGTTACTGGCAAAATCTTTAAAGACTGAAAAGGATGAGGATTTCAATTCATTCCCTGCCAACACTGGGGCACATTCAAAAACCACGAATACCATCGATCTGCGAATACGTGCATCGAAGATGATGCTCACTGGTAAGTGATAGATTTTTCGACTGTGTGCATGAGCACTATGTCTTACACAGATATCACTGATTAAGCTTAGCACGATATAAAAACGTTGATTCTCGCAGAATTTGATATATCCGAACAGGGCCATTTTCCCTCTCCAGTAATTTCTAAGCTATCAAGTCTTTAAAGGAATGACATAATTTTGGTTGAGATGGGGGGGGGGGGGGGGGGTTCAGATTTTAACTTTTTGCGAGATAATTATCGACCACTTGTGAAATATCAAGGAGTATACCATTCTAAGAGGAATGTAATGCTAATTTGATGAAGACCAGCTTTGAAATAGCTGAGGTATCCAAAAACATAATGACACAAATTGGTTTTAATAAGACGTGGACCCTCCCTTTATAAAGATCTTTTGTCTTATATCTCAACCCTTTCTAGGACTCTTTCTAAACCGATTTTCATCGAATGAACTTTAAATTGCTCTTAGAATTGTATGCTCTTCCAAAATTCATAGATTTCTCATTATCTCCCAAAAATTGGAAACCTGACTTCCCATCTCAACCAAAACTATACTATTCCTTTAAATGTAATATTATTCCCACTGTTACTCCCTCAGAAGGTAATGACATGCTTGTTCATAGTGCAAGACAGGACGGGTAGAAATATGTTGAGTTTCCCTTTTATACTTTTTGTAAAGTTTTCCATATGTGACGTCACAAACTATATAGTTTCCCAGCCTTTCAATTGATTGTAAAATTTTACGTAGTCTTTCAAACTCATGTTCAGGCGATCTTGAATATGTATACTAAATTTGAATTTACATTCACTCCATCTACATTATATATTTTGATTTCATCTCACTTTAATTACAATTAGAATATATGATACTCCACTACCCAGCGCTTTTAGATTACAGTAGGTCTCCTGTTGAATCAAGAGAATTCTTTGTCACTCTCTCCCCTTCTCTGATCAAATATTGTACAATAGGATCAAAGATTATCGGATTCTCTGGAAAGATTGCAATTTTTGTTTTTGTGTAATGCAATCACTTTACCTCATCACCTTCTGTGCTAGCTGAATGGAAAAATAGTGGTATTAGCACTTTCAACTCTACTGTCATTAGAAAAACAAGGTAAATGAAAAAGCCTGCCGTAAGATTTCTCACTGGTTCTCATTACATTGTACTTAGCACACATTGAATGTTTGTTTGATGATTTGAAGACTCTTAGAATCTCCAATAAACATGACAAACAGCAATATTCGTCTATAAATAGAACATTAATCAACTCCTTTTATCATTCACAGATGATTTTATTTCACACTTCAGCATTTACTCATATCACCGTATTCTTTCTTCAAATAAAAATTCTTAGGTAAAGTTAGCTGTTGTTTTAGGTTGTATTATAACTCCTAAACACCATCGTTTCTCTTTCTCTCTCTTTCGTTTTGATAACTATTCCATTTGTACAAGTGGAGAAATAAAACAAACTGAACTTAAAGGGTGTGTACAGTTCTGGTCGAGGTGAGGATTTAGCTTTTAACATTTTGAGAGGTATTCAGAAACCACTCTATGAGATGTCAAAGAGCATGCAATTCTAAAGGGTATCAAAAGTTTATTTGATGAAAATCGGTTTTGAAATGGCCGAGATATCCAAAAACAAGGTGAAACAAAGAGATCCTAATAAAGTTGGGGCCTGTCGCCTTTTATTATTATCACTTTTTTTGATATCTCGGCCATTTCAAAACCAATTTTCATCACATAAACGTTGAATCCTTCTTAATATTACATGCTCTTTCATATTTCATAAGAGGTTTCTCATTATCTCACTTAGAAATGTTCAAAACATGAATCCCTTACCTCAACCAGTACTGTACAGTCCCTTTAACTGAAATCCTGATGTGCTAATTATTCAAATATGCGAATCCTGCTTTCAAAGATATTAAACTGTATCTTTTGACAAGAGAACTATACTATAGCAAAAGCAGGGGGTCTTTCCTTAACCATCTCAATTGGAATCTTTAAAAATCAATACCTTTGTCGCTCTCGATGAAGAATGGTCCACTTGACAGGAGGTAAGCGTTAGCAGGGCTCCGATTCGAATACCTTTTGGCACGTGGGCCAGAACGGTCCGAAGTATGACAACTTTCCAGTCGATCGTTCTGTTGGCATGCCAGGACGTTACAGTGGATGTATGTCTGTCAAATAACCCAATGAAAAATCGACTACATTCAATGACGAGTGATATCTAATACATAATTACACAGAATATAACAAATTAAATTTTAGACAAAGTTTTCAAAATTCCCTCTGCAAGACTTGGATCGATCTGATGACCAAACTGTTATAAGCCGTTCTTTGTAGTCTCGACAGAATACCACGGCAACTACAATAGGGTCCTATCGTCCTTATGTGAGTAAAATAAGTGAGCGAATGAAAAACTTTAACCTGGTTAATCTGTAGTTTGTTTGTTTTTCTTCAAATTACCATGAGAGGTCCATTATCTACTGCCGATCTTTCACTTCCTTTCAACTGACGACTTTAAATGCACTTTTCTCAAAAACATGTTATACGAAAGGGAGTTGGGCAGACTAGTTATTAGTTTTTGGTTAGTATCCTGAAAAAGGAGTTCCCTTACGATAGTCAATGATAACGTTATCCTAGGAAGATGACTCCCCCCTCCCCCCACCCAAATAAAAAGATAGACGTTAAGATTCAGTACGTCCAAATGTTGAAGGCAATGAGATCCATAATGTCAAAAATTGCTGTCAAGACAATTAAGAGGGGACTTACTTTGCTACCTCTTGGTCTCCAAAATCAGGACTATCTTGCCTACACAGAGAAGTAGTTCATTCACCATATTATTATTATTACAATCATACCTATCACGTTCATCATCGCAATGCGACGTGATCATGGAAATAAACGCTGAAAGATTCTCACCACATCTGTGACGCGATTGATCTTAAAGGTCCTGACGGAAAACGCCCTCACAGTAGAGTTGTTGATGTCATAGATTTCCACGTTCGTCGATACAGCCAGTCTGCAATTAATTTAGCCATGGATTTCATACTGAGTAATGATAAGAAATCATTATATCTGCAGACTCTACTCAAAATGTTTTGGAACGACTTGAATTAAATATATATATATATATATATATATATATATATATATATATTGACTGATATTGTTTATTCAGTATCGTACAGACTGGGTAATTTCTATACTCATCTTTTTTTTTTTCATAAAAGTTATTTGCTATTCAACTAACCAACTAACAACAAACCTTGCTCGAGTTTTCCTCTACTTGCAAACCTATCAAGACTTACTTTAAAGGGCTCTTAAAGAATGAATTGATGAATAATTTGAAAAAAAGTAACGATTTGAAAAGTATATTTTGAATAGTCTGTCTACATATAACTAAGATGTATTTAGAAATAAAGTTCGTTTGTATTATACTGATAACTGATAAATGTATATTGAAATTATTTGTATCTCCCGACTGACCCGTTTTCTATCAGATCCCGGTAACTCCGATCTGCTGGGTCCGGAGAAGGCGTCGCCCAGCAACGCTTGTTGAAGGCGTAAAGGTTCTTTATGGATGCGATTGTTGTGCCCAGGAAGACGGTATCACCTTCTAACACCTTGATAGTTTGGATTCAGTGAACCATTGATTTGATAAGTAGTTGAGGTTATCCTATAACATAAGGGTATCAAAATGAAACGCTACCGATTCACTCCAGGAAACCGACGTGGAGTGAGAAAAAGCAGCAATAGTAAAACGTATTAGTGAAAGTTTGAGAAAAATCGGACAATGTCTTTAAGAGGTATGAATTTGTAAAATCTCCGTGCCGGCGTTGGTGGACAACGCCGGCACCGAATTTGAATTTGAATTTTGGATATGAATTTGACAAGAAGACTACCAAAGTTTATGACGTCATAATGGACAACAATATCAAGAAAATCTTGGAATTTAAAAAAAAAAACGATCGGTATAAAAAGAACACATTTCTTCAACTTATTGTTGGCATAATAATGTTCATATGTTCATATTCCACCTGCTTCCTAAAAGAGATACGGTAAGTCAAGCGTACTTTCATCATTCTAGATAAGTGAAATATTTTCAATTTTCATTACATTTCTTTTTATTTCCGTCCATAATGACGTTATGAAGTGTAATATTCTCCTTATAGTAGCGAAACTTTAAAATGCCTGGATTTTTAAACGATTGTCAATCAATATTTAAATTTGAGCTTTGGTTTCCTTTGAGAAGGAGAAGCTACGTCTCGTAAATTTCTTTCTTAAATATCATCACGAGTTTTCTGGAGCAGCACGCTACTGACATAACAGCTACAGTGCACTCCCGTTATAACGAAATGCTCGGGACCGGCAGTATTCTTTCGTTATAACCGAGCAAATACAATATATAACGAAAACAAGGACGCCACACACATAAATTACTGTATATCATATTCTGTTTGTTGAATACTCATCATACGCTGGAAAGCTATGTGAAATGCGATGGTACCTTTTTAATTTCGTTTAGATGTTACATTTAAAAGAGAGCATAAAGTTGTTTGTATTGTCACGCATGCATAGAAACTGATGGTTTAGGATGCGGTTATAGTTCGCTATTCCAAAGGTCCGTTTCTTACTAAAATTCGTTACTCCGAAGGCTCCTAATTCCGAAGTTTCTTCATTCCTGGGACACCGAAGGTTTGCTCATCTGAAGCTTCGCTCTTCCGAAGATTTGTTATTCCGAAAGGTTATAAATTAGATAGAAATATATGGTTCGTTTTTCCGAAGGCTCGTTGAACGGAAAATGAAAATTTCATTTCCATACTTACGGACATTTAAGGTGTATCAGAATCTGTGTGTTTTGTAATAAAGAGCTTTCGGCACAATAAAACGAACAGTTTAATTTCAGATTATTGTATTACAATAACGCAAGTTCCCCTCGGAAACTGTGCGTGACACACGGAGCGAACACACAGTGATGTGAAGCGTTCGCCCATGCAGAGACGCCATAAATGCTTGTTCTGCTACGTATGTTCGAAAGCGATTCGCATTTCGTTAAAACGGAGTGCATTCCTTTTGTTTTTCTTTGTCAGTGCTCGGAAAACACTTCGTTATAACGAAACTTTTGCTATAGCCGTGTTCGTTAAAAGCGAATTTTGTACCATAGACTTTGATGGCGATAATGTATTTTGGGACCAGAAGATTTACTTCGTTATAACGAAATTTCGTTATAACCGTGTTCGTTGTAACGGGAGTGCACTGTATAGCTCTCCTGGTGAAAAGGGTTTAACTATTAGTCATCAACCATTCTTCTCTACGATTGAAATTACAATCTCCAATTCACAACAGGTATTGCAACATACTTAAGAATCTCCCTTCACATATTAATGCTCTCTTGATCAGATTAACTTAAATTAGTATTACAAGCTGATGCAGGGTACCTGTTGCGGGGGAGCCGGTTCCGGAAGAGCTACGTCAAAAGTTTGACTAGTGAATTGTCGAATAGCAATGGTGAAATTGCCATGGCCAAACGCCTCTGTGAAAACGGACACAGACGACTGGGCGATGTATGAGGTGTGGATGAGCTGTCTGCGCTTCACCGTGCAATTGACTACGAAACTCTGCATTACCCCGCTCACATCCTCAATCTCATTCGTGAAGAAAAAGTTTTCCTCGTCACTCTGAAAATGCAAAATGTTTGTATTAGAGTTATCTTTTTTTTTCTTGATTTACATGATTGCTTTTGTGACTTCTTGCAGATGGAAACGCAGAGAAAGATGGAGAGAGAGAGGGAGAGAGAGGGAGAGATGAAGTGAGAGAGAAAATAAGTAAAATTTGATGTGACATGGATATACGTTGCATGTCTGAAGCAATTATAGTCTATAACATTTCACTTGCCGCCATCTTTCATTTTTGCCGCAGGTCAGATCAAGGTCACTTTGAAAGACCAAGGGTAGATATCCCCGGCCGTACAAGATATTCTGTGAGTCGACACTTTTTTATCTGCAATGTATAGCAGTTTCCGAGCCTCATTAGAGTGTCGTTTTGTTGACTCTAGTAGACGAATAAAATGATAGATAGAAATAGCTTCACAATTTCAAAGGGCATTTTTGGTACAATTTCCACACAATAATTTACAAAATATGAATTACAAAATATTGCAGAATCACAGTGGCAGGACTGATTCAAAATCATTACGTCGAGATGTTTTGGACTGACAGTTAAAGAAGAAAATATTGGCATACATGAAAACGTTGATATCATCGCAGAATAAGTAATAACAACTATAATTTGTTTTCTTATATGTCAACAAAAAGACAGGCTTGATTAAGCTGATAACAGCTTCATAAGTCCTATCTGATTGTCGGCACATGTTTCCGCCAGACGTTGTCATATTTACCGCTATGCGCGTTCCACACTCCTCGAAAGATGTTGAAAGGGCGACGTAGTCAGAGTTAACAGCGTAACTATAGCAACGAGAACGGGAAAAGCGGATCTGGCTAGGAGCCGAGACTCGGTAGCTTTCCCTTTTGAGGAGTATTTCCATTCTGCCGTTATCACATGAGACCTTCGGAGCTGCCAGTGAGAAGAGATTCCAACAGAAAAAGTGAAGGAGACGAAGGATAGCAAGTAACAGTAACGATATTTCACAACCACAACAGAATCACATGATAATAAACTGATCGTAGTTGCACAGGGAAGTTTATTATTATGTTATGTGGTGCTTATAGATTTGTAATAGTAGGTTTATAAATACCAAAATACATACAATGCTGATCAATGATTACCGTCGTATTGGTCATCGCAAGGTCCGAACTGGACGTCATCCACTCCTATGACGCTACGCTCTGGAGTACCGACCACGCCTTCGAAGATGAAATGCCCCTCACCCAGTCCAGAGATTACTACATCGGCTAGCTGCCAAAATGCTCCCTGGTCTCCCCGTTTAACCCAGATGACCGAGGAGAAACTTTGATTCGTGAAGTGCAGTTTGAGAATGGTATCACTGGAGACCCCCGGCATGATGAAGGCAAACCGGAAACAGGTGGCAGTCGTGCTTACAGTGTTGGTATATGGACTTGTGAAGTTAGCTCGAGTACCGTCTTCCTGTGTCGTGCCGTTGATGAACATACTGTAATCTCCTGACACACACACGCACACACACACACACAAAATGTACAATAAAAGAATTTATGTCGATGGTAGGTCAAAGATTAGTTATATTCTTTTATAGTTATATTCTTTCAACAATTTACTGATTATACCTCGCCTTGTGATTACGAACAAATGGTTCATGACTATATTTTCCTATGTGAGCAATTGTAGTAAAAAAAAGTAATTTCTGTTTCAATAGCTTACAAGGAGAATATGCTCAAAACGTGGAATTTTGGGGAATCTAGAATGTCACTCCCTTTGGCCTTAAAAAGAAAACGCAATAGTTTCAAATCTCGTCAGTTATACATCACAGGTTACATTGTATATGTACCTCAGGTACAGTGTGCCCTGGTTAAAAAAATTTCATGTAATCCAGCTACATTTTCGGAGATATTTTGGGTTTTCTAGGAATGAAAGTATTGGCTGAAATAAACTTGGCATTTCCACTTACCAATAGACGGACCATTCTCTGAATGTCTGCTGACGTTACGTGGCAGTCTCAGCCAGTCAAAATCGTCCTGAAAAGCCTGACTCCACCCACAAAGATTGGAGCCAAAGTTGTCGAAATCGCAAGTCCATTGCGATGGGTCTGTAGAAACAGAATGTTGTCACTCAACATACGATATAGATATTTTCAATGCTCAATAAGTTATACCAACGCCTTGCATTCATTTTTAGTCGTTTGTTATACATGTAGGGTTCAGTGGTCCAAGCAGTTTTTCTGATAAAGAAGTAGGCATTATTTGACTGCGTAATGTGTAAAAGATTCTAGTAAGTTAGACCCCTTCTGTCATACCAGTAGGTCTAAGTACTTCAAGGCAATTTGTTGGTGTCGTTGATGTTTTGTCATTTTTAGAGTTACTAAAACCACTTTAACAACACGAAGACAGTATCTCACAGGTACATACAGAAAACAGAATCTTTTGTATAATGGCCTTTGGTGTCAGCTCGAGCTTTCTGTAGCTGTGGAATCAGCGATTGCAAAAGCAGGCGTGAATCTATAGTCAGAGGATATATGGCTGTCAATGTAAGATGTCCAGAGCATCTAAGTATAGGGTCTCCATGCCGTCAAGCCCCGGATTATTTTGGAGACCGTTCTGTTTAAGTTCCCAGCCTAAGCTGTTCGTATTTGTCTTATTTTGTACTAAAAATATGTGTTGATATACTGTTTGTTATAAATGACTTGTACAAAATCATATCTGATGTAATGGAATTCAGCAGAAATAAATCAAATCAAATCAAATGATCCCTTTTAAACTATTTCGCGAACAAGTTGGTAAAACTGTTTACAATATCTAACCTCTCAGATACGACACCACACAAATATCTCGGGCATCGGGGAAGATCCGAGGACCAACGTATCGAAACCCCTCTCCTGAGGTGTCGTTCATGACTGCAATGACGTCAAGGGATATTTCCGTCAAGTATACATATCCATTGTGCCAGGTTAGTCCATAGAAACCACTTCTAGTCAGCAACAGGGTTCTTTCGCCACTCAATAAATCCAGAGATTCGATCCTATTGGGACCGTCGTCATGCCAATACAATTTGGTACCTGCATTGAACCGGACGTGAAATGGGAAGAGCATTAGTTGAGGCAATATTGAAAGCATCCTCCACAATAAACAACAGTTCTCTTTTTTTTTATCCTTCTGCTGAAATCAATTAAAGAAACTGTCTAGAACTTTTCTTTTGTTTCACTGATCATCACTGGAACACTGCAATACAGTGGATACAAATCTGGTTTGTACGCAGGAGATCTGGGGTTCACAGCCCGTTCCCTTTAGCTATGGAAATATGTTTCCCCCGCTTTGATCATTCTTGGTCGGCAGGCGTGGGCAATGTTAGTTATTCTGAAGGCTCGGAACAAACAAATTTAGTAAATTTGAAGTTCGTTAATCCGAAAATGAGATATGGTTCGTTAATCCAAAAATGAAATTAACTTGTGTTCATTAATCCAAAATAAAAAGACGGTGCGTACGGTCGAACCATCCGAATTACTTAACTCTATTCTAATTTTCAGATTATCGAGCCTTCCGTGAATGACGAACCTGATTTCGTTTCCAGATAAACGAACCTTCGGAGAGAATATGTACCCATTGCAACATTTAGGGCATAATAGCAGGTTATTTGAGGAGAAATCTTCGAGATATTAAAGCACACGTCTAGTTCGGCGGGAAAGGGGACATAAACATGATTTATACAGTGTAATTACGATTGTTTAAAGGTTCCACATCGTTCTCTGTTCACGTATTCTTTGTTGTACATCTCAATAAATCTTAAATTGTAAGGCCCAATCAGCAGTGCATGCAAACAACACAACGACAATCTAATCATAATTTATTTATGATACTGCATGCTGTGCATGCTGACAACGCCCAACACTAATCACGTAATGACAATGCATCAGTTTAATGACAAACTGACAGAAAATGATCATAGTCCAGCAAAAGTAAACCAATAAGATATCAATACACACCAAGACGTATACAATGTTCATGTTATCAGTTTCAAAGTAGTCAAACTGTTTTCCCCCGAAGGTGTCGACCAAACTTTCGTATTATGCTCGTCTTTAGGCCTATTATACAGTGCCTATATAGTGTTTGTTAGTTTGTTTCATTTTCCATCTAAGAAGATGGCTGGATAGCCCATATTCAGCTGCAATAGCTGGTCTTTCATGGGGTCCAGTTGGATGCAGGGTGGGATCACTTTACCGGGTTAAACAGCCTGCTCTTTGCGATGAATAAATGAGGTGGGATCTTTTACGTGCATGAGCTGCTGTGACTCTCTAAAACATGGAACCTCTATTGCATGTCCTATCCGAGGGACATGAGCCTGTATATTCTATTCCGTGAAGCCGGAGTTCATATTTCTCAATGAACAAGTGGACCTCTACTGCAAATTGAATAATCTTCAGCATAAATCCCAATATATTCAGAAGTAAATAAAAAAAGACACACACACACGGCCCCAGGCTAACTAAATTCAGGACTTCTTCTAAATTGACAGCAGTTTTTGGAACATGGTAGCCTATTCACGAATTTGAATGACAGACGAGATTCCGTCGCCAGCTGGACATGGATTTGAATGTTCATTGCGGAAATGTGTGCTCCTCTCTTAAATTTGAATGCTCCGGTAGTGAATTAGAATGCTCCGAAAGTGAATTTGAATGCTTCAATAGTAAATTGGAATTACAGGATTTTGAATTTGATTCCTGATTCAGTAATGCAAGCGTGGAATGCGTGAAATTGAATACTCCAAGTAGGAAGTTTAATGACAAAAGTATTAAATTGACCGGGAAAACCTATATAATACCAGTAAGTCATATTCATTCAAATGCATTGCATTTTTATTCAGTGGCAAAAAACAAACAAACAAACAAACAAACATAATATCCCTTTTAATAGGCCCTTGAAGGGTTGTCTGATAGTCATATTAATGTTTGTACACACCTTCTTCGTTAAAAGCGAGGCCACGAACGTACTGGATTAGAGTTTCAACAACGTTCTCCGGTTCAGCGTTGAGGGCATCTATGCTCATCCTTTGAATGGCTCCTGGGACTTGGACTCCCCAGTAAAGTTCTCTGGAAGATGGCGAACCAAGATCTATCAACTTTTACAGTATTCAGAATCACCTGTAAATCTCCCTTAGCGTCCATAATTTTCCCCTGTCCTATTAACACTTTATGTGCCACGTTCGCACGTCCGACTTCGCATATTCTGCTCAAACCCACAAACCCGCCTAAACCAATCGATAAATCGCCAAAAGCAGCGGTACCATGAAAGCTTTTGTCTCGTTTCCGTTTGTCTCACATACGAGCTTGCATTGCCGAGGTCATAATTTATTCAATCCCAACCGGGCATTAGTCCTAAATAGCCCCTTTTACACTTGTGTTTCTTAACCCCGGACTTTCTCTGACCCAGGACTATCGTTAGTCCCGTACCAATTTTTTCAGCTTTTTACACTCGCCAATTAGTCCCGTACTAAGCTCTTGTCTGGGGCTAAGGAGAAAATTGACCTTTTTACACTCGTATTTCTTAGTCCGGTACTTTCCAAACCACATGAATATTCATGATTACGCTGTGCACTGTACACGTACAAGCACGCACCGGCAGCACTTGATTACCTCGTTTCTGATTGGTCAGTGGGGGTCGGACTTCGTCTCCGTTCGTTCTGTTTACACTCACTTGCTTGGCACCGCAATTGCGGTGCTAACCCTGCTATTTTGCAAGGCCAGATAGTACGGGATTATCGGTGGGGCTAGCTCACTTTGACAAAAACGAGTGTAAGCAGAAAAGGGCTTTTTACACCTGTGTTTCTTAACCCCGGACTTTCTCTGACCCAGGACTATCGTTAGTCCCGTACCAATTTTTTCAGCTTTTTACACTCGCCAATTAGTCCTGTACTATTGTCCGGGCTAAGCCCCCCCCCCCCCCCCTTTAGCCCCACCGTTGGTACGGGACTAAGCAAAAATTTACAAGTGTAAAAAGCCCTAAACTGCCGACACCAGGTTTTCTTTCGTAGCTATAGTCCATTTCAGTAATCATGCTTGATTAAAATTACGGAATATGGTTTCAGTTGCATGATTTATTCTAGGTGTTAAAAAAGATTAGCTTTTAGGGTTGATATATGATTTTTTTTTTCAAGTTAGCGTCTCTGACTGCACAAATGAAGAATGTCAGAAATGGAGTTATGATCTGCTCAAGAGCTTCCGAAGATTTTTCATGCTCTTAACAAATAACGAATAAAATACAGGTGTGAGTACATTAGTGGAGATGCTCTCGAGCGCCATGCATGTTTTACGACATTTAGACCGGGGGCCTAGAAGATTTATTCAGCTGAAAAGGGTCACACTTTTTGATGGTCTCATCATATTAGGATGTGGCCATGGGTCAATAAAATTAATTGCTGGCAAGTCACATTTTGTACCGTAAGCCTAGGGGCCACAAAAAAAGGGCCCCGAAATATGCATTTATTCAGCCGAAGGGGTCACGGACTCGGACAAAAATTGGTGGATATTGTTCCTTTAGGTGTACCTATCATGAAAACAGAAATTGCCAGCTATTTCATCCTGTACGGGGCCCCAGACAGTAGACCCAAAGGGCCCCACCCATATGGTGTTATTCAGCTGAAAAGGGTCATGGCTAATTTCTTTTGCAATGGAAGTAGTACCCATCAGAGTTATCCAAAACACCAGTGCCAATTATTTTAACCTGTACGGGGCTTCAGACAGTAGCCCCAAAGTGCCCCCTCCCCCCCCCCCCCCACACCCATACACACATTGATTTTGTTCAACTGAAAAGGGTCACGGCTAATTTTATTTTGCACGGGAAGCAGTACCCATCAGAGATATCCATAACACCAAAGCCAGTTATTCTATCCTGTACGGGGCCCCAAACAGTAGCCCCAAAGTGCCCCACCCATTATATACTGTTAATCAGCTGAAAAGGGTCATGGCTAATTTCTTTTGCAATGGAATTAGTACCCATCAGAGTTATCCAAAACACCAATGTCAATTATTTTATCCTGTACGGGGCCTCAGACAGTAGCCCCAAAATGCCCCCCCCCCCCCCCACCCATACACACATTGATTTTGTTCAACTGAAAAGGGTCACGGCTAATTTTATTTTGCACGGGAAGCAGTACCCATCAGAGATATCCATGACACCAAAGCCAGTTATTCTATCCTGTACGGGGCTCCAAACAGTAGCCCCAAAGTGCCCCACCCGTTATATACTGTTAATCAGCTGAAAATGGTCATTACTAATTTCTTTTGCGATGGAATTAGTACACAACAGCGGAGATACTCAAAACAATAAATTCACTTATTTTATCCTGTAATGGGGACTTAGTATCGTGGTCCAGATTTGCCCCCCCCCCCCCCCAATTTGAATGCTCTGACTGTAAATTTGAATGCTCAGGTAGTGAATTCGAATAACCGGATTTTGAATTTGATTGCTGATTCAGTGTTGCGAGCGTGGAATGCGTGAAATCGAATGCTCGGAATAGGAACTTGAATGACAAAAGTATAAAATTGACCGGAAAAACCTATAATAATCATTATCATCATCATCAGCATCAGCATCGTCATCATCATCAGCATCATCATCATGGCTAATATCTTTTGCAATGAAAGTAGTACACAACAGCTGAGATACACGAAACACCATAAGCCAGTTATTTGATCCTGTCCTGGTCTCGAGACAATAGCCCAGAAATGCCCCAAATAGTGTTAGCAAAATGTCATGACTATTTTCTTTTGTGGTGGAAGTGGTACACAACTGAGATAATGCAGTACGTGAAAGCCAGTTATTTCTTCCAACATTTGACCACAGACAGTAGCCAAGAATTGCCCTACATGAGTTGTAAAAAGAGTCATGGCCAATTTCTTTTGGAATTTAAGTAGAACACAACGAAGATACCCAAAACACCAAAGCCAGTTATTTCATCCTGTACGGGGTCCCAATCAGTAGCCAAGAGGTGTCCCCTGTGATTTTTAAAATGAAGTCACAATTAATTTCTTGATTTCTTAGACTATATACAGCTGATAAATAGTAGATTGAATTGTTTTCATGCTCGCGATGTTTCTTTCCTATGTTCTTTCCACGGCATAAAAAACTCCATTTCCCTATTCACCTTCACGGTTATTGAGATGATATAAAAACAATCTAGTCCAATTCGGACCTGTCACTTCTACAATGATCATTTTGAAGTTCACATTTCTTCATGTTCTTACATGCTTTCATTTGTAAAATTCTAGATCATAGGTTGTCTTATTACGCAACTATTTCAGACAAAGTTTGTGAATTTCATATCTACAATCAAAAATAATGTATCATAATTTTTACCTTTACAGAAAGTATTAAATCACCAGTTTTGTTGAAGGAGCTAACATCTTCAGGATTACAATTGGATGGGGGTATCGGTCAGATTAAATAATGGCTCAGTTTCATTTGTTTGGTATTTGATTATATTTGGATTTAGTGCATATTTTTGTGGAATAATAATATATTATTCTATATTGTTTGGAACTGTGTTACGTCGATATAGCTGATTCTGGGTGAATGCACTGGTCAGGGAGGAAGGTCTCGAGTATAGGTGGTTATATTTGCCTTTTTCTCCCCTGGCAACCAGCGGTGTGCACCTAGAATCACCACAATTATGATTAAAAATGATATGATTAATAATAATGATAAAAAAATGAGATTCCATGAATAATGACAGAAATTCATAAGTTTACAGGTAGAAAGTTGTATGGGGAGTGGAGTGTCACCATTTCATCCACCAAATGCACACATATGTATCAAAAATCATTTTTATAGATATTCTTGAGTTCCTTGAGGCTACTGTCTAATGAAAATCTTATTGTCCTCAACATATCACACTTGTTTCTCACAGTATTGCTTAATACACAATTATTCCTTTCATGTCATTCTTGAGGTAAATATATCAGCTCTGGGATTTAGGGGTCATTCGGGGCTACTGTCTAGCTACGGGCCCAGCACAGGACAAAAGGGCTTAGGTTTTTCGGGTATCACTGCAAAAATAAGATCAGCAACGATGATTGTCTCTAAAGCCCTTGTTCCTCTATGCTGTTCTCGCCACGATTTGACAATTTTCTCAGATCGGGAAGGGTCGGGTAAAGCATGAGTCGATCTGGACACGATACGATGTTTGAACACTCCAAGAACGATGTATTTACGACTAGCACGATGTCATGCTTGCTACGTTCTTACTACGATGATCGGGAATGAGACATTGCAATCTCTGCCGCTGCAGTTTCGCTTTAATGGTGCGTTCCCACTGCCGATCAGATCAACTCGATCAATCCCGATCAAGCTTTTTTTTTTGGCCTGGTCGGGCTCGCTCGGCATTGGTATTCGGGGTCGATCTACCTTGATCGGCATCGCTCCTGCTTCCTTCACGATAATTTTGGACATGTCCAAAATATTCGAGTAGGAAGCCCGAACACCACAGCTCGGGTAGTGATCGAGAAGAGATCGAGCTGACCGGGAATCGGTCGTATAGAAATCTAGTGTGGTCGGGACGGATTTTCCCCGGGCTCAGTTCCCGATCATCTCGAGTTATACTCGAATGCTGCACGATTAATTTCAGGTCATCTCGATCCAGAATTCATTAGTTTCATGAATAATTCGACCGCTACACGACCGATACATGACTGCTATCGATTGATACTCGACTAAACTCGATCATGCTTCGACCGGCACTCGATCAAATACCGAGCACTTTTTGACAGTGGTTGCAGCAGGGGCAGACGTACTTTCTTAGCACTCATTTATTGTTCAGGTATTGAGAAAAAAATATATGCAGTCCTTGGTCACATTAGAAAGTTAAATGTCGTCAGTATCTTCAGCCACTCCTCGCCCTCTGAAGAAAAGAAAAGGGTCACGAAGAGAGAAAAGACAACAAACCCTAAACAGCAGACATGGCAGAATTAGACTTTCCAGACAAAAATACCAGTAGAAAGAAAGGAAACACGACTGAAACTGAGAAAAATTCAGTATTCTGGCAATATGACTGTAACGTGAAAACAAATTTTCTAGATTATTTACTTTACTTATAAGCTGAGAAATGTTTCTTGAATTCTTTTGCTAGCTTGTCTGTTTCAAAGTTGAAGTTGGTTACGTTGATATAAAATCTATTTTTTAAGCTGACGTATTAAAACAGTGGTTGTAACGTAGATTCATAAATGCTCAGTGACTTACTTTGCTTTTGTTTACGTAGATGTTACACTTTTGCTTTTATTGAGAGTCGTATGTACATTGCTTGAAGTCCACCTTGATATCGATTGGCTGGGATGAGTTGACAAAAATAAACAACCAGGATTTTCATCATTTTTTACTAGTGTAAAATGTTACATTGTTATATTTTCATAATAATGTACTACATTGTGTATGTTCCACATATCAGCACACTTCATGAATTTAGAAATTAATATGACACATGTATTTTCTTTTACACACTCTTGGGCCTATATTTGATCAATGAATACATACATATTTTTCATTCACTTTTTCATTCTTTAATAATGAGAACAATAATAACAAAGATAACACGACTCATTAGGGTTGTAAAACAGTCTTTTTTTTTTTCAACTGTATATAATGGTGCATTTATGGGCACATAGGCCTATGTTTCATTTTAGACCAAATTAATTTCAGCCCACCTATATGTAATGCGCTTACGAAGCGTGGCGGTGTAACATTTTTTTTTTTTTTTTTTTAATGAGACATCAAACTTAGATTTGCTATTCTTCACATCCACTGCAAATATTGAATACATATGAACAAACCTATCATATTATACATGGTGTCCCGGCAGACAGAGTGCTACAAAACTGTCTCTTATTAAGATATGAGCGACTGAATGAAATCGTTACATTATTCAATAGAAAGAACACCTCAAATTTTATTTGACACAATTGATAATCAGTCTTCATGCAGGCGCTTTGATCTCCATGAAAAATTGTGATTTACAAAATCTGTAACTTTGGGCACTGATATCCTACTTGACTGAGCGATAGTGAAGCCGTAAAAACTGATAACGAATGCGTCCAAAATAGCTACTGAAAACGGATGAAATGAACTGAATGCTTTTTTTGTACCTTTTTGAGTGGCTCACAAAGAGTAACAGTAGTGATCAGTCTTTGTCATCGTTTTTTTTCAGGAAAAATAACTACAGAATCGAAACGCCTGCACGAGAATTGATGATTGTGGTTTCAAAATAGGAAGTGTTCTGATATCAACTATAGGTTTTCCCGGCCAATTTCGCACTTTTGTCAGTCCAATTCCTAATTGCTGCATTCAATTTAGCAAAATATAGCACAGATGACATGTTCGGTAGTTCAGCATTATGATGTCTTCATTCAAATTCATTTTGGAGCATTCAAATTACCTTTAGCCTCATTCTAATTAACACTGTTTCAATTGAAATTCGTAAAACAAGCACCATTTCGTTATTCATTCATTCACTTTAAAATGATATAGTCACGTGATCACGGACATGTTGCTCTCGTTCATTCAAATTAATTTTTTGGCAATCAATTTAACATCTTTTGCAGTCAAATTAGCACGCATGTTTATGGTTTGGTTCTTTATTTTTTAACATAGTTATTGTTTTCCAAGCGTCATTATATTTCGTATTTTCGTACTCATTTTAGAGACTTTGGCAACATTTTTTTTTCTTTAATGTGCTTAGTGACTCTTCAAGTCCGAAGATAGTGCAACATGTGCATGGCCACAACTTATCGCGCTGTTGAGCGCTTCATTCCATGTGTCGGCCAGTTCTAGGAAGTCAAGGTTATGATCATCAAATATTTCTATAATTCTTTTTCTGTCCCCATGAGAAATTCGTCTGTATCTAACTTATGCCGTCATGACTGTAAGAAGATGAAGTTAAACTATAGTATTGGTACATGTAGGCCTAAAATGCCATGTATGAAAGAAAAGGGGCGTTACAGAACAGCAAACTCGAGTTACATGTATATATGGTCAAAAATACGATACTTTTACTGCTTAACAGTGCGTGGATGAAACAATAAGTCACATAGAAATACGCGTTTAAATGTTATCACCTTTTCAAAAAAGAAATAACACGACGTTAATTTGAATTATAAAATGGGTTCAAGAATATAGCCAATAGGAAGCTCTGAAATGAGACACACCTCCTTCCTTTACTTCAGTACTATTGCACTGCCTGTAATCCTATGGTAGATTGCCGATCGTCTGTGCGCGCGGCGGCTCCTTTGATGAATTGCATGCATACGCGTACGCGCTGTCAATCCTGTAAACAACTTCTAGTTCGGGCTGCCGGCCGGCCGGCCTGTCTTCCCTTGTGCATAACATATGTGGCGTACGTACGTATACTGTACTATACTATACATATACGTACACTTTGTACAGTACAGTAGACCAAGCGTTATGGGACCGGACGCGTACATGGAGTCACTTTGAAGAGCAAATCAACGATTTAGCAGGTTAATTCTCACGCCGTTTTCAGAGTATGTTGTCTAGTAGGCCTATATGAGGAGTCTATATCAAGTCTTTAAGGTAAAGGGTGCATATTCTATGTAAAATAAGTAAGTTTTCATGCGGGTGTCCGGAAACCCAACCCCCCATTATACTTATACTGTATGTGCGGGACTTCCGCGAGTGCGACGTGCGTAAAAGTTTGGGACGAACATCTTCGGACGTCTTGACCCACAAAGGTACGTGAAAAACGCTGAAAAATGATGTTAGTTTTCGAATTTTCGACCCATTTTATAAAACAAATGATGCACAGGATTATTTCGTGGCGTTAGTGTAGGCGTAGCTCACTCTCGGGTATTTACAATGTAGTGCAGCATGCACTCGGCTTCGCCTCGTGCATGTTTCACAATTGTAAATACCCTCGAGTGCACTACGCCTACACTAATGCACTCTATCCTGTGCATCATTTGTATATTAACACGTTAGGAATTTGACTGTCCATAGGCGAAATTGAATGACTGAAATACCCCTTTCGCCAGTGCTGGGAAATATGAATGACTGAAGAGCACGTGCCAATTTGAATGCCCGTTTAACGAATTCGAAAGGCACATGTGCAAATCTCATTGATCGGAATGCTAAATTGAACGAACAACTTGCAATTTTGAATGACAGAATGTGCAGTGACGAGGATTTCGCTAAATTGAATGAACCTTTTATCAAATGGACAGACAAAAGTGCGAAATTGGCCGGGAAAACCTATACTACAGATAATCATTTCTTTCGTTCATTCATGCTTTTGCAATTAATAGTTTTATAGCACTCTTTTGGGCCACGCCGTATTCAAGTATAAATGCTGAGTCGTCTCATATAACCAAACGAATAACTGTATAAACCAATTCTTCTCTCACTCGATCATTGTACAAACCTGCCGACCCGTTCGATGCAAGATCTTACACAGATCGAGTCATGTCGAGCTGGTCTAAGAAGTCTAGTAAAAATCGAGTATTGACCGTGTAGCGATCGTGTCTTGATTGTGTGTAGATCGGGATGTTCGAGTAGAGATCTGTGTGGTTGTCGAGGAGAGATTCTGGAGATGTCGAGAATGGTCGGGTGTGGATCGTAAAAGATCGAATAGCGGTCGGGAAGGGATCGTATTGAAGGACGATCGAGCATGTGGTCGGGATTGTTCTGGTAAAAATAGGTGATCGGGATTGATTTCGCTTGATCGAGTTGATCTGATCGGCAGTGGGAACGGGGTATACAACGATGCCACTATGCTGTCAGTGCGATGTTGCCGATGTTATCCTATCTAATCATGCTGTATTTATGTTCTGAACGATCTATGCTATCTTATCACGCTGTTCCCCCTTCCAGAAAGCTAAAAAGAACTCGATGTGCCCCGATGTACCCCGTTTCGGCCGCCGACTCAGTCAGTCAACTTATTAGCATGCAGAACCAAAGAGATATACTGTGGACATCGGAGAGGCTCATCAACTCGCGGTTCTTCTGTTGCAATTCATTATCAATCAAAGACGTAGTGATCTTTCCAAAAAAAGCTTTTTCTTGATGTCCTTGCTTCTATAGTCCCTCTTTTTCCTGTTGTAGAGAATTTCATATTCTTCAAAATTCTTCCATGTCCTCTCCTTCTTCCTCATGTTACCATCTATCATGCACGTGTAGTCCCTTTCTTCGCCTTGTGGGTGGCTGCTTTGCTGCTTTCTTCTCTCTTTTGTCCTCATCTCTTCTTCTTCTTCTTCTTCTTCTTTTTCTTTTTCTTCTTCTTTTTCTTCTTCTTCTTAAATATGCACTCCTTCGTCTTCATTTTCGCGACCACAACGTCTAAATACTCCACATCATCAGTCTTGCTTCTCGATATTTTTTATCTTCTTCTGGCAGACATTTTTTCCAGCATATCGGCTACGTTCGATTTTAGAGCAGCGAGAGCGGAAGACGTGCGTAATTGAGTCTGGGAAAGCGTAGGAACAGCATAGCTAAAGGGCCAACAGCGTAATCAAAGCGGGAATCAAGCGTAATAAAAGCGTCGTAGGAACAGGCCTTGATTTTATACAAGAGTAGAAAATTTAGTGAGAGCGTCGTTAAGCTGGGAAGGTCGTGCTTTGATCAAGAAAGCGGCGCAGCAGCGGGGCCACGTCGGTGTCTAGTTTACATGGTATTTTAATTTCATGATATCTTCATTCAAATTCATTTTATAACATGCACATTACCTTTAACATCATTCTAAATCGCACTTTTTCAACTGAAATTCATAAGACAAGCACCATTTTACTACCCGTTCATTCATGAATTTATAATGATATAGTCACGTGATCACGTATATGCTGCGCTCGTTCATTCAAATTGATTTTTGGGCATCCAATTTAACATGTTCTGCAGGTTACAGCTCGTTATTCCGAAGGTTCGTTATTCCGAAGGCTCTTCAGTCCGAAGATTCGTTATTCCGAAGGTTCGTTATTCCGAATTTCATTTTCGAATCAACAAATCTTCGGAATAACGAACCTTCGGAATAACGCCACAAGTGTTCGGATTAACGAACCCTTTTTCATTTTCGGATTAACGAACCACTAGGTATAGGGAATTTGTGTGTTTCGGATTAACGAACCTTTGGAATAACGAACCTTCGGAATAGCGAACCTGCGGAATAACGAACAGCACCCGTTCTGCAGTCAATTTAGCAGATATGTTCATGGTTTACGTCTAGCCTTATTTTCTTTCATTGTAGGTATTGTTTTGTAAGCATCATAAAGTTTCATATTTTCGTATTCGATTAAGAGACTTTAACAACCGTTTTCTTTTTTCCAATGTGCTTATTGATTCTGAAGAAGCACGTAGCCACAAGTTATCTGGCCGTTACGAGCGCTTTATTCCGAGTTGTCGGCCAGTTCTAGGAAGTCAAGTTTATGATCCTCATATGTTTTTTTTTTTTCAATTGTGCTGTTATGACTATAAAAAAAGATGAAGTTAATCTGCAGTACTGGTACATGTAGGTCTATAATGACACGTATGAAAGAGAAGGGGCGTTACAGAACAATCAAGTCGAGTTATGCAAGGTAAAAAATATGATAGTTTTACTGCTTAACAGTATATGGATGAAACAAAAAGTCACATAGAAAGACACGTTCAAATGTTCTCACCTTTTTTTTTTAAAAGAAAGAAATAGCATGATTTAATTTTGAATGAACACGTTTGTAATATGACTGCCTTTCGAGAAATTGAATGACTGAAATGCCCTTTTCGGCAAGTAAAGGCGAATTTGAATGAACGTAGGGTACAAGCCAATTTGAATACCCATTTTACGAATTCGAAAGCCATATGTGCAAATTTCATTGATCGAAATGCTAAATTGAACGCACAAGTTGCAATTTCGGAAGACAGAATGTGCGATAACGAGGGTCGTTCTAAAAATTGAATGAACCTTCTTTAATGAACCGACAAAAGTGCGAAATTGGCTGGAACTGGCTTTGGTGTTTGGGTATCTATGATGTATACAAGGCCTACTTCGATTGTAAAAGAAAAACAACGATGACTCTTTTCAGCTAAATGATATCATAACAATATGTGGGGAGGGGCACTTTATGGCTACTGCACTGGGCCCAGTACAGGATGAAATGACTGGTTTTCGTGATATGGTCATCTCTTTTGTGCACTATACATAAGTATTATGCTTCCTTTGCAAATTGCTTTGGTGTTTTGCTACTGTAGCCTGTAAGACCCAGTATACAGGATAAGATGACCTGCTTTGGGGTTTGGGATATCTCTGTTCAGAAGGCCCTAATATTTCCATTGCAAAAGAATTTGTCAAGACCATTTCAACTGATTCACAATATATGGGTGGGACACTGTGGAGCTACAGTTGTCTGGGGCCCCGTACAGGATAAAATAACTGGCTTTCTTTTAGTGTTTTGGATATCTCTGATGGGTACTACGTTGTACTTCCATTACAAAAGAAATTAGCCGTGACCCTTTTCAGCTGAATAAAATCAATGTGTGTGTGTGGGGGGCAATTTGGGGCTACTGTCTGGGGTTCCGTACAGGATAAAATAGCTGGCATTGGTGGTTTGGATATCTCTGATGGGTACTACTTCCATTGCAAAAGAAATTAGCCGTGACCCTTTCAGCTGAATAAAATCAATGTGGGGGGGGGGGGCACTTTTGAGCTACTGTCTGGGGCCCCTTTCAGGATAAAATAGCTGGCATTGGTGTTTTGGATATCTCTGATGGGTACTACTTCCATTGCAAAAGAAATTAGCCGTGACCCTTTTCGGCTGAATAACACCATATGGGTGGGGGCCTTTGTGGATACTGTCTGCGGCCCCGTACAGGATAAAATGGTATTGCTTTTATGATAGGTACACCCAAATAAACAATATCCACCAACTTTTGTCCGTGACCCCCTTCGGCTGAATAAATGCATATTTCGGGGCCCTTTTTTGTGGCCCCTAGGCTTACGGTACAGAATGTGACTTGCCAGGATTAATTTTATTCACCCATGACCACATCCTGATATGATGAGACCATCAAAAAGTGTGACCCTTTTCAGCTGAATAAATCTTCTGGGCCCCCCGTCTAATTGTGATTAGGGAGTTTTCGCTACACGACGGGAAGACCGAGAATACGCGGAAGCAATCAGATGTGACAGTCCACGTACTAAGCTTTTTCGCTTTCCGATACAGGACGGAGGCGTGGGGACAAGATCGCTGATTGGATGGCTGGCTGGTAGGCTCGCTCCTGCCCATCATCAGGACCGAATGCTATTTTGGCTGAATACCTTACTCGTTTTCCCCAGGCCGGGACGTTTCTCGGATTTGATCATGCGCAGAAGCAAATTTTGCACACGGCATGCTCATATCCCGGCCGCGTCGTGCTTGCAAAAACTCCTAATACCCGAGAGTGAGCTGCATCTCCACGAATGTAACGAAATTTAACCTGTGCATCATTTGGTTTATAAAATGGTTTTACGAAAGATTTTTCATTTTTCCTTTATTGGAAATGCCAGTCAGCTGCCTAAAAAAACTTGTTCAAGAGCCAACGGTTTATTGCCACTTGGTCTAGTGTCAGATGGTCCTTTTCCCAGATCGTCGAACACCACTACAGCTAAACTCACCTAGTCTACTATCAATTTCATCTTATGCCCGTTTTGTCTAATCCTAACTTGGTCTAATGCCCAGTTCGGTTAATATTCACTTCGTTTAATGACCAGACGGTCTAATTATTATTTCGTCTGCTTGAATTTTTTATCACTTCGTCTAATATCATTTGGTCTATTGTCAGTTCGCTTAGATTCCATTTAGTCTAGTCATCATTCGGTCTATATGGACATTTGGGCTAACTCTACCGCTTGGTCCATCGCCTGATTGGTCTATACTACTCGAGGCAGTTAGTCTGCTCCCATTTCGTCTTATTTCCAGTTAGTCCACTAGCCAATTCGTCCAATTAGCATTTCGTCTACACACCTTTTCTGCTAATCACCTTTTTGGTCTAATTTTTTTTGGCCTTATTTCCAATAGGGCTTATTAGAACTCTCTCTCTCTTCGTCGACAAGATGCAAATAATACATAATATCTATATTACCGACTTGGCTGTCATTGAGGTGTCTTGCTTGTGTTGTGTGGTATATTACCAAATAAATTGTGATTTCATCTGTCTATTTCTGTATGCATGTTCAATTTTGTATATTCATCGCCTGGGATTTGGCTCATACGTCTGACTACTATGCCCATGGTGCCTGGTGTGTGGAAGGTTTTAGGGCAACTGACTAAAAAAGGCATTCATTCTCGTGACGTGAAAGCTTAGTATCATAAAATCCATAGATAGTCATAACATGATGGCTAGAAGTTGTCATTTGTGCACTTTTTTTTTTCATTTTCCAATAATCAGCTGGACAGAGAAGTCCAATGCAAGTTTGTGTTGTAGCTAGCCAACGCGAACAGTGGACAAAATGTTCATTGACCAATGGTATTTAGACCTATTGGGCATTAGACTAAGTGGTCATTAGACCAACTGGCTAGTAGGCTCATTGATAAGTAGCTCATGTGGCTATTAGACTGATCGATGAATTGCCGAAATGGATATAGCCCTAGCGTTGGTGGAACCCAAGTGCAAATCAGACGAAAATGGTTATTAGACAAAATGGATATTAGACGAAATGGAATAAGGCTAGTCAAATTTTAGACGAACATTGGATTAGACGATGTGGTATGTGAATTTGAATGCCTCGTTTCTATGCATTATGCTTCTAATCAGAATTTGAATGAGTTGGTTGAATTTTACTTTTGCACAGATAATACACTCTGGCAAATACGTATGCAGATTTATTAAATCCTGTCCTTTTCGTTAATGCTTTGATGATTTCTTTGGATTGCACGGAAAACGAATTGGAATGAAAGAAAATGAATTTGAAATCGCATTCCACAAATTATATGCTCTTCTTTATTCAACTTTAGGCCAGAAATTTAAAGATGTTGAAAGGTTTTGTTTGTTTGTTTGTTTGTAAGGATAAGAAATTTGAATGACATTTGAATGTCAAAACCTTACATTGTATGCATGCTGAACTAAATTTGATTGATTCCTTTAATTTCCGTTGCACGAATAACGAATTTTAATGAACGAAGAAGAATTCGAATGAAAATTTTCGAGGAGCTCACAATTAATTGTGCGGCAAAAAAAAAAAATGAACTGAAAAAATAGAGACTGCGATTGACTGCAAAATAGGCACTCTTCGTTCACATCGAAGCGAAAAGAACATGTCTAATTATCTTAAAGGAGTGCTTCACTTATCTTTATCTTTCTACATACTTCCCTGTGTCCTTTTATTATCATAATGTTCTTTGTTTGTTTTATCTAACCATCAAGCAAACAAAAAATAATTTACTTAATTTTCACTGAATACTCATAAACAGACAAACTGAAGTAAAATCTCTGTAAATCTGTCAAAAGACAGACATGACAGATTTTTCTTCTAACGGACCTACCTTCTTATGGGATTAATGGTAACTCCAAATGGATGCCTGTCTGGTAAAGAAACTAAAGTTCTTGCCCCTGATCCATCGTAATTCACCACGGCTATTTTGGAAACAGTGGCATGGTAATCACTCCAGTATACCCTGGCCTCTCTGGGATCGACTGCCACTCCGAGGGGATCTGAAAAAAAAAAATCATGTGTGCCTATGCAGAACAACTAAACCTGTATCAAGATGTATGGCATACAAGCTAAAGTGCCGCAACAATTAGTGAACAGTATTGACTACGTTAACGGTGAAAACGACAAATATCCATTCCCATAAGCTAACATACGTATGCTATCTTAACAATCTGGCATGTTCTCATAATTCATTTGATATTTGTACTGAGAAAAATGACAAAAACAATATCCATCATAATCACCTTGATGACTGATCACTAATGACTGTTATCTTTGCAATGAAGTCCCTTTAACATTTTTCAAAATTCCTTTACATTAATAACGCCTTCCAGAAATAAAAACATCATTGCAGAAAACACTAAGCTGCTTCATAGCTTTGATAAATCAACATTCATTTTATAACCAATCTAAAAGTAGGTGAGAAATAGATATTTCGTCCCTAAGCTTGTTTTACCATGTGCCCGATATATGTATGGACTAAACAGATATCATAAACCATCATACATCTCCCTAATACACCAGTCACATATAGACATCCCTGATCACCCCGGACCTAGATCTGGGGTGATCCGGGGAGAGATCCGTGTTGACACCTTGGACATCCTTGGACGTCCGTGTATGTTCGTGTGGATCCGGGGACATACGGGAGGCTAACACGGCAATTTTTGGAGGTCAAAAACATCCGGCGATTGCCGTGTTGGCAGAGCAATTCGGGGTGGTCCGTGTGGCTGCCGTGTAGCTGCCGTGTTGATCCGTGTAGATGCCGTGTTTGTCAGTGTAGATGCCGCGCTCTTCCGGCCTTATCCGTGTAGCTGCCGTGTTGATACCGTGTGTATATGTACAGTCATACCAACGCTCGTCGACACTCCATTGAGGTGGAAACTATCCCGGATCTCCCCGGATCACCGTGTAGATCCCTGAGCATCCGTGTTTATTTGTGACTGGGGCATTAGGAATAAATTGGTACATAACTGAATGCAGTCATGTGAGTGTTAATAATTTATGTGCGTAAATATGTGGTAGTAGGGGAGGGAGAGGGGAGTGGTTGTGTCAGGGGCGATTTGTCAACAGCTTTCCCGTGATCAGATATATTCTCTCATCTTCTCTCATCTCATCATATAGGCGGGTACCTGTAGTACTATTTTTTAATCATCCGAAGGCTACATCGGGCAAATTGAATCCGCAAGGGGAGGGGGGGGGAGGATGGTTGGGGTTCCCAAGGAGGTGATTCGGCTAACCTTCCTTCTCAGCTTTTCTAATTCCTTTATGTAAGTCTGCACCTATCGGAGTGTCAGCACGCTACATTGGGTAAATGCAACCTGCAAGGGGTGTTTGAGGGTAAAGTGTGGGGGGGGGGGGGGTAGCGGGTCTTCTGCAAACCCTTCCCAACCAGATATTTGGTTAGTTTTTTGTTTTTTTTTAATGTTTTTAACATATACACCGTTCTTGTTGCCTAGTTTGGACAATGGGTTCCATGGGGTAACTGAGTGTCAATTATTTCATACAGCATTCCTGAAGAGGAAAATTGACAAAAAAAAAAAATCATACAAAATTTTGCAGCTTTTATCTGTTAATCTTTACACGATAATATTATAAACCACTAAAAATAATTTTCTCTACATAAAATTTTAAGCAGAATTTAATCGTCGGGGTAACAATAACACTTCATAACCAATGTCCAATGGGGTGAAGACAGTTTGGTGGGGCCATCATTATCTTCTCCTCTCCTGTTGTCTGCGATATACAAATGTTTTCAGATTACACGTCAAACAATACACATACACACACACACATACACATACCGACACATCATCATTATCATTAGCATTCACCTCATGCCAATTGAGTTGATGGTCTGACACCTCGATATCTATAGAAAATTGGATAGCTGGATACTTTGTGGTCATGACAGATTTTCATATCTCTCATAGCATTACATATATAAGATAAAGTTGACATCATGAAGAATCAGCGCCTGAAGCTCGCGAAGGAAGCGTACTTCATAACAGATGCCCTCACTGCTGACTATCTGACTTAGAAAAGGAAGTGGTCCGCATCAACTTCAGGAGCTCTACAAGAACGGCGTGAAGCTTCGCTTCTTTGCTGAGAAATGGAGGAACCGAACAGGAGTCCCCCACAACTTCCTTTCCTACAGTTAGATCACTTCGGTATGAGTATTGTATATCATAATCATGTTCTTTATGTCTACTTATATCTTTCCCCGATTATCCACCTCTCCACCTTTCTTTCTCCGTCAATCTCTAGGTCTATACTGCGAATATTTAAATATTATGAGTTTATAGTTATATCAAATATCACATTGTGTATGATGTATATTGTGTGTATAGAATATTTCCAAAGATACAATTTGACTTCTGATGTATATTGTCTGCAGGGAGAGTTGATATAGCAACGATCTTTGTTGTGAGATCTCAATTGTCCGATGCGGCCTCTACTCACAAGAGTAATTTGTAAACAATCTATACTCTGTATGACTTGCTCTATTCTTTCCTTCTCTTCTTGTCTGCTTCCAGCAATTCTTAAGCAAATGTTCACGACCATGTCATGGTTCATGTGTTGCTCTTGTTTTAAATATGGATGAAATTCATTTATGTCCACATAAAAATGTCCAATGTCGGTATTATTTACCTGACGAGTTCAATTCAGAATCAATTAATAACGAACATTCTTTCAGTGTATTACACGTTAATGCTCGCAGTTTTTAAAGAAATTATGAAAATATGCAATTACTGTTATCAGCGATTGATATACAGTTTTCAGTTATTGGTGTCACAGAAACATGGCTTAACGACAAATATCCCATAAAATATAATATAACATTGATGTATATTTTGTTTTCCGTTCTGAAAGAAAATGCGGACGAGGAGGCGGAGACGCCCTGTTCCTTTCACACTCTTTATCTTTTAAAGTAAGGCCTGGTTTGATATAGAAACCAAAATGAATTGATTGCATGTGTGTTGAAATTGAAGAGTTTGTTTGCAAAAACCGATAAGTCCATTTTTGAAGATTTTGAAGTACGGTCTCTGTCATAAAGTACAAAATAATACATTTTAAATGATATGTTGGTCACCACATATAAAGGTACATTTTGGAAGTTATGGTCAAAAGAAGCAAACATTTTCTTATTATTCTCTTTATTTTTCTTGACCTTTAATCGCAAATATCTCTATTTGGCAAATATGGACTTATCGTTTTTTGCGAACAAACTCTTCAATTGATATGTACAATAAAAAGAAATACAATACCATGTGTAGTATACTGTATAGGCCCCCTCATACAGACAGTAATTTATTTTTGGAAAATGTTGATGTTTTATTAGAGTTGATAAATCAGGAAAACAAAGATGTACACTTGATGGGAGATTTTAATATTGATCTTTTGAATCAAGACAATAATGTTAAGAGCAAATTTGGCAATATTTTGCAAGCAAATTTGGCAATATTTTGCAAGCAAATTTGTTTAATATCACAATTGATACGCCCTCAAGAATTACGGTCAACGTTGATTGAAAATATTTTCACAAATATTGATACAGATTATTCAAAATCTGGTCTTCTGTATAGTGATATTTCTGATCATTTACCTTTATTTTTCATCTGTGACGACACAAAATATTCCCATGTCAAGCAAACAGAGCTTAAAGGGTGTGTACAGTTCTGGTCGAGGTGAAAATTTAGCTTTTAACGTTTTGTGAGATATTCAGAAACCACTCTATGAGATGTCAAAGAGCATGCAGTTTTAAGGGGTATCAAAAGTTTATTCGATGAAAATCGGTTTTGAAATGGCTGAGATATCCAAAACAAGGTGAAACAAAGAGATACTAATAAAGTTGGGGCATTCGCCTTTTATTATTAGCATTTTTTTTGGATATCTCAGCCATTTGAAAACCAATTTTCATCAAATAAACGTTGAATCCTTCTTAAAATTACATGCTCTTTCATATTTCATAAGAGGCTTTTCATTATCTCACTTAGGAATGTTCAAAACATGAATCCCTACCTCAACCAGTACTGTACAGTCCCTTTAAGAAAACGCGCAAATTCAGAAAATATATCATTAATAAACGACGATTTAATCACAGAAACATGGGATGATGCAGGTATTACTTTGCGCAGACCCAAATATTTCTTATGATACGTTCTGGAATATATTTCTTTCTTATTTTGACAAACATATCCCCACAAATTGCAAAGTAAAATAATAGAAAAATTAAAAATCCTTGGATAACAAAGGGGATTTTTCAAACAATTAAGAAAAGAAATGTGTTATATAGATATAGCTTACGGTATCCTAATAATGTTTTGATTTTCTATAATCTTTTATTGATTCCATATTCAAAACAATTTCATAACAAATCAAATCACATGTATTAAAAAATCCACGATTCAGCATAACAGAATTATAGTGAAATCAAGCCAAGCTGTACTTTCGGCAGAAACAGTACATTCGTAAAGAATATACAATGCACAGGAAAAGAAAAAAAAAAAAAACAACAACAGCAACATATATTGCCCACTTACTTTCGTTAAAATCAAATCGAGCTGTACTTTCAGCATGACAAAACATTCATAAAAAAGGAAAGAATACTTAACACGTCATCAATCTATACACACAACCAAATGGAATCGATATTCCCTTTGATCACCCCCCTCCCCTCCCAACTACCCTTCCCCTCCCTTCCCCCTTCCCCGTGGACATCTGGCTCCGGGTCCTTCCATACTTACTTTCAAATTTTCCCATTTACTGAAATGAATGGTTAAAGTTCCCCTCATTGATGCTAATTTCTTTTCCTCAAATCTATCCTCTAAGATATTATTTTTTATTTCATTATATGTAGGCGGCTTTCAATCTTCTCTACTTATAAAAATAAAATTTTTAACCAAAATTAGAATATGATTTAACAATTGGTGTTTTCCCCTATAGCCCTCCTTCTTCCCGAACAGAATTTCTTCCCAATTATATATATATATATATATATATATATATATATATATATATATATGGGTGAAAACGTTGAACGATGTACAATTGGCCAATTTCGAGCTTTTCGATATTCAAATCCTTGTAAAATTGTCACCTGGGTGTGTTTTTCATTATTCTAGGTATCATTTGGTAGGGGAGGGTCGTACCTTTCAGAAAATATATACTTTGTAGTGTTCTTACTGCATTTTCTTTAAAGAATAATGCCTTGAAGCTGAAAAAATTGACAAAAATGCATATTTTTGGAAAAAATCCCAGAATCACACGTCTTAATTTTTGTTCTAATGCAATTGTACAGCTTTGTTTTTCCTTGTGAGTAAGCCCACACATTTCAACTATTTAATCAAGTACTTCTGCCATGAACGTGTGTATTATTTATCTTATCAGGAAACATTGAATTCACTTATGTCTGAAAAAGAACGTCTCTGAATGAATTATCTTTTCCTTGACGCCAAAAATTCAGGATGACTATGAAAACATGTAAGGCCATATTTATTTAGCGTCTTATCCATACTACCATTCCATCAAAATTTGTGAGTGAGCTGTGGGAAATAATCGTGTGGTGGCTCATAAAAGAAAATTATACTGAATAACCATCAGAGATGTTCACTAGTTTAATGGTGTCATTAATGAAAGTGGATTATGCTTGAGATAAAAAGTGGTTATCAGTATGTCAATGTGAGCCAGGCGACTATGATGATTGGCAACTTTAGTAGCATACTGTCCACAAAAATGAGTTCTGGTTAAAAACCCGAATTGGCGAATGTCTCTGATCAAAACGAATGTCCCTGATTGAAAGTCTCTGAAGGGATATTCCCTCATCTGACACTTTCGCACTGCATGATACTTTATTTGCGTGCTTATTTTACACACTGACGAGCCATCCTGGAATCGAGTCAGCACAGTTCAACGACAAATATGCCCACAAATCTTGAAAATGTGAGTAATAACAAAAACTTTCCTGGTGTTTGTGCCGATTTATTAGAATTATTATTCCGTAGATTTGCCAATCAGTATCATTTGTGAAATTATGTATTTTAATCTTTGGATTAGAGGTAAATTAAAAAAGGATAGACAGTAAATATGTAAGAATCTGCACGAAAATCAAAGACCGCACGTCTCTGAGCAAAATGAAAAACGTCTCTGAAAATTTCATGAAATAAAGACATCCACTATACAAATTATGAGAACCTTAAAGTAAATTTATGTCTGGATGGGCTCAGTTAGTATAATAGGAACAAGTAGAATCAAGTTAACACGGGCGTGTTGTAATATTAAGAAAAATGAAGCTTCCTGAAAGATGTTGAAAATATGTAAAAGAGTTTCAAATTTAAGATTTTCTGTTGATTGAGCAAGTGCAAACACATTGCCAGGACAGAAAATATGTTTTATGACTAGTAATAGGTCAATAGTCTATGATTATCATGTAGTAGTCACTTTAGTTTACGTATTTTTTTTGTGAGAGAGGCAGAAATGTAAGAAAAACAGGTTTAGGTCAGAGACGTTCTCTGAACAAATAGGATCTGCTCTCAAACCAATATCAATGACCCACCATGGCGAATTGGGGCCTATGTTTGTAGCACATTGGTTCCTCAATCCAAATATAATGCCAATATCTTGTAAAAATCAAACCCATTAAATACTGATAAGCAAAGATGTTTACGTCAGGGACGTTACATTGAACGTTTTACACATTTTCAACTACTACAATAAGGAGTAGATCTTTCATTATTCCACAGTATGTGACCCTCGTATGCATACATCGTTCTAGGTAATTTACGCAATCTAAAAACAATGTTGATTTTACAATTTTGATCAGAGACGTTCATTTGTGCGTACATTGTTCATCCGCTGCATGATAAATTTATTTTGATATCATTTTAACTCTATTTTTTTTTCTTAGAGCAAGATGGGAAGACCGGATGGATTTTAAATGCTCCGAATATTAGAATTTCATCCAGCTCAGGATCTTTAGGCTCAGTCATGTTCAGGGAGCCTACAAGTTCCAGACAACGGCCGTGGTACTGGCAAGACCGGACGGACATCTTGGAGGTGCCATCTGTTTACAAAATAATGACTATCCCAACCCCTGTTTCAGGTAGCAAGCGAAGCAGTCGGTACCATGCACTGATTGAGGACATGGAATACCAAGCGGAGGGGAAATACAATTAAATGTTATAATGCGAACTCTGTTTTTAATGCACATCACTACGTTTGCATTTGAGCCTGTAAAATCTGAGGCTAACACGCTAAATAATAAATGTTCAAATTTGCACCTAATTTGTAACAATAGCAGCACACCTGCGGTGCATACTTGCACCCTTAATTGTGCTTAATTGCACCCTTAATTAACCGCCTTTTTGAAGTTTTGCTAATTTCTGCAAACAAGTTCTCTTACAGTTGATAAGAATATGCAAATGAGTGAGCTGACCATGTCATAACCCCACAATTTTCCATTGATCGTGTACAAAAAATAACGAAAATTCAATTTTTCTCTCTTTAAAATCTGAAACATGATGCTATTCCTGGTTGATTACCTTCAGAATAGTAATCAGTTAGATATACCCGGATTAAAGCCTCGGGCATAATTATGTTTGAATGAAAAACTGAAAATTTCAAAAGTTTATGTGCAAATATTATGGCAAGTTGTGAGGGAATGACAAGCTCAATTTGCCATTTAGCATATTCATAATGACCGTTCAAAAACTGTTTCCTGAAAAATTAGCGAAACTTCAAAACGGCATAACTTCATTATTTTTTTCTTGAGCCCGTAAGATTTTATTCTTTCTTATCAGCGGCTAGCTCATGTTTGGGCTGAATTTCCCTTTGTAATGACTCCTTTTCTCTTAGAAGTAAGGTGAGATGTTTTAGTGGTATTATTTTTGAGGTTTGTAAGCCAAATACATGAGAAAAGGTAAAAAAATAACATCTATGATGAAACAAGAAAATGTCTATTAAGAATGTCCCTTTACTTAGTTTCCTCTACAACACTATACTTTAATATGTATCGCCTTCGAGTAGAAAGAAGGATGATAATCCCCTACCGATGTGACAGGTAAAATGTGATATTGTAATGTTATCATTGTCAACCTCTTGAAAGAGGTTTTCAGTTCATTTTGGTCAAAAGTTTGCTGCACCACACCGTTGATATTCTTTTGAGTTTGGCGTTTACAATTTATATCTGCCATAGTATACAAAAAAAGCACAGCGGAATTTGATGCTTCTAGGATAAGTATAGGTTAATTAGAGCTTTCTGAAACGATATCATAACAGTGGCCCAGGTACGGTCCCTAATAAAAATCCGAACTGGCCTGACATACACATACAATCATATTTGAGGTATAGTGGTTAAATTCAAATAGTATTAGTAAATTCGTGTTTACCTTTGTTATAGATTTGGACTACATTTGAAAGAAAACATATACAATATTGATAGCATGTGGGCACACCTTCGCATACACCGGAAGGTGAGATACAAAGTAGTGGTCATCATAAACAAAAACAATTCTTGACATATGCCTCGGTAAATGATTTCTCAATGAATGTGGAATGTTGAGTTACGAGGATCTTTTAAAATAGGGAGTTTGGTGTTTAATTCTAGTGATAACTTACAGTCGAAACGTCCCTGATGGAAAAGCAAATGTCTCTGATGTAAACAAATAATTTAGGTAAGGTAGTCAAAATTGCAAGTATTTCATTTAATTCTTATTTGTCTGTCATTCAAAAGTGTTGTAAGATATGAATAATATAGCAAGGACAGGTTTGTTGTTGATTTTTGGTGTAGAAATCGAAATTCCTCTTACAATTTGAAGGTTTGTAGTTACAATCGGTTATTATGAAAAATAATTCAAGTTGAAATTACCATTCTGAATTGTTCACAAAAGATAAACATGTGTTTAATAAAAGAATAATGTTGTTTGTTCACAAACCTCGTAATTATGGATCAAAGGACATCGTTTTTATTGTCTATGACTGAGGAACGTCTATGAGTGAAACCTGAACGTCTCTCATCAAAACATGGATTTGACCAAACGAAATGCACTAAATTCATTATTAGTATCTATTGAACATTAACATTTAAACAATTGAGACCCCTGCTATATGTTTTGTTCAAATGAGATGAAAGTAAAGATAAGAATATAAAAATCTCAGCTTAAATGACAAAAACTCCACTTTAACTTTTACTTCCGTGTGTATTAGCTTTTGTAAACTTCACAGGAGGTAAACAATATTTTAGGAACCAATCAAAACAGTTCTCAAAAGCATGAACAAGATGAAAATATATTCATTTGAATATTTTTCTACCCTTCATTTGAATTTTCACTAAAACAATGTGTATTTTAGTCAGAGACGTTCGCCAATATGTCACAGTTCTATCTAATCTTGAATAAAAACAACACCCTTGGAGATATCCCAGTATAATCGGGTTTCCAAGAAAGCTGATATCAATGACATTTGACTGAGATATATTTATATCAGTGAGTGACGTTTTTTAATTTTGACCCCTGATTTGCCCAATTGTACATCGTTCAACGTTTTCACCCATATATATATTTAAATCAACATCCTCTATCATTCTCTCACATAATTCCCAGATTAATTTCACATGCTCACAAGTGTAAAATAGATGTTTGTATATACCTTCTTCCTTTTCACAAAAAGAGCATAAGTTACTTACAGCAAAACCGAACCTGAAAAGATGATGATTTGTATAAACAATACCATGCACCAGTTTAAATTGAAACTCTCTTCATCGGCTATTTAATGTATATACATTGTCTTGGCCTTTAAAATATATTTTCTATCTCTTTAACAGAAAACCCATAATTTCGTTTAATTCTATTAAAAATCGGTACTGCTCTTTCTTTTTCCTTTAGAAATTGCAATTACATTAGTTTTGATATTAAATTGCTAATGTCAATTATTTTCCCTCCTATAATAAAATCAGTTTCCAAAATATCTTTTTCTTTTTCTGTCATATTTCTCCTCCAAACCATCGGTATATTTTCATAAAAACATCTTAACAAAACATATCTTAAACTCCTAAAGCTAAATCTCTACAATATCTATTACATTTCAATTCACCATTATTTCTTAATATGTGATTTAATTCATAAACTCCCTTTTTATGCATATTTTCATCATATAAACATTTTCTATTTAACCGTATATATTTATTATTAAATATTATAACATTGCCGATATACAAACTATTACTTACATTACTTCTTATTTGTTTCGTATTTACCCACACTTCTAATAAATCTCTATAAAATTTTGGAGCTTTCACTCTCACCAACACTGGTAGATAATCACACAAAAATATAAATTCTCCTTCTATGTCTCTTGTAACAAAATTAAAATATTGCTTCCATTTCATATTTTCATCTTTATTAAGAAGTTTCTTAACCCACACAACTCGCTGTGATTTAACTAAATCAACAAAATTCATCATTTTCAACCCGCCTTGTTTATAATCTAAAAACATTATATTTTTCCTAATTCAATCTTTTTTTCCTTTCCATATAAAATCAAAAACTAATTTATCTAATGAATCAAAAACCCACCTGGGAACTGGAGTGAGAGAAGCTCGATATATAACTTTTGAATAAATATGTACTTTAAGTAATTGAATCTTTCCCATCAAAGTTAAATCTCTTTGCTTCCAGAAATTTAAAAGAGATTGTATTTTAATCAGAATCTCTTTTCTTTCGTTCCCTCATCTAAAGAAAAGAAAACCCCAAGTATCTTCACAAAATCAACTGTCTCTCCAAAATTAGTATCCAATTGCAAATGCTGATATAATCCCAATCTTAATACTTTAGTCTTATCCATATTTACCTTTAATCCCGAAATTAATAATGATAATGTTAATCGATATAAATCATATAGACATAAACTGACACATATTATAAGGCTTTCCCGCATAACGTATTACACGGAAGCCTTTAAAGATGCTACAGAAAACATGTCAGCCACTTTGAAAGTTATTAATGAGGTTATTGGTAAGCAACAGAAGGTGTCAACATTTTAAATTATACGTTACGGACAAACACCCTGTGATCCTAAAAATGTGGCGTGCTGTTTTAATGAGTATTTTGTTAATATAGGTCCTAGTCAAGCTTCAAAAATAGATCCCAAACAAACAAATTTCTCGCAGTATTTAGGTACGTCAAATGGTAATTCAACATCTTTTAAACCAACAGATTGTAGTGAGATCCTTGACATTGTACATTCATTGAAATCAAGTTATGCAGTTGGTCATGATGAAATGAGCACATCTTTTTAAAAGCAAATTGCTGGTAATATATTGACACCTTTGGTACATATTTGTAACTTGTCCCTCTCAACTGGTATATTTCCGAATGCATGTAAAATTGCAAAAGTTATTCCAATATACTAGGTGTTTCAAAAAACATTTCCCACTTTTGATCATTAATAGTCCAAAAACTATTCATCCGATAAAATTGTCATTGATATGAGTAATAGCTGAATAGTGTACAATCTTGTTGAAGGTAATTTGGATGTGAAAGCATGAATCAGTTACATTTAATCTAAGATTGATTTTGAAGTAAGGTTTCAGATTTTGGTCAAATTTTGATCCTCTGTACAAAAAAGAACTTTGGACAGGAACCAATGATGTGTATGTGAGTGTGTGCTGACAATGGCCTTGAACAATGGACATGCCTGAACCACCTGTTGACAAGGCGTCAAATCCCTCTCCCAGGCACATGAATGCTTAATCAATAATTCATGTGGATTGCCCTGGGTACTGCTAGTCTGAATTCATGCACGGTAAAGGGTAAAATGCTTGCACATGGAAAAAGTAAGCACATGCTTCAATGTGCTCGCAAACACCACATTTTCATTCCACCCGGCAATCATTTTCAAATTTTGCTTCACATATCAGTAAATCTGGGATATAAATATTGAAAAGCATAAATGATCTAAAGTTCCTCATTTGAATACAACTGTTTACTAGTAGTCTGACAAATTTCTCACTTTTTCGATAAAAAAAGATCATTTTTGGTAAAGAGTTCAGCAGCATTTTTCATTGGGGTGATTTTTTTCACAGTTGTTATTAGATTTATTCAAGGCTCCGTATACACAAGTGTATACTTCAGTTGATTTTCTTTGCTTCCTGTCACCTTGTTTACGACAGAACAGAAGGTATTCATTGGAATTTCGTTTTTCAGAAGTAGGGAGAGCACTGTCGCCACTTAACGACAATATCGGCAGGCGTTTGACTTTACACAGATACTGCCAGAGGCTGAATAAAGACTACTTGTGATAGTGGAATTTCTCATGAATGAATAATGAAGCATTCAAACCCTGGCCATTGTTCAGGACCATTGTCAGGGTGTTAACCACACACTGCCCATACACACCCATTGACCCCTGTGCAAAGTGAAAGTTTTGTACAGAGGGTTGAAAATAGAGCAAAATCTGGAACCTAACTGTGAAATTAATCATGGATTTCATGAAACTGATTTATGGTTTCATATTTAAACTACCTTCAACAAAATTGTACACTATTCAGCTATCATTGATACCAATGACGGTGTTATTTGATGTATAGTTTATGAATTATTGAGAATCAAAAGTGGGAAATGTTTTTTGAAACACCTAGTACAAAAGTAAAGATGACCCCTCTCTTGTATCCAATTACCGTCCTATCTCTATTCTTCCCAGTCTTTCTAAGGTAATAAGGTTTTTAACAGACTGTATGATTTTTTGATTCAGAATGATATACTTAATCAAGACCAATATGGTTTCAGGAAATTTCATTCTACAGATATGGCACTAGCCCAATTATACGATAGAGTATCGACTGCCTTAGCTGAACAAAAACATTTCATCGGTGTTTTCATGGACCTAAGCAAGGCATTCGACACTCTTGACCACACTATTCTTATGCGTAAATTGCATTGCTATGGAGTTTGTGGCATTCCACTAGAATGGTTCAAAGATTACTTATCGAATAGAAAGCAATATGTGTATTATGAATATGATAACTCTGAAGTATTACCTATACAATGTGGCGTCCCACGAGGATCCATATTGGGACCGCTACTATTTCTGGTGTATATAGATGATATTTCTAACTCATCTATGTTACTGCAATAATTATATCATGTTTGCCGATGACACCAACGTATTCTGTTCCAATTCTGATTTTCATTCCCTCCTAAAATCTTAATACTGAATTACCAAAATTATCTACAGTTTTAAGAGTAATAGATTATCACTCAAATTGAAAAAGACAAGTTTTATTTATTTTCATATCAAGAAGCATAAAAATGATACACAACATTTGATTATATTGGTGGATGGTATATCACTGGAACAAAAAGAAAGTATCAAATTTCTCGGAATTTACATGAACGAAAATATGAAATGAAATACTCATGTGCAATACATCTCTGATAAAGTGTCTCGTAACGTTTGTATACTCCATAAGCTTAAGTATGATGTTCCTAAGAACATTTTATTTGTGTTATATAACTCGTTGATATGATCGTACATTACATATTGCAACATTATATGGACAACTTCAAAATGTCACATTGATAATATAATACTTCTACAAAAGAAAGCTATACGTATATGCACCAACTCAGGTTATCGAGGCCATTCAGATCCTTTATTCGCAGAATTATTAAAAACACTCAAGGTAAATGACATTAATTTTTTGCAAATTTCATTCTTTATGTTTCGTTTACATAATGGTCAGTTGCCATCTTCTTTCTTCTCACTATTTCAATTAAACAAGGACATACATTCTTATCCCACGAGACAATCTGCTAAATTTCATTTATATAATCCTAAAACAGTGATGGCTTTAAAATCTATCAAACACCCGGACCCGATGTTTGTAACTCTCTTCTTTCTGAAATTCGAAGTTTAAAGTCCTTGTATTCTTTTTGGAAAGCTGTCAAAACAATGTTAATTTTTCGAAATCAGTGTTGTCGTTATCATTGTTAGTGTATAATACACGAAATTCCTTCGTAGAAGCAAGGAGGTTCGAGAGATCGAGTTACAACTGAATATAATTATTAAATCAGCTGTCAGTTTTCTATGGTTGGATAAAAGAATTCCACAGGTGTATTTTTGCCTTTGGTGTTCGATGCTTGAAGCCGCCATCTTTCTGAGCAATCTGAAGATTCATTTTTAACTTTGACATAATGTCGGGTATATGTTGCTCGTTTATATAACAAATGCAATGAAATTTCACCTAATGATAAAGCATATAAAACAAAAGTCAATTCCGTTCGAAATAATTATGTGCAAAAGTGTAAATCTGAGCTGTATTTTGTGAAAGTGTTTGAAATTTAACCTCATGGAAAGCCGGTTTTATCACTTTCCTCATTATTTCCGCCGAATGAAACTGATATGGTATCATCTTCAAGTATAGTTCTTTATAAATTAATATGTCAGATTCGCGTACAGACACGTACAGTCGAGTAATTATGATATCTATTTCAGAAATATTTGTGCAATTTCTATTCGCGCACCCCCGTGCCTTTACCATTGTCTACCGCCCATCGTTTGTAAGTTAGTAGGGATAGCGAAAAATAATTACCATCACAAAGATGTATCTTCCTTGGAAAGTGGCTGGTGATTATGCAATGAGACACGAGTCAATTGTCTTCGCATCTGAGCGGCAGATCCAGTTTGACACATACTTCAAATATTTTTTTTTTAATGGCGGCTTCGAGCATGGGATCAAAGCGAATAAGACTGTTGTGACTCCATTTTTCGAACCTCCTTGATAGAAATATCGCCGCATTTCATTTATTATGTAATCATGTATGCAACCATGAACTGTAACTGTTCACCTGTACCTCGGTGAGAAATATTTTGTCATGCCTTACTGATCAGTGATCCAAGTGAACATACTTTGTGTAAGCTTTTAATGAAAGCAGACATACCTCTCCTTTCCCTTTCTCCTTTCTACTATTCTATCTCTACGCAAGTCATCCCTCCCTCCTATTTTTCTATGTGTATTATGTACGAGGGCTGCAAGCAAATCAAGCCACGCCTAAGCTGTAGCCCTACTGTATTATTCATTGTACGCTAGTATTGCTGATACATTTCTGCTGTACATTGTGTAAAGGCAATGAAGAAAAATATTTTGTTAACAACTGATGATTATGTATAATCATGTATGGCTCCAACAATGTATGTATGTATATATATATATATATATATATATATATATATATATATATATACATACTGCCCCAAAAAGGAACGTGTGCATAAAGTCAAAGAGTTGAAGGGTTGGTCCGTCGGGTATTCGAGCTTGGGTCTGCCTGAACCGCCATGACGTCTCCATGGCCGAGCGGTTAAGGCGTTGGCGTTCCATGCCAAAGACCCGGGTTCGAGTCCCGGCGGAGACCAATTTTTCAACTCTTGTGCTTTTCCGAAAAGGAGGAACAGTAAGAGGAATAATAATGTCAAAGCTACGCACCGATTTTCTCCTTCCTTTCTCATATCTCACATATATATATATATATATATATATACGTATGTATATATTGTATGTTCATGTACAATGACAATACAGGAATCGATAAATCAATAAATCAAATCAAATAAATAAGGGTATAGGCGTTCAACTCTTCAACCATTTGTTGTTGAGTCCTTGTGTGAAAAAGCAAATATGGAAAAAGGAAAATCATGATTGTATCGGTAGTTTGTTGATTATCTTTTAAATTGTACCTCTTATGTCTGTTGAAACAATCACAGTAGCGTCTGATCCGTCGAGGTGAGAGCTCTGAATTCGTCCGGGATTCCCACGGGACGTCCAGAAGAGAAGTTGGCGAACAGGATCATAGTCAATGCTCCACACGCTACCAGCGTCAAACAGAGGAAGTCTTGTATATGATACATTCCTCAGGTTAGAAGCGTACACTGCTCGTCTACTGTAATCCCCCACCAGCATGAACTCTTCTACAACCATCAGATAGACAAATCAGTACAGTAAAGAGAGGAACAACGAATGTAAGAATTCTATCTGAAGGAAATGTCTATTTTATTTATTTATTTATTTGTTTATTTATTTATTTATTTATTTATTTATTTATCTTAAGGGGGAGTAGGTACGGGGGAGTAGGTACAATTATCACAAATTGATAGGAACAAGAGAAATACTTTGATCGACACCATAATCGACACCATTCCCTATTCATTCTTCGATGGAGACGGACGTGCAACTGTAGTTACTCCCGGGTTCTCGGCCGCCGCCCTATTCGCTCGCCTCTTACTTTTTGAAACACGCTAACTACTGCCCAAGGTTTTTGTGGCCCCAACAAATTGCAAATTGTCGCATTGTTCCAGTCATACCTCCTTTTAATTACTGGAGCCATATTGTTTTTCGGGTAAAATTTGACCTCTTCTTCGTCGACATACATACTTACCTGTGTTGACATGGCTTCCCGCAAAACCCGTCAAACCACCAAGGAGCTGAGCGCCACCGCTCATCTGGCCCACTCTGCCCGGCCCGAATCCTCAAGTGAATCCGAGACTGCCGAACCCACACTTGCTGACATTCAACGCAGCATACAACGCTCCTCGGCGAATGTCTGTGCGAAGCTCGACTCCCTATCTAGTGAAGTCGCTTCCATCAACAAGAAGATTTCCGACCTCGAGGATTCTGTGTCAATGAACTCAGATAAGCTTACAGAGCTTGAGCAGAGAAGACTACCTGACATGGAAAAAAAGATGGCGGAAGAAATCACCAAGCTACAAGACAAGCTGACACTTATGGAGATCCATAGCAGGCGGTCAAATCTCCTCTTCTATGGCGTCGTAGAGGCACAGAATGAGCACGTCGAAGATGTACTTCGCGAAACTTTTACTTACCTGGGGATTAGCGATGCTGACAACATTGCCCTGTTCAACGTACATCGCCTTCCTCGTCGCGACACCGCCACGCCGAATCAGGACAACACTTACCCGTCTCGTGACATCGTCCCACGCGCTATCATCGCAAAATTCGTGTATATGCGAGATCGCAACAGAATCCTGGGCGCCTTCGAAGACCGCCAACGCCAGCGCCAACCAGGGGCATCTAGCGCCGCCACCTCAGCCCAGGTTTCCCGGAGGATCACCGTCCGTACAGACCTTCCTCCAGCCCTGAAAGCCAAAAGGAGTGTGCTCGCAAAGGCTGCCTTTAATCTACGCAAGGAGAAACATGTGTCGACGAAAATTTCGCTGGCAGGTCCAAATGTGCTTCTATACTGGAAGGAGAAAGGCACCACGAGCTGGAATCTGTTTCAGGAATGAGTTTCTACAGCATATGTGATTCTGTTGCATTAGATTTTCTTCTGCTCTCACATCCTATAAAGCCTAAATTTGTCAGCAGGTTTATCAAGATATAGTCTATTGTGGTTAAATAAGACACACTTTTTGAACCGGGAGTTTAACGGTACCTGATTGTTATAGGCTACCCCACAGTTAACTTTTTTCCGTGTTCAATTCTACCTTTAATGTTCATATCTTACCCCTGTTTTTTCCGTATATTATAACTTTATCCTTAATGTGTGTATCAAACAACACTCCTCCCGTGTTACTTGATATTTCTTGAATTGCACAGTCATATTAGGCCTAAATGTGTCGTTCACGGCCCGCCATCATCCAACTACCAAGAGGTTGTTTATACCTTAGTATTATTTGTTAAGCAGTCGCGAATGACTCGTTACTTGTTAGAATCTGAAACCCACATATTCGTTGTATCACTCTTTTTCACCAAACGGTCACGGTCATGTCAACTTAACTGAGCCAAGCATGCTCACCCCATACGCTTTTCACCCAGACTGTGGGTTTTGCTACATTTATTGTTTCTGCTGCACGAGACAAGGTTATTTCCTCTCACGATTGTTCACTGTACTTTTTTTTGCTATACTCATCTTTAATGTACATAAATTTTCAATTGTTAGCAAGCTTGTGTTTAGCACCTGACTGGACCCAAAGAAAGATTGGGGGGGGGGGGGGGTAGGGTGTGTGGCCGTCACATCCCGGGAACGTGTCCAAGATATGGACGTTCGGAGTCTGTTCTTGATTGTGTTCACATGTGCATTTTTTATGTGCTCGAAATTAGAGCAATTCCTGTTCTACGTTATTTTGGATATACTTTCTTCCATGAATGTGTTACGATCTATTGTTACTTCTCAATGCATTTTCGGTTCGACAATCAATAACTGCCATAATACTCTATGTGTTAAGTGCTCCCGCTCGTTTACAAAAAACCACATGTCTGCAAGTGTATATAACAAACTGCTGGTGTCTCTGATTTGTAAACTATTCGATAACAAATTATTGTTCGCATATATACGTAAACTGAATTCTGCTTCTGGAAGATGCTTCAAGTCCCTTTCAACTCATATAATATCCAGAATAACTATTGTAGTTCGGTGTGTCGTAACATTGATACCCGGGAATTTCGAGCTTAAATTTGTTAAATGCTTTTATGGTCACTACCTCGTCTTAGTGATGCAGATTGCCCGCAGTGCTTTTTTGTTATTTGTTTGCTCCATGGAATTTTTCAACACCTACCGCTCATCCTTTGATATTGTGTACTTGTTCCTTGTACATAGTTCAGCAAGTTACATTGTATTCTTACCACCATCACGTCTTCTTCCTTCTTCACCTCACGTGAATGTTGGTATTTTTCTTACTGTTCATCGGCGGAATGTTATTTTCGAGCACTGCTTCCAAGATACATATGGCAACCAAAGTCATGAGCATGCATTCCTAGTAAACAAGTCATTATGTAACTTGTGTTTGCCTATTTTCAAAAATGGCTGAACAAATTAACGTAAATCTTCCTCCCGCAATGAATAACGAAGCATGTGATTACCAGCCAGCTGCAATGAATTTTTCTTTAAACTGTTCTGACTGTGAAGAAGGTGACAGCACCGACTTTGTCTCATCTTTAAATACAGAAACTCAAGAATTAAAGCTTGACTTAGATACTAATGATGTTTCTGCTCAAAATGTGTCCTCTTATTATCATTGTGAAAAAGAAATCATCACCTTATCTCATTCAAATTCTAAAGATCTTTTTGTTTCACATATCAATATTAGGAGTCTCAACAAAAATTTCGACCAATTACTTTTACTTGTTAACGAGTTGCAATTCACACATACTATTATTGGCCTCAGTGAAACATGGCTAAAGGAGACGTCACCTTCCTCCCAATTCATGATCACTGGTTTTAAATTACTTACTAATAGCAGGAATAGTAAGAGAGGTGGTGGAGTAGGTTTCTATGTCACACGAACTTTGAATTGTCAGTTGCTACATGAATATTGTATTATTTCAGAATGTCTTGAGAGTATTTTCATTGAGGTTATAACTCCACACAAAGGTAACATTATTTTTGGGGAAATTTACAGGCCACCTCATTCCAACCCTTCTGAATTTATTGAGTTAGTTCACGGACTTCTTTCTGATAAATATTTTGCCAATAAGACATGTATCATAATGGGTGACTTTAATATAAATCTTTTTAATTGCAATGATACTCCAATCTGCCAAGATTTCCTCAACCTTATGTTGTCAAAATCTTATATTCCCCTTATAAGAAAAACCTTCTCGTATATTTGATGCTACTTCTTCTCTCATTGACAATATATTTATTAATAATTTATCTTTTGACGTTACACCTGGTATTGTTGTTTCAGATCTCTCTGATCACTTCCCAGTATTCGCACTTGTTTCCCAGTTCTTCACGAGAAGAACACCAACTCATAACTCTGGTTTTCGTGATATGTCTGAATGTAATCTAAATAGACTTAGGGAGGGATTGAGGTCAGTTGACTGGTCTCCTATTTACTGTTCTGGAAATGTAAATGTGTCTTTTGAAATTTGTATGAATATTTTAACAACAAATTGTAATAGTTATGTACCATTAATAAAGCGATCTAGATCAAATTATAAGAAAATACCAAGACAACCATGGATCACGAGATCTCTCCTTAAGTCTATTAATAAGAAAAATAGATTATATTGTAGATACCGTAAATCCCCAAATGCTTTAAACAAATCTTTTTATATTCGTTATCGAAATACGCTTACATCTACTCTACGTACAGCTAAGCAACAGTATTTCTCCAATCAGTTTCACAAATGTAAGTTCGATATAAAGGGTACGTGGAAGGTGATTAAGACAGCTTTAAACTCTACTGTAGATAAAAATTCCCCAAATTCCATTTTTAAAGACCGTTGTTCAGTAGATGAACCAGGGCGATGGCGGATATATTTAATGACTTCTTTGTTAACCTCGGGCCAGATCTTGCCAGCAAAATACCGCATTCACGGACACCTTTTTCGTTCTTTTTCGTTCCTATTGTTGATGATGAAATTAAAGAAGTTGTTTGTAAAATGTATAATAAGAAGAGTACAGGTGATGATGGTATCTCAATTTTTCTTTTAAAAATGTGATAAATGAAATAGTTTCTCCTCTCGTCTATATTTTCAATCAATCTTTATTAAGCGGAAAATTTCCTGATAAAATGAAAGTCGCTAGAGTTGTTCCTATATACGAAAAGGGTCCTAAAGAACATGTTAATAATTATCGCCCGATATCTCTTTTAACTTCAATTTCAAAAATTTTGGAAAAGCTTGTTCATAAGAGAACTCTTAGATTTCTTATTAATTGTAATATTCTTTCGAATTTTCAGTTCGGTTTCAGAAAGCAACACAGCACAACCCACGCTTTATTGGCTTTTATTGATAAAGTGGCACATGCTCTTGACGATGCTTCACACACCATCGGTGTTTTTATTGATTTCTCGAAGGCTTTTGACACGATAGACCACGATATTCTCCTTTATAAGTTAAGCCATTACGGCATTCGCGGGACGGCTTTAGAATGGTTTAGAGATTATCTTACTGATAGAAAGCAGTATGTTTATCTTAATGGTCATGAGTCCTCAATGAAATCAATTACATGTGGTGTCCCCCAGGGTTCCCTACTCGGCCCGCTTCTATTCATCTTGTACATAAATGATCTCCAAAATTCATCAGAGATTCTTTCTTTTATATGCTTTGCAGATGACACAAATCTATTTCTTTCACATCGTAATCCTAATACGCTTATTCATATGTTAAACAGCGAATTGAAACTTGTTCAATCCTGAATTCATGCCAACAAGTTATCACTAAACATTGATAAAACATATTATATGCTGTTCAGTAACTCTTTGCAATTTATTCCTGGTCATGTCCAAATTAATGGCATTAATTTAACGAAGGTTGATAGTGTTAAGTTTCTAGGACTATTGATAGCGATTTATCTTGGAAGTCTCACATCAACTTTTTAACCAAAGTTTTATCTAGGAATGCAGGAATTCTAAATAAACTGAAAGATTACTTCCCCACCAATATATTGCAAATTATATACTCGACTATGATTTCCCCTTACCTCAACTACGGAATACTGGCATGGGGTAACACGACCCAGTCTTTGCTTGACTCCCTCTTTCTCTTACAAAAGCGCGCTATTAGAATAATTGATAAGACTGGGTATCTATCTCATACAGATGAATTTTTCCATAAGAGCAAAATTTTGAAATTGTCAGATTTGTTTTATTACAATTTAGGGATATTCATGTACAAATTATCCAAAAATGATCTTCCTGATATTTATTTGCATATGTATAAAAGAAATTACTCTATTCATAACTATCCCACCCGCCAACGTGACGATTATCACCTACCACGTACCCGAACCATTTTTGCGAAAAAAACAATTATGTATGCAGGGCCGAAGTACTGGAACGATCTCCCCATAGAACTCGCAGGTTGTTTGTCTTTGTCGACCTTCAAATACAAATTAAGACATAATTTATTGAATAATTACATTGCGTAAGTCCATTGAAATTTCCTTCTTTCTTGTTTATGTGCCTTTACCTGCTGTGTTGGTTGTTGTTATTCATATCAGCTAAGCCTCTCTGTTTGCGCTCTTAAATTCCTTCACACCAGTACCCCTTTTGATGCCCTAAGACTTCGGAACGCGTGAACAGCTGGCTTGTTGTATTTCCCTTAGTGCTATACTGGCTGGTAATTCTAATTAATTCCAAATTTTCTTTAATGTTAGTACTTGTATGTTCACTCTTTAGGTTTCCCGTATCTCCTCCTAGGACTCGCATGTCGAGTTGTTCTCTTTTCACCGTTATTCAAATCATACTACTACACTATTGTCAACACTGTTAAATCAACTGTTCTTACATCTGCAGAATGTGGTTGTCTGTATATCACTATTAATGTATTGAGAAGATTCTGTTAGTGCACCAGGTATTTTTGCCTTTCATTTTTGTTTCTCTTTATTTTGGTCCTACGTTGCATCCGTGCTCCTCATCTTTACACTCTGTTCGGAATTTGGGACCTACGCTTAACAAGCTCGCTTTTAAGTAGGTTCCGTCATATTTCTTTAGCGTTATACATAGAACCAAACGTACGATGATTGACCACTATATGTTTTATATTCTTACATTAATTTACTGTACATCCAAGCCGGATATTATGATTCACTATGTTTTTATTATATTTGCTGTACATTCCTTCATTGAGAAGTATGAAAATAAATTGAAAAAAAATAATATAGACAAACAGGATATACACATGAAGAAAAGAAAGTGCGTTGGTCAGTGGAAATACTGGAACCCATTGTTTTTGTTTTTGTTTATTGCTACAAATATTCAAAACTTTAATTAAATTATGATGTAAATAGTGAGCACGTTTTGGTAATCGGAAGAAAAGTGGGGAAAAAAATGTGATGATGGTGAGAGGGAGGGAAGACATGGGAAGGAGGGAGAGATGGGGAGGGAAAGGGGGTTGGAGAGGTAGAGTGCTGAAATACTTGGTTCGTACTCATGTCGCATGATGCTCTTACCTCCCAAACTCCATCGCAAGTTCCCTAGTGGGGTGCGGGTGCGTGCAGAAGAAGAAGAGACATGTGCAGAAACAGAGGCGGAGAGACATAGAAAAAAAATCAAACGTTAGAAGGAGGCCTGTTGTTTCGTCGCAAGTTAGAATATGTTTTCGTTGCATATCACCTGAGAAATTTAGGTCCTGCTCATGTTGAGGGAGCAATTCGCCTGCGCAGCAACAGGATAAGGACTGGATGGAAACAGCTACTAAAAATCATCTTAGGTTTCTTTTAATAACCGTCAGGCTCTTGACACTGCTATTTACATACTAACTTTGATTTTATTTTTCTCATTTATCTTTCAATTGGCACCCTCCGTACTTTAAGAAATGTGTGAAATTGTGGTCCGTCAATCAAATACAGTATGGCATGTCACATAGAAAAGAAAATGCTCCCTTTGAAAAAGCGAAAAACGGAAATCAAATCACACACGACTTGGAAGTGTTCTGCATTTAAGTTACTGCAAGGCATTACCAAGGTGCCTTGGGAAGCCCGAATTAATATTGCTCGTGACAGTATTCAAACGTTGTAAAATCCTTTCCACAGTTTCATTTACCACACGCGTGTACTGTCAATCTCTCTAAATCTTTATTTTTCTTTGTGATATATTAATAATTAACTAGCAATAGTTTCATCCAGACCTCTGTAAGATACCCACACTCAAGAGTCAAGGGACACCATGGGCTATGAAAACAAAGGTAAACACAAATCTAAACAAAACATGTAAAGCCTCTTTCGTGCTGAAGCCATATTTTCTTTTCTTTTCATAGAACATGTCATAAATATAATCATCCGTTCGTCTGTCTCTCTAGTTTGTCTACATGAAAAGAGATAGAAGATCTATAGAAATAGACCAAATATTCAAATAATGTTCTTACAAAAAAGTCTAGATTTGATGAAGCCCCCGCAACGACATATGAATGGCTTATTTAACGTTTAAAACTCATGAGGGCTTACAAGTTTCACATTATGTTAAGCGAATATTCTCTACAGCTTAGACAATCAAGACACTATCTTTCTTCCAAGTTAAAAGCACAAGAAAAAAATTAGAATAATAACTCGTCTTTTGGTCAAAAAGTTGGTAACGATGTACTAAATACTTAGATTAAAAGATTACAACCTTTTTGCGGCTTAGTGACTAGATACCTACCGTGAACGCATGGACTATGGAAGAGTAGAAAGAGGAAAGCTGTGGCAAAGACTGCTGTAAACATCTCAACTTTGCGATCTTCAACTCAGCACAAACGAGTATAGATATCAACCATGAAAGGGGAAATACGCTGGTTTTCTTCAGTGTGTCTCAGTACCTCAACCGATTCACAGCTCGCGGTGTTTAGTAAATGACAATAGTAAGTGAGGTTGGTGCGTCCTCTTACCGATAGGACCTACTTCTTGTTGAGGTGTTCAAAGACAATCTGATACTTTAGGCGTATGGTCACAGGTCTTTATCTCGAATACAACTTTTGGGTATAGGATGGATAGACATCTGGATGGCATGCGCACCTGAGAAACTGCCATGTGAGCGTATTGCTGGTTAAAATGGGGAATTGGGAGATAACTTACTTTAGGTTCATACCGGAGTGAAATTGGACCTACCGCTAGGTAAAATGGGGAAGTGGGAGAATATTTGCTTTCTTTTCAAAGCAGAATGAAACTTAATCTACTGCTAGATAAAATGGGGAAGTGGGTGAATAATCATTTGCTTTCGTTTCAAAACAGAATGAAACTGGACGTGTTGCTAGGTCAAATGGGGAAGTGTGGAAATATTATTCATCCTTTTAGAAAGGGAAAGAGGAATATCATAGCAGGAAAATGTGGTACCTGGTGAAGGCACCCGCCATCCTGGAGACCTTAGGCTGAGAAGGATGTTTTTGAATCGTATCAAAGTTGAGTCCTTAGTTCAAGACAAACGAAGACAAAAGATCACAGGGGAAAAAAATATTTTCCTTCCTTTCAAAAGGGAAAGTAGAATATCATAACAGGAAAATGTGGAACCTGGTGGAGACACCCGTCATCCTATAGACCTTGGGCTGAGAAGGATTTTTTTGAAGTTGAAGTTGAGTTCTTAGGTTCAAGACAAACGAAATCAAAAGATCACAGGGAAACTCAATTCCGGAAAAAAAAGCTATTAATACCCAACGTTCTTCCTGCGATTGATGTACAAACAAATTGGTTGAGCTGTACGTTTTGCCACTAATTGATTAAAGATGTAATTTCATTCCTACTTAATTTAGATCTTGGCAATTCTGCACATAATGATCATCGTTTGATCAAGTTTGATATAGCAATATGCACAATAAAAGCAGTTGTCTGTACTCCAGAAAGGGGTTCTTAGACATCCCAGACTCTTCTTGCTTTACTGCATTAAAATAATCATGTCTATAGCAACAGCTTTAGATTGTTACAACTTTAAATCAGCTCTCAAATGTGTGTGTTATGTTTCTGTGTATATCCGTTGTGTTTTATAATTGTCTTTACCCTTCAATGGAGGATCATCAGTGAACTACCTATCTTGAACTTCAAATGCGAATGCCCTCTTTAAAAGTAACCAAAATATAAACAGAGCGCACTGGCGTACCGTGGGTCGAGACATTGGGGGGGGGGGGGAGCACCTCGTGGAAAAGTAATTTTGAGGGTGTGTATGCTTGTGCGTGTGTGCGTGCGCTGTCAGTCTGCAAACTTAATGGGGACTACAATACATTACGGAATGTGATACATTCAACAGCGCAGTCATTGAGCAACATTGTAAGTTTTCCTTACATGGATTGTGTAATGACGGTGTGAAACGACAAATTACTGTCAGCAACATCAGGAGAATTACATAACAATAAAATGCGAGCGAGCTTGACAATTGTGACATTTTTACAGTCCAAAAACTGCCGTTTGTAGCTATATTTTTCGCTTTTGAAATTAAGGGGGGCGCACCAGACGCAACTGCTGGCAATTACTGGCAGCAACACCAGGAGAATGGCATAACGATTAAATGCGAGCGAGCTTGATAATTTTGAAATTTTACAGTCCCAAAACTGCCTTTTTTTAGCTATATTTTTCGCTTTAGAAATTAGGGGGGGGGGGGCGCACCGGGGTCAACTGCTGGCAATCACTGGCAGCAACATTAGGAGAATGGCATAACGATTAAATGCGAGCGAGCGAAGCAAGCGAGCTTGAAATTTTTGACATTCTACAGTCCCCCAACTGCCGTTTGTAGTTATATTTTTCGCTTTGGAAATTAAGGGGGAGGCGCACCTGGCTCAACTGCTGGCAATTACTGGCACTAACATCAGGATAATGGCATAACAATTAAATGCGAGCGAGCGAAGCGAGCGAGCTTGACAATTTTGACATTTTACAGTCCCCAAACTGCCGTTTGTAGCTATATTTTTTTACGCTTTGGAATTTAAAGGACAAGTTCACCTTCATAAACGTAAGGATTGAGAGAATGTATCAATATTAATAGAACACATCATTGAATGTTTGAGGAAAATCGGACAATCCGTTCAAAAGTTATGAATTTTTGAAGTTTTTGTGCAGTAACCACTGGATGAGAAGACTATTGCAGTGTGTGAATAACTTAGATGTCACATGCGTACAACAATATAAGAAAAATATAAAGAGAATTTCACAAAATTTCATCTTTTGAAAAAAGTACACATTCCCCAGACGCGTTACCGACAAATGTTATGGGTAATATTATTCCCCCTGTCTTTAGAAAGTGGCAAGTCAAGTGCTCTTTTATTATGCGAAAAAAGTGAAAATATGTTGAATTTTCTTTACATTTTCTTTATACTGTTGTACGCATATGACTCACAAGGTGTAGTAGTCTCCTCATCCAGCGGTTCCAACACAAAAATTTTAAAAATTCATAACTTTTGCATCGATTGTCCAATTTTCCTCAAACTTTCACTGATGTGTTCTACTAATATTGTTGCATTCTCTCAATCCTTATGTTTATGAAGGTGGACTTGTCCTTTAAGGGGGGGGGGAGGCGCACTGGGTGCAACTGCTGGCAGTTACTGGCAGTAACATCAGGAGAATGGCATAGCGATTGAGTGCGAGCGAGCGGAGCGAGCGAGATTGAAAATTTTGACATTTTACAGTCCAAAAACTGCCGTTTGTAGCTATATTTTTTCGCTTTGGAAATTAAGAGAGGGGGCGGTGCGCCCCCCCCCCCCCGATCCGTCACTGGTAGTCAAGGGTGTCGATTTATGCTCATGATTGGGGGAGGTATGACCAGCGAGGGGGCGTCGAAGTGACCAAGCGGGGGAAGGATATCCAAAATCTGCACTATAGAGCATCCCCTAATTCTTTGTGTTTGTGTGTGTGTGTGTGTGTGTGTGTGTGTGTGTGTGTGTGTTTTATATACATGGAAAAGTTAGGAAATAGTCTAGGTCAAGTCTTAATATTGGCAATGCAAGGCATTTTAATATAGACTAGTATGGAAAGCAACACTGCAAAATCAATGATCTATGTCACAGGGGACTTTCCTCTGAATGTGGGGAACGAAAGTCCTCCCTGCGACTGGGATCTTTTCTATAGTCAAAGGTTGACTTTCTCTAAATGCAGCAGATTGTTAGTAGACCATTCACTCATTCAGCTCTTTCGACTTGTGCAACTACAGTGCCTCGAAAGAAGTAGCCAATCACACAGTGTTCTTACAATGTAACAAGCAATAAGATTTATTATACTCGTCTCAAATTATGGTCGTTTACAATAATAACATAGTACAAACTTGAATATAGAAATCCAATTCCACTTGTCTTGAGCTTGGTTGCTCTGCTCGTTGGTTTATTCTAGAAGCTCCCGTGCTTGGTTGCTCTAGGTTGTCGACGATGCCCTGCCTGAAGTAGCGGGTCGTCTCCCCTTTCTTCTGGTCCTCTCTGGAACCATAAACTTGGTCCTCGCTGGAACCCTAAACGATGGCTCTCTCCCTGGAACCCTAAACACCCTGTTAATTAAATAACATGATACCTCCCTTATAATTTGTGGTCTTTGGTTATTCCTGATTCTATTCATATAACTTCAACAAAACATATATTCCATCATATTAACATTGATTAGCCACACATAATTTCCATAATAATGTTTCACCATGGATCATTATCTTTCATTGTTGAATAGGGGTGATTAATCAGCCCATTAAAATCTAGGCGTTGTTCTAATTCTCTATTTCTTTAACAATGCAATTAAAATTCGGTTTGACATACAAACATCACACATACAATGCAATATCGGGAATTACATAGGAACTTACAAGGCATAAACAACTTCAATTAAATGATCGTGTACTTACAACAGTTGTTGGTGTTTACCCTCGAATCCTCCTAGATTCTCTTCTGGACGGTCAGGCTGTCCAAGCCGAAATGCATCAATCCCTGAATCACACTGATTCCAAATAACACTCTGCTACTCTCTAACTTCGCAATCTCGAAGTCCCGTAGCCTGGTCCTGAGTGTTCCGCAAATAATGTGGCATCTGAATTTTATGCCCAAACACTGCATATTTATACATTTGTTGGACCATAGGTCTCCATGTAAAATTAATTAAATGAAGTCAAGTGACTTCCTAGAAAGTTTTCATAGAAGTCCTGCCCCCTTTTCTTATTGGTTGGCGTTTTCTGTCTGTCAAAACTTTCCTGAATATCTCATTTTGCATTGGTCAAGTTTCTGCTTGACGTCATCACTTCCTGTTCACGGAAACCAAAATTCTTTGAAGTGGCCCTGTTTTGACCTAGCTAGAAACGTGTGTTTGACGTCGTGAATGACGTCCACATACCAGTTAGTATGAGGCATACTACCAGGGATACCCTTTCCTCGTATTCTGACGTCATGTAGGGTTTACTCATCCCCAAAACATTTAATTCCAAATCACTCTCTTTTACTTTGATTGTGCATCGCAACATCTCCTTATATGGTTATTTTGATGCAAGCTTTTGTCTTTAAAGCTGCACTTCTTTTGTAACCATTGCGATAACATCAATTTCTTACATGAGCTACCTAATAAACAGTAGTACAATGAGACAAATTATTACGTGACAAATACAAAATATGTCATATCCTGACAATCTATAGCTTTGATATAACGAAGCGTAAGGTACTAGGTGTTTCAAAAAACATTTTCCACTTTTGATCATTAATAGTTTAAAAAGTATTCATCCGATAAAACTGTCATTGATATTAATAATAGCTGAATAGTGTACACTTTGGTTGGAGGTGATTTGAATGTGAAAGCATAGTTCATTTTCATTAAATCTAAGATTGATTTTGAAGTAAGGTTTCAGTTTTTGGTCAAATTTTAACCCTCTGTACAAAAATTGAACCTTGCACAGGAACCAATGATGTGTATGTGAGTGTGTGCTGACAATGGCCCTGAACAATGGACATGCCTGAACCACCTGTTGACTAGGCGTCAGTCTCGAGCTCCCAGGCACATGAATGCTTAATCAATAATTCATGTGGATTGCCCTGGGCACTGCTAGTCTGGATTCATGCACGGTAAAGGGTAAAATGCATGCACATGGAAAAAGGAAGCACACGTTTCCAAGTGCTTGCAAACACCACATTCCATTCCAGCTGGCAATCATTTTCAATTTTGCTTCACATATCACTAAATTTGGGATATAAATAAGCGTAAATTATCTAAAGTTCTTCATTTTAATACAACTGTCTACTAATTAAATAGTCTGACAAATTTTTTGCTTTTTGATACAAAGAAATTATTTTTGGTAAAGAGTTCAGCAGCATTTATCATTCTTTTTATTTGGGGCGATATGTTTCACAGTAGATTTATTTAAGGCTCCATTTATACAAGTGTATACTCTAATTGATTTTCTTTGCTTCCTGTCACCATGTTTACGATAGAACAGAAGGTATTCATTGTAATTTCGTTTTTCAGAAGTAGGGAGAGCACTGTCGAGACCCAACGACAGTATCGGTAGGCGTTTGACTTTACACAGATACTGGCAGAGGCTGAATAAAGACTAGTTGTGATAGTGGAATTTCTCATGAATAGATAATGAAGCATTCAAACCCTAACCATTGTTTAGGACCATTGTCATGGTGTTTACCACACACTCCCATACACACCCATTGACCCCGGTGCAAAGTGAAATTTTGTACAGAGCGTTGAAAATAGAGCAAAATCTGGAACCTAACTGTGAAATTAATCATGGATTTCATGAAACTGATTTATGCTTTCATTTTCAAACTACCTCCAACAAAATTGTACACTATTCAGCTATTACTCATATCAATGACAGTGTTATCTGATATACAGTTTATGAATTATTAAGAATCCAAAGTAGGAAATGTTTTTTTAAACACCTAGTACAAAGGTGTACATTCTACATCACATTGCGCAACATTGCAGCGACTCTTTTTTGCCGTTCGGATGTTCGGAGTACACTGCGCACATCCTGCTTATATTCAGAATGCAAACAAGGAATCACGCCTCTTTAATTATGGTTGAAAGAAATCTTACAGAGACATATCTTATTTCTTGATCACCCTTTCATGTCGATTTCAAAAGCAGTTTACTAACCCTTGAATTACCATTTTGGTATTTTTTTTTTTTTTACCAGCGGATTGGGGGGCACGTGTCCCCCCCCCCCCCCCCCCCCCGTAGTTACGCCACTGACAGAGCGTACAGCCAACATTAGGAATATCACTGATTTTGTGCGATATCTAATTTAAACTTGGTCAGATTTCCTAGTGGGATTAAGATATCTGCAAAGATCCGAGTATGTATAAGCCAGTATACGAGGGGCAACGTCAGAGGGCAGTATTATGATTCACGGTACCACCTATCGTCACCCTAAGGATCTGCAGCTTGTTTATTCCAAAAGTATAGAACGAATTCTCCTAAGTTTTGCCTTAAATGTACCATAAATACTGGAGTTTCGAATATCGTGACCGTCCTGTTGATTCTCAATCTCCGTAATGAAATAAGGCAATTTTAGTGTGTGCGATGCATTTTCTTTGCACGGCTTTAAAAGAGTACCTCAACATCGGCACCCCTTCCTCAATAGGTTAAGATACTGTAACACCTTTCCGGGTAAGCTACGCGGGCTTGTTGCGAGTAGGGATTTTCCAGCACGCAGGAGAATTTTCTGCGGGCGGACTAAGATGTTGGCGAGTTCCATGCTTGCGCCTTACTGCTAGACGCGTGCTATTTACCTGCTACTTGCGTGTATTCCGTGTGACCTGCTTGAGAGCTTTGAAACCGATACATTTTCAGCTACGAGCGACATACGGGGACTGCGAAGTACCTGTGTCACAGCTGCGAAGCATCTGCGTTTCTACAGCTGTGAAGTACCTGCGTGGGAGTTGCCTGCGAGTTGTTGCCGCGCTAAGGGCCTCCTACTGGTGTTCTGCGTGCACCTCTGCGGGCGAACCCCGCGACTCACCCGAAACGAGTTTTGAGCCTGCTCAAGGTCTTGTCTGGGGAAGCCTTGCGGGCTGACTTGCAGGGAAAATTTTACCCGGATCTCCCAGCAGTTGCTCCGCACCTGATAGTATACTAGTCGCATCTCGCCTGTAGTTGCCTGGAGGTGTGCACGCAAGTTCGATTTACCCGGAGCCAAGTTTTGACCACGATCAATACCTTTTTCTGGATGAGTCGCGGTGGTTGCCCGCAGACTACTGTAGGCCCACGCAGAACACCAGTAGGAGGCCACTAGCGGTAGCATCTCGCAGGCAACTCCCACGCAGGTACTTCGCAGCTGTAACGCAAACTTTCCAGTTCCCGTATGCGACCAAGATTATGACATTCTGTGGGACTTCTGCCATTCCTTCGGAGGGATTCCTTCATCGAGTTGTTAGCCCCCACTCGCCACCCATGCACCTGACACGCAGGTCACACGTAAGTAGAACGTAACACCTTTTTTTTTTTAAGTGGTGTTATTCGATGGCGTAACATCGGTGATACATTGATAAAGTTTTTTTCTCGACGCTTGACACAAAGAGAAGAAGAGAAGAAGAAGAGACCGCGATGCCATTTCATATGAAGGGTTTGTTTGCAAAAACCGATAAGTCCATTTTTGAAGATTTTGAAGTACGATCTCTGTCATAAAGTACAAAATAATTCCTTTTAAATGATATATTGGTCACTACATATAAAGGTATATTTTTGAAGTTATGGTCAAAAGAAACAAAAATTTTCTTATTATTCTCTGTATTTTTCTTGACCTTTAATCGCAAATATCTCCATTTGGCAAATATGGACTTATCGGTTTTTGCAAACAAACACTTCATATATAATATCCAATTTCGGGCTCTTAATTTCAAATTATCAAAGGAATGCTCGCTCCAAAATCATTTAAGAATATGACAACAGCTATATAATCAAAATTATAATATTCCAGGCGACGATGGGAGATGTGAGATTTAATATTCATGTAATAGGTACTCCCTATCAGACGGCCATATGTCTTCCCTAACGAGGGATGGCGAGGGAGACCAGACGGCCATATGTCTTCCCTAACGAGGGATGGTGAGGGAGACCAACGTAATGTACTAGTCTTTACCCGAAGAAGGTGAAAAAGAGAACTCCTTTTCCCAAGCAAATCATGCACGCGGTAACTTTTATAATATATGCCTACTAGAGGGAGGGGCTTAATCTACAATATTCAAAATAGAGGGATTCGAATTATAATAAAATAAAGGGGCAGGTTAGTACTGACCACGGTTATTCCATGGGTCACTTACATCAGAGATTTACATATTACATGATGGGAATGACGGGGGAGAAACTTGCAAACAATTAAACAATTGGAGACAGGTTATCAAGTAATGTTTATGCGGAGAGGGTAGGCTACTGGGAGGTAGGGTGTGTAGGCTGACCACAGGATGTGATGACCGGTTGGGTAGGACAAAATTCTCAGAATAGCAATGAAGGATTCCCCCCCCCCCCCCCGATTCTGTAGATGAAGCTTAGGGGTTTGTACCAAAAACATTCCTACATTTGATATATTACGTTACTTCATCTTTCAAAACAAAACGTCCTCGTCTCAAGGAAGTTTATTACAGCGGGACAGGTGATCTAAGAAAGACCAATTGAGTGTATTCTCCGATGAGAAAATAAGAGAGGGAACTGGATACAAAATGTAACTTATGTGTATAGCAAATAATGAAACATACAGAATAATAAAGCATCAGTAAAGGATTATTGAGGAAAGTTGAAAGAGCTAGAAGGAAACAAAAGATCATAGAAATATCAAATAAAACATGGTGTTAATATTACTGCTAAAATATCAAGTAAAATGATAGTTAAAAGGCAATGAGCACATGGTGAACAAATCATGAAACCATTTTCTGTTTCTGTGTCGAAATACTGAAAGTTGTAAAACTGAGGCAGAAATGAGGGAATCACATTAAGTAGTAATTCAAAAACTATATGTAAAAAATATGTATGCACATTGGGTATAAACAACTACATTAAAACCAGCTTCTTCTAAACAATATACGTAAACTACAATACTGAACACGTTAATCCAAAACAATTAACTCCATGTGTAATAAGACGTAACACACAAAAAGGAATCAAAGAATTCCAAGAAGATAAAGTCAAAATCAAGGAGAAAGTGATTGCATTGATCACCTTGTCAGCGCATAAAAGGTCAATAAAAAAAAAAACACATCTTGGTAGTTAGATAAGTAACAATATGTGCAATTGATATGAACGCAATATCAGTCACCTTGGAAAAAAAAAATGTAAGAAACAATTTCAAGTCGGATATCCATACAATCAAAAGCAATATTTTCAAAGAACTTTACCCCTTTCTTCCATGCTCCCAACAACCAACAAAACCAAGTAGGCCTACATCTCATCCAGTGGTACGACCCTCGTATTTCTTTCGCTACGTTTTTGTTTTGTTTTCAGAGCATAGTTTTGTCAGTCGATATATCATTATCATAAGACATGTATTTTATTTCATATGACGTCCTTCGACCTCGTTAAAGGTTGAATCGCTACGTACATACAAATAAGTAAATATAAAATCCTTACATAAAATCAGATACCAGACGTACACACTGCAAGTATTATTGTCAAGATGTGTTCGTAATGTATGCTAACTCCGACATGAATACCCACAGTAACAACGACAATAATGCATACACTTACACTGCTGTAACCTTAAAAGAGTATTCAGAGAAGTACCTTTTCAGAGATTTATGTCCGCGATATCTTGTGTAGACATAACTTACCATGGAGTTTGTTCTTGTTTTTGTTTTTTCACACGCCCATGCACGACATGCAGCAGACGTCTGATAAACGTATTAATTTTGATCTACCGTTCTAGGTCATGCATAATTTTCTGTAGAATCGGCAATATTCATATTTAAAAACATCTCGCCTCGCCAGCCTTTAGTTCCTGGTGATCCGACGGCGTTGATAGAGGATTACACCCACTAGGGATGCAATGCAGGCCAACATCATGAACATGGCGGACAGAGTTAGGTATACAGCCACCGAACTCACGGATATTCCTGGGCAGTTAGAGCAACACAGACCAAGGAGTCAAAAAGGAGACCAACATTTTTAACTTACTTCTCCCATAACGAAACTCTCTACCTTCTGTTAAATGATATAAAAAAGTGAGTCAATTACCACGGAAAGCATGTATTGTAATTAGAATTAAGAGTACCAAAATTGTTTTCAGTAGTATTGCTAATGGTTACGTCAATCTCTGATACGGCAATCTCCAGTGACATACGGCACCTAAAAAGAATGTAGCTATCCGATTGGTCGACAGCCCATCACGTTACATTAAGCTAAAAGTGTTATGTGGCTGTCCAACAGTGTAAGTTTATTTGAGGAAAAATGAATATCGCATGTTTTCCGTCCCACAGCCCTGAGGTTTGGTTTGGTTTATTTGGGTTTATTTCTGCATTTTCTTTCTCCAAACAAATGAAAACAAAGCATGCAAAAAAAAAAGGAGAGCTTAACATACAAATCAATACAAGATATGTCATTTCCATAACAACATTAGTCTGTAATGACATATGAATTAAAGCAACATATTAAGGCATACTGTATTTATGAACAAAGGAGAAATCAGTACAGGAGACCATCATCATAAGCAGAGCTAGACGTGGATGAGACCCTATCTATAAATGTAATACTAATGTAATACAACACCAATTATAAATGTACTCATAAAACTCTCAATCTTGATAAACAAAACACATTTTCCTAAAGAAAGAAAAAAACAACAACGGAGAAGAAAAACAGTGATTTGGCGCTTTAAAGAAAAAAAAAAGCACATAGCACCATTGAATACTGGTATGATAGACAATAGAAGTGTAGGTGTGTGCAAGTGACAGTGCGTCGTGGGTGCAAGTGACAGTGCAAGAGAGAATGAGTGCTACAGTATGCATATTTTTGGGGTTAGGTGTGCGTTTTTCTGAAAGGTATACAATATACAAATAAGTGCCCCCTGTCAAGTCATTATCAACGAAAAGAACGGGAGGGGGTGGACAAAATCGAAGGACTTTTTGTATGGGTCAAGGCTGACTGGGACTTGAGAAAAAAAAATGAAAAATACATACATTGATCAAAGACAACTGGAAACATACTTCGATAATAGATACCTTTTTAGATGAGCCTTAAAGGAAAACAAAGTTAAGTACACTGTTTTAGATGATCAGATAGGTTGTTCCACACATCGAGACAGTAATGTCTAATTGATTTCTGAGCTAATACAGTTTTGGGGCTCACAATGTAAAAGTCTGACGAACGGCAAGTTGGATATGTGTGTACATTCGAATTTCAGTGAAATATATTATGAAGTAAAGAGGGAAGTTAATTTGTTGCGTACTTGTACATGAATATACATAATTGTAAATGTTGATGTCATGAAGCTTCAGAGTATTCAAAAGATGAAGTAAAGGGTCTATATGAGATGAATATGTAGAATTAGTAATGATGCGAATGGCGCGCTTTTGGAGTAAATACAATGGATTCAGTTTAGCAATACATTACAATTTCCCCATACAATATTTGAATACAATATGTGAGGCAAACTTAAAGAATTATATAAGATATTCCGGGATCGTTCAGATGAAAGATTTTTCATCTTCCAGAGTACACCAATATTCCTTGATAGGGTCCTATGTACGCATGATATATTGTCCAATTTCAAAATCAAATCTATTTCCGTTTTCGACAATAGCATAATTGTTGCAGTCTTTTCATTCAGCGATGGTAGCACCGAACCTGTGTAATTCATGACTTTTCAACGGATTTTTCAATTTTCTTTAATCTCTCACTGATGTGTGCTACTAATTTTGCTGCATTCTCTCAATTCACATTATAATTGAGTTTTATTCTCCTTTGATTATTATCATACTCCACTACCTTGTATAATGTATACCCTCTTCTATTTAGGATTACAGTAAGTCTCCATTTCTTTCGATACGTCTTCTTTGTTACTCTTTCCTTCTCTTTCTCCTTTTGTTGCGTCATTCTATGGAATATGTAAATGCAGTTTCAATGATGCGAAACAACATGTTTTATACTTTTGATATCAAACCTTTGTCGTTCTTGAGAAAGAATGGTCCGCTTGACAGGAGGTAAGCGTTAGCAGGGTTCCCATTCGAATACCTTTTGGCACGTGGGACAGAACGGTCCGAAGTATGGCAACTTTCCAATCGATCGTTTTGCTGGCATACCAGGACGTTACAGTGGATGTATGTCTGTCAAATTAATCCATTGAAAGACAAAAAACAAAAATAAACAAGCCTAAGTTCAATGTCGAGTGAAACCAGACACATTATTAGACAGAATATAACAAACAAAGTTTTAGAAACAGTTTTCAAAATTCCGTCTGCAGGACTTGGATCGATCTGATGACCAAACGGTTATAAGTCTTTCTCTGTGGTCTTGATAAAATAACACGGCAACTACAATAGGGTCCTATCGTCCTGATTTGAGTAAAATAAGTGAGAGAATGAAAGACTTCAATCTGGTTAACCTGTAGTTTGTTGTTGTTTTTTTTTCTTTGAAATAGTATGACAGGCCCCATTATCTACTGTCGATCTTTCACTTATTTTTAACTGACAGCTTTAAGTGCCCTTTTCTCAAAAATATGTCATACGAAGAGGAGTTGGGCTGACGAGTTATTAGCTTTATCAATAATTGTAGTTAGTATCCTGAAAAAGAAGCGCCCTTACAATAGTCAAGGACAATGTTAACCAAGCAAGATGACTTCCCCCTCCCCCCCCCCCCCCAAAAAAAAGAAAAGATTCAGTACGTCCAAATGTTGGAGGCATTGAGATCCATGATGTTAAATATTGCTGTCAAGATAAGTAGGAGGGGGCCTACTTTGCTACCTCTTTGTCTCCAAAATCAGGACTATCTATGCCTAAACAGAGAAGTAGTTCATTCACCATAATTACGATATTATTGTTATTACAATCATATCCATCACGTTCATCATCGCAATGCGACGTGATCATGGAAATAAACGGTGAAAGATTCTCACCACATCTGTGACGCGATTGATCTTAAAGGTCCTGACGGAAAACGCCCTCACAGTTGAGTTGATGATGTCATAGATTTCCACGTTCGTCGATACAGCCAGTCTGCAATGAATTTAGATTTCATGCTCAGTAATGTTAAGAAATCATTATGTCAGCAGACTCCATTAAAAGTGTTTTGGAACGACTTATGCCCCAGTCACACAGTGCTTCACGATGGGTTACGTCCGAAGCTGATTGATACGGATGAGTAGACGCAGGGGGACGCAGCGTGGACGAAAGCATCCGTAGGGACGTATGGAGACGTAACTTTCCGTAATTAATCCGCAAAGAAACATAAAATGACGGCGCCAAGCCTGCGAAATTTTGAAATGTTCAAAATTTCTCAGAGGGACTCCACGTATGCAGACTTACGTAAGTAATCGTAACTAAACGTAATTATCCGTAACTGAATGTAACTATCCATAACCTGGATGCAGACCATCCGCAAAAGATTTTACCTCCCGTCCATTTGCGTTCATTTGCGTCCACCGTAAGTATCCGAAATTAATCGCAAGTTAACGTATCACCACACTTTCGTCCGCTTACGGAAGTTTACGGACAGTTACGGATGCTGCGGACGATTATGTCCTTCCACGTTTTCCTCTTTCCACTCCCATTGGAACAGAAACACGTGGGAAACCACACAACCCGTGTTGCCAAGCTGCAGCGCATTTATTTAAAGGAATACCTTAAATTTCTTCCACAAATGGTAATTCTAAGTGGCACCCATATACAAATGACATTGTTGACCCTTAGTGTTGAACTTATTTTCTTGCACTCTCTAAATGTATGTTACTTTTGGTACAGAATGAGGTTACAGCATTTCATTTACTTTTCTGGCCGGGGAGGATGTGGGGCAGTGATAAACAGTTACTATATAAAATGAGAACGACTGTATTTCCATAAAGTCCTAACCACTTTACACTTTACGGAATGTGTATTACATTTTTTTTTTGTATTTTGAAAATGGAGGGTGTTCTAAAGTCCATGTTTATCTTTCTATATCTGGAAATTTATCAAGCATTACGGTAACTTTATTATATTAGTCTCCTTAACATAACCCAGTAAGTCATGACTATCGATGTACATTTACAGCTAAATCAAAGTTTGTCTATTCCATGACTGTAATTTATTTTTTTCTTACACTATTGTTTAACTTATTGATCTATATCATATTTCATTTGTGGTATAATTATGCTACGTATACTGGACATTGATGATGTATATTCATATTTGAGTTGCACAGAATCAATACAAACTTGGAGTTCAAAATTTCATTTTTCTTCTATTGCTGTAAGACAAATTAAAGGAATACAAAAAGTCTTCACAAGTTTTAGGTGACATAATTTCAGCTTTTCCCTATTAGTCTACAATATAAGACAGTCCGATATGTGATAACCTTGTTGTCATTTTAAGCAGGGATGGTCAGAGAAAACCGTATTGTCCATAATTATTCATAACAATCTGTAACTATCCGTAACTCTCCGCAAGTATTCAGAAGTATTCGGAAGTTTACGCAAGTCGAAAAAACAAATAAGGTGTCAATTCGTAAGATTATCCGCAAGTGGACGCAGGTGTCCGCATCTGATCGTATCTGTCCATATCGCCTGCATTTTTCCTCTTTTTTTTTTTCGTAAAGAAATTCTTGTGACGGCAAGGGTTCCGCGAGAGTCCGCAGGAAAAATGACTTTCTTGGACGTAACTCCGGACGCAGAGCATGTGACTGGGGCCTAACTATCAAAAAATATCCGCTACTCTCTGGAAATATTCGCAACTCTCCGCAAGTGCTCAAAACTAATCGGAAGATTACGCAAGTTGAAAGAACAAATTACGTGCCAGTTCGTAAGATTATCCGCAAGTATTCGCATTTGGTCGTATCTGTCCGTATCACTCCGTAAAGATGTTCCGGTGACGACAAGGGATCCGCGGGAGACCGACGAAAAAATGACTTTTTTGAAGGTAACGCCGCGGACGCAGAGCATAATGTGACTGGGGCCTAAGATTATGTTGAATGACATTGTTTATCCATTATCGTACAGGTAATTTCTACACTCACTTTTCTCATGAAAGTTTATTTGCTATTCAAGTAACTAACAACTAACCTTGCTCGAGTTTTCCTCTACTTGCAAACCTATCAAAAAATACCTTATAGGAATCTTACAAAATGAATTCATGAATTTTTTGAAAAAAAAAATATTTGAAATGCGTAGTTTGAACAGTCACTCTACATATAACTAAGATGTATTTGAGAAACATTGCTCTTTTCCATTATACTGATATATTGAAATCATTTGTACGTATCGACTGACCCGTTTTCTATCAGATCCCGGTAACTCCGATCTGCTGGGTCCGGAGAAGGCGTCGCCCAGCAACGCTCGTTGAAGACGTACAGGTTCTTTAGGGATGCGATTGTTGTGCCAAGGTAGATAGTATTGCCTTCAAACACCTTGATAGTTTTGATTCAGAGAAACATTGATATGATAAGTAGTCAAGGTAATCCCATGACATAGGGGTATCAAAATGAAACGCTGCCGATTCACTCTACCAGTCTTTAAATGAAACCAACGTGGAGTGAGAGAAAACAGCAATCGTAAAACTTATTAATGACAGTTTGAGGAAAAACGGACAATCCATTTTTCAAAGAGGTATGTATTTGTAAAGTCTCGGTGCCGGTGTTGGTGGACAAGAGGACTACCAGAGTTCATGACGTCATTATGGACAACTATATCAAGAAAATCTTGGAAGAATTCTAGAAAAAGAGAAAAAAATATCAGCATGAAAAGAGCACATTCCTTCAACTTATTGTTGACATAAGATCGTTAATATGTTTAAATTCCTTCCGCTTTCTAAAAGATGTACGATAAAATCAAATGTTAATGATAATGATAATGAATAACATGTATATCGCGCTTAATATTGATGTTTCTAAGCGCATCAATCCGGAAAAAGAAAAAAAAGTATAACATAAAAATAAGATATAGCGGTATATGTACATATGACGATACAACGACAGCAACAACAGAATTAAGGTTTGTGTAAAAAGATAAGTTTTCAACAATGACTTGAACCTATCAACATTTTCAACATTAAGAATATAAAGAGGGAGTTTATTTTAAAGAAGTGGGGAAATAACTGAAAAAAACCCTATCACCATAACGGGTACTGGTGCGGGGACCACGTGATAACTGGAGAGTGGAGGAAGAACGGAGAGAACGGGTTGAAGTGGAGGAGCGGAAGGAAATTAAGTCTTTCAGATAAGATGGGGCAAGATTATTACATATCTTGTAAACAATGAGGAGGATTGTTGGTTCATCATGCTAGAAAAGTGAAAATATGTTTAATTTTCTCTACATTTTCTTTATATTTCCGTGAATAATGACGTCATGAAGTGTAATAGTCTCCTTATCCAGCGATGATGGCTCCGTAACTTGAAAAATGCCTGATTTTTTGATCGATTGTCAATCCTCAGTTAGATTTTGAGCTTTGGATTCCTTTGAGAAGAAGAAGCTCTCTAGAGCAGCACGCTGCTGACACTACAGCTGCATATAAGTCTCCTGGTGAAAAGGGTATAACGAAGTCATCAGCCATTCTTTTCTGTAATTGACAGTACAATTTCAAATTCACCACAGGTATTGCAACATAAGAGTCCCTTCACATGGTAATGCTCTTTTGATCAGATTAACTTAAATTAGTCGTACAAGCTGATGCAGGGTACCTGTTGCGGGAGAGCCGGTTCCGGCAGAGCTACGTCAAAAGTTTGACTAGTGAATTGTCGAATAGCAATTGTGAAATTGCCAAGGCCAAACACCATTGTGAAGACGGACACAGACGACTGGGCGATATATGAGGTGTGGATGAGCTGCCTGCGCCTCACCGTGCAATTGACGATGAAGCTCTGCATAACCCCGCTCACATCCTCAATCTCATTCGTGAAGAAAAAGTTCTCCTCGTCACTCTGAAAAGGCAAAATTTTTGTGTTAGAGTTATGTTACTTTTTTCTTGATTTACATGATTGCTTTTGTGACTTCTTGAAGATGGAAACGGAGAGAAAGATGGAAAGAGAGGGGAGAGAGAGGGAGAGATGAAGGGAGAAAGAAAAAGTAAAATTTGCGTGTGACATGGATATACGTTGCATGTCTGAAGCATTAGTCTATAACATTTTACTTGTCGCCCTTTTTCAACTTTGCTGCAGGTCAGAACAAGGTGACATTGAATGACCAGGGCTCAATATCCCCGTCCAATATACCCTCCCAGAAATCGTTAACACGTTCTGTGAGTCGACACTTTTTCTTATCTGCAATGTATTGCAGCATACGATCCTCATGAGAGTGTCGTTTTGTTTACTGTAGTAGATGAATGAAAAAGAAATAGATAGAGATAGATTCACATTTTCAAAGGACATTATAATATTAAATTGAAGGATAGAATCTTTTGGTTCAATTTCCACCAATGCAATTTATGTACTTTGAGGTTTGCATTTTACATCTCACAGTGCAGGTCGTGACTGAATTACAGAATATGACAGAATCACAATGACAGGACTGATTCAAAATAATATGTCTCGATTTTTTAGACTGACAGTTAAAGAGGAAAAATTCACATGCACAGAAACGTTGATATCATCGCAGAATAAGTAATAGCAACTAGAATCTATTTTCTTATGCGTTAACAACAACAAAAAAGAGGTCTAATTAAGCTGATAACAGCTTCATAAATCCTATCTGATTATCAGTACATGTTTCCACCTGTCGTTGTCGTATTTACCGCTATGCGCGTTCCACACTCTTCGAAAGATGTTGAAAGGGCGACGTAGTCAGAGTTAACAACGTAACTATAGCAACGAGAACGGGAAAAGCGGATCTGGCTGGGAGCCGAGACTCTGTAGTTTTCCCTTTTGAGGAGTATTTCCATTCTGCCGTTATCACATGAGACCTTCGGAGCTGCCAGTGAGAAGAGATTCCAACAGAAAAAGTGAAGGAGACGAAGGATAGCAAGTAACAGTGACGATGTTTCACAACCACAACAGAATCACCTGGTAATATACTGATTGCAGTTGCACGGAGATGTTTATGTGTTATGTGGTGCTTATAGATTTGTAATAGTAGGTTTATAAATACCAAAATACATACAATGCTGATCAATGATTACCGTCGTATTGGTCATCGCAAGGTCCGAACTGGACGTCATCCACTCCTATGACGCTACGCTCTGGAGTACCGACCACGCCTTCGAAGACGAAATGGCCCTCACCCAGTCCAGAGATTACTACATCGGCTAGCTGCCAAAATGCTCCCTGGTCTCCCCGCTTAACCCAGATGACCGAGGAAAAACTTTGATTCGTGAAGTGCAGTTTGAGCATGGTGTCGTTGGAGGCCCCCGGCATGATGAAGGCAAACCGGAAACAGGTGGCAGTCGCGCTTACAGTGTTGGTATAGGGACTTGTGAAGTTAGCTCGAGCCCCGTCAAAATGTGTCGTGCCGTTGATGAACATACTGTAATCTCCTGACATACCCGCACACACACACACATACATAAAATGTACATTATAAAAAATATATGTCGATGGTAGGTCACAGATTTGTTTCTTCAAGCAATATATGAAGAGTTTGTTCGCAAAAACCGAAGAGGTCTCTGTCATAAAGTGCAAAATAATACCTTTTAAATTATGTATTGGTCACTACATATAAAGGTATATTTTTTAAGTTATGGTTAAAAGAAGCAACAATTTTCATATCATTCTCTCTATTTTTCTTGACCTTTAATCGCAAATATATCCATTTGGCAAAATAATATGGACTTATCGGTTTTTGCGAACAAACTCTTCATATTCCTTTAGAAATCCACTGATTATACCTCTTTCTCTGACTATGAACAAATGGGTCATGACTGCATTTTCCTTCGCGAGCATTTTCAGTATTAAAGAAAGACAATTTCTGTTTCAATAGCTTACAAGGAGAATATGCTCACAACGTGGAATTGTGGGGAATCTAGGAAGTCACTCACTTTGTCTCTGAAAAGAAAACGCAATAACTTCAAATCTTCAGTCATACATGACAGGTACATTGTACATGTACCTCAGGTACAGAGTGCCCTGGTTAAAAATCCCCCTGTACTCCGGCTATTGTTTCGTAGATATTATAGGTTTTATATGGTGCAAGCATTGGCTGACATAAGATTGGCATTTCCACTTACCCACTGATGGATCATTCTCTGAATGTCTGCTGGCGTTACGTGGCAGTCTCAGCCAATCAAAATCGTCCTGAAAATCTTGACTCCACCCACAAAGATTGGAGCCAAAGTTGTCGAAATCGCAAGTCCATTGCGATGGGTCTGTAGAAAAAGAATGCTGTCACTAAACATATGATATGTATAGATATTTTCAATGCTAAAGACGCTATATACCAACGTCTTGCATTCATTTTACGTCGTTTGTGACACATGTATGGTTCAATGGTCAAAGCAGTTACGATAATGACAAACGAAACCGAAAGATGGGGAAGTTTTTTTTTTTTTCTCTGATAAAGAAGGGACATTATTTGACTGTGTAATGTATTGACGATTCTAATAAGTTAATCCCCTTCTGTTTAACCTATAGGCCTAAGTATTTTTAGCCAATTTGTTGTTGTCGTTGATGGTTTGTTATATTCTAAGGTTACAAAAACCACTTTAAAGGGATGGTACAGTATTGGTGGAGATGAGAATTGGGCTTTTAACTTTTTGCGAGATACCAATAAAACACTTATGATATAGTACAGAGCATACCATTTTAAGAGGAATTCAAAGTTTATTTGATGAAAATCGCGTTTGGAATGACTGAAACATAAAAAAAAAAGTAAAACAAAGCGATCGTAAGAAAGTGTGGGTCCCACACTTTATTAGAATCGCTCTTTTTGGATATCTCGGCCATTTCAAAACCAATTTTCATCAAATAAACGTGGAATTCTTCATAGAATTACATGCTCTTTCATATTTCATAAGAAGTCTCTCATTATCTCACCAAAAATGTTAGAAACATGAAATTAGGTCTCAACCAAAACTGTACGATCCCTTTAACAACACGAAGACACTCTCTGACAGGTGCATACAGAAAACAGAATCTCTGGTACATTGTGTTTGGTGTCAGCCACTGCAAAGCAGGCGTAAAATCTTGTCAGAGGATATAATATGGCTGTTAATGTAAGATAATCCCATTTAAAATATTTCGCGAACAAGTGGGTAAAACCGTTTACAATATCTAGCCTTTTAGAGACGAGACCACACAAATGTCGTAGGCACTGGCGAAGATCCGAGGACCGACGTATCGAACCTCTCCTGAGGTGCCGTTCATTATTGCAATGACGTCAAGGAATATTTCCGTCAAGTATATATCTCCATTGTGCCAGGCGAGACAAAAGAAACCCCTTCTGGTCAGCAACAGGGTTCTTTGGCCACTCAACAAATCCAGAGATTCGATCCTGTTGGCTTCGTAATCAAGCCAATACATTTTGGTGCCTGCATAGAACCGGACGTGAAATGGAAAGAGCATTGGTTGAGACAATAATTATTGACAGCATCCTCCACAACAAACAACAGTTCTCAATCTTTATCCTTCCTCTGAAATCAATAAAAGAAACTGTTTACACCATTTTTTTTTTCTTGACTGATCATCATGGGACCACTACTATGCAGTGGATACAAATCTGGTTTGCAAGCAAGAGATCCGGGTTCACAGCCCGTTACCTGCTATGGAAATATGTTTCTCGCTCTTTGATCGTCCTTGGCCAGGAGGCGTGGGTAATGTTCGTTATTCAATTCAATTCAGTTCAATTTAATTCAATGTTTTATTTAATTTTTCGACATGAACATATAAACATCACTGCTTCTTTTTTTTTGTAACAGAAAATAAGGTGCGTAAAAATATGTGGGATAAAAAGAATATACAATGATTGTAGCACCTTACAATAATTATCATAAAACTCAAGTGATTTGAAGTAAGTAAACAGTGTGGATAATTCGAAAAATGCAGGGACCCACTAAAAAGACAAAGCTTGTAGAATGTGGGCCCCTCGGAAGAAAAACTTCGGTTGAAAGCAAAGAGAAGGTGTGGAAGCCCACTAGAGAGACAGGACAACAAAACAGACACATGTAAACACGTGAAAACATGAAACGGGACTGAAACAGGAGTAACAGTACAACAGAGAGTTGACTATGAGACGAGACAAAATGAGACAAAACTAACATAACTGTAAGAGAACAGAACAGAACAGACAAAACAGGCAAAAACCTTCAGCAGAGACAGCGATATCGTCGGAAGTATGGAGAGAGAGAGAGAGAGAGAGAGAGAGAGAGTGACGAGAGAAAGAACAATGTACTAGAGATATAATCGCGGAAATATCCTAGCGTTATTACATGAGTATAATAATAGGAGAATATACGTAGCTATCAATACGTGGTTCTTAGATAAGGGGTTATAACAGCTGGTTAATTCAAATCAGTAGAATTATAAGATTGCAGTAAAACAATTTTCAGTTTCTTTTTAAATGAGTATATAGAGGGGGCATTTTTGATATCGGAATGCAAGGAATTCCAATAACTTGGGCCGGTATACACAAATGTGTTCTTGGCTAAAATCGTACGAAGAAGAGGTAAATGATATTCATTAGAACGTCGAGTTGGATAGTACAGTGTAATTACGATTGTTGAAAGGTACCACATCATTCTCTGTTCACGTATTCCCTTTTTCATCTCAATATGTTTTGAATTGTAAGGTCCAATCCAATCAGCAGTGCATGCGAACAACACAACGACAATGTAATCATAATCTTTATGACACTGCATGCTTACAACGCCCAACACTAACCACATAATGACAATGCATCAGTTTAACAACAAACTGACAAACAATGATCTCATATAGTCACGCAAAATTAAACCAATAAGATATCAATACACAACAAACAAGACGTATAGGCCTACGATGTTCATGTTATCAGTTTCAATGTAGTCAATTTTTCCCCGATGGTGTCAAACAACCTTCCGTACTATGTTGGTCTGTAGGCCTATATACAATGCCTACTGTTTGTTTGTTTGTTTCATTTTCCGTCTAAGAAGATAGCTGGATAGCCCATATTCAGCTGCAATAGCTGGTCTTCCATGGGGTCCAGTTGGATTCAGGATGGGATCACTTTAGCGGGTTAAACAGCCTGCTCTTTGCAATGAATAAAGGAGGTGGGATCTTTTACGTGAATGAGTTGTGACTCTCTCAAACATGGAGCCTCTATTTTATGGCGGGATATGTGTCTGTATAATCTATTACGTGAAGCCCGAGTTCATGTTTTCAATGAACAAGTAGAACCCTGCTGCAAAATAAATAATCTTCATCATAAATCCCTATATTTTCAAAGTTAAATGAAAAAGACACACATACACGGCCCCCAGGTTAACTGAATTCGGGACTTCTTAAAATTGACAGCAGTTGTTGGAACATGGTTGCCTATTCACAAATTTGAATGACAGACGAGATTCCGTCGCCAGCTTAACATGAATTTGAATGTTCATTGCTGAAATGCGTGCTCCTCTCTTAAATTTGAATGCTCCGACAGTGTATTTTGAATGCTCCGACAGTGAATTTGAATGTTCCGATAGTAAATTCGAGTGGCCGGATTTTGAATTTGATTGTTGATTCAGTGCTGCGAGCCGGAATGCGTGAAATCGAATGCTCGGAATAGTAACTTGATTTAAGAAGTATGAAATTGACCGGGAAAACCTATATTGTACCATATTAAGTCATATTCATTCAAATGCGTTGCATTTTTATTCAGTGCCAAAACACATCGTATCCCTTTTAAACGGCCCTTGAAGAGTTGTCTGATAGCAACACAATGTTTGTACACACCTTCATAGTTAAAGGAAAGACCACGAATGGCAATGATTTGAGTTTCAACAACGTTCTCGGGTTCAGCGTTGAGGGCGTCTATGCTCATCCTTTGAATGGCTCCTGGGCCTTGGATTCCCCAGTAAAGTTCTCTGGAAGATGACAAACCAAGATTTCCCACGAGGGTATTTACAACGGTGTACCATGCACGAGGTGAAGCCGAGTGCGTGTTGTATGACATTGTGAATACCCGAGAGTGAGCTGCATCTCCACCAATGTGACGAAATTGAACTTGTGCATTATTTGGTTTATGAAACGGCTTTACGAACCATTTTTCATTTCCCTTTATTGGAAAATGCAAGTCAGCTGCGTGAAAAAAAAAAAACCAACCTTGTTCAAGAGCCAAGGGTTTATTGCCACTTTGTTTACCGTCAGATGGTCCTTTTCCCAGTATGTAGAACACCTATGGCCTATTATCAATTTCGTCTAATGCCCGTTTGGTCTAATCCAAACTTGGTCTAATGCCTAATTTGGCTAATATTCATTTCATCTAATGCCAGATGGTCTAATTATCATTTCGTCTGCTTGGATTTAAATATTCTAATATCTTTTGGTCCACTCCCAGTTCGTCGAAATTCCATTTAGTCTAATTATCATTTGGACTATATGGATATATGGGGTAACTATACCGCTTGGTCCACTACCTGATTGGTCTATATTACACGAGGTCTAATAGGCAGTTAGTCTACTCCCATTTCGCCTAATGTCCACTTAGTCCACGAGCCAAATCGTCCAATTATCATTTCGTTTACACACCGTTTCTGCTTATAACCTCTTTGGTCTAATTTCTTCTGGTATTATTTCCAACAGGGCTTATTCAAACCCTCTCTCTTCCTCGACAAGATGCTAATAATACATAATATTTATATTACCCACTTGCCTGTCATTGAGGTGTCTTTCTTGTGTGGTATATTTACAAAATAAATTGTGATTTCATCTGTCTATTTCTGCATGCATGTTCCATTAATTTTTGTACATTCATCGCCTGGGATTTGGCTCATACGTTTGACTACTATGCCCCTGGTACCTGGTTTGTCGAAGGTTTTAGCGCAACTGATTAAAAAGGCATTAATTCTCGGGACAACAAAGATTGGTATCATAAAATCAATTGATAGTCATAGCATAATGGCTTGAAGATGTCGTTTGTGCATTTTTTCACTGTCCCATGTTTGACTGAAGAGAGCAGTCTAATGCAAGTTTATGTTGACATGTAGCTATCCAACGTGAACATCGTAACAAATGTTCAATGACCAATGGTATTTAGACCGATTGGGTATTAGAGTAAATGGTCATTAGACCAAGTGGCTAGTAGACTAATTGATAAATAGCCCATGTGGTTATTAGACTGATCTATAAATTACCAAAATGGATATAGCCCTATCTTGGGTGAAACCCAAGTGCAAATCAGACGAAATAGTAATTAAACAAAATTGATATTAGACGAACTGGAATTAGACGAATCAAATAATAGACGAACATGACGTGATTAGACCATGTTGGTAAGCATTATGCTTCTTATCAGAATTTGAATGAGGTGGTTGAATTTTCTTTTGCATACATAATACATTCTGTCAATTTCGTATGCAGATTCCTTAAATCCTTTCCTTTTCTTTAACGTTTAGATGACTTGTTTGAATAATTGTTGCACGGAAAACGAATTCGAATGAAAAAAAACATGAATTTAAAAAGGCATTCCACAAAATATACGTTCTTCTTTATTCATCTTCGGGCCAGTCATTTCAAGATGTTTAAAGATGATTTGGCTTTTTTCTTCTTTTCTTTTGTCTTTTTAAGGATAAGAACTTGAACGATAAAGAGTGAATTTGAATGTTCAAACCATAAATCGCAGGCCTATGCATGCTGAACTAAACTTGCTTGATTCCTTTGAAATGTTTGTTGCACGAATAACGAATTGGAATGAAAATTTCCGAGGAGCTCACAATTATCGTGAAAGATACCGCCTAAAACAGTTAATTGTGAGGCAAAAAAAAAATGGACGAAAAAAGGTGACTGCAATTGACTGCAAAATATGCACTATTCTTTCACATTTAAGGGAACTGTCATCTACTGTCATTCAAATCCAAACTTAAAACTTATCTGTTCCTTTCATACTGAGGACTGCAATTGCTGTATGTCATTGATATTGGATCAATATTGTATTTTTAACTGGTACATGTTGTATTCTTCATTTGGTATGTATTTGTTTTTGTTTACCATTTTCTTATTTGTTGAAATGTTTGAATATGTATATGCATGTAAATATATGATATGTTTTCATTTTTGAAGCGCCATGAGCTCTGAAAAGTGGACCTGTGCGCTATACAAGTAGCCACTATTATCTTTATTATTATTATTATTATTATTATTATTATTATTATTATTATTAAGAACATGTCTATTTTTAGAAAGGAGTGTTTCACTTTTCTCTCCCTTTTTGCATACGTCCCTGCATCAATTATGTTTTTTTCCATGATCACAATGTTCTTTGTCTTATTTCTCTTGTTTCATCTGTGAATCATCAAACAAACAAGCAAAAAATGATTTGCTTATTTTTCACTGAATAGTAACTGAAGTTAAACTGAAGTAAAATCTCGGCAAATGAGTGAAGCGACACATGTGATAGGTGATTCTTCCAATGGACCTACCTTCTTATAGGATTAATGGTAACTCCGTATGGGTGCCTGTCTGGAGGTAATGATACTAAAGTTCTTGACCCTGATCCGTCGTAATTCACCACGGCTATTTTGGAAACAGTGGCATGGTAATCACTCCAGTATACCCTGGCCTCTCTGGGATCGACTGCCACTCCGTAGGGATCTGGGGAAAAAAAATGTAAAAGTCACGTGTGCCTATGCAGAACAACCTAACTTGTATCAAGATTTATGGCATACAAGAAAAATTGCCGCAGCAATTAGTGAATTATTTACTATGTTAACGATGAAAACGATAAATATCCATTCCCATAAGCTAACATACGTATGCTATCTTAACTGTCTGGCATGTTCTCATAATTCATTTGATATTTGTACTGAGAAAAATGACAAAAGCAATCTCCTTCATAATCACCTTGATGAATAATCACTGATGACTGTTATCTTCGCGATGAAGTCCCTTAAAGGGACTGTACAGTACTGGTTGAGGTAGGGATTCATGTTTTGAACATTCCTAAGTGAGATAATGAAAAGCCTCTTATGAAATATGAAAGAGCATGTAATTTTAAGAAGGATTCAACGTTTATTTGATGAAAATTGGTTTTCAAATGGCTGAGATATCCAAAAAAGTGTTAATAATAAAAGGCGACATGCCCCAACTTTATTAGTATCTCTTTGTTTCACCTTGTTTTTGGATATCTCAGCCATTTAAAAGCCGATTTTCATCGAATAAACTTTTGATACCCCTTAGAACTGCATGCTCTTTGACATCTCATAGAGTGGTTTCTGAATACCTCACAAAACGTTAAAAGCTAAATCTTCACCTCGACCAGAACTGTACACACCCTTTAAACATTTGCCATAATTTCATTACATTGATAACGCCTTCCAGAAATAAGAACACCATTGCCGAAAACCCTGAGCTGGTTCATAACATGGATAGAATTAACATTGATTTTATAACTAAATCTAAAAGTAGGTGCCAAATTAAGATTTTGGCCCTAAGCTTATTTTACCATGTGCCCAATGTCTATTTGTTTGTTTGTTTTTTGTTTTTCATGGTGTTGTCCTATTTAGGGGGCACAGAATGCCAACCTTGCATCTTTGAGGGTTTTGAGATGTTCAAGACGGCCGCCAATATGGCAGCTAAAATCAGAAATTCCCGTATTATATGTGACCTTCCATTATAACAAAACCAACAAAAAATCGCCGCCAAGATTTAAGGCCTACGAGAGGACTCAAATGAAGTGGATGAACATATAGTCAGTTTTAATCCTGATATTCTGAAAAAGCAATCCTTCTTTTACAAAGTTATCAAATTTGCGATCATAAAGCAAATGAGAAGTTGTGGATTTTTCTCAGTTTCTCTACAACACCTTTTTCTGCAGAAGTGTGATTAGGTATGAATCAGAGGCTCCGTTTTGTTTTAAGAAATTCTTTACGCTGTCTTCTCTTTCAACTCCAGTAACTTCTAAAAAGATAACGCTACTGCTTTGGAAGTTAGTATTGGTAAATAATGAAATGTCAGAGTGTGCAAAAGTCGGATCAATTTAATAATCGCTTCATTGCGTTTGCCCTGGAGATTTTTGCTTTTGTTTTTTCGATCGTTACATAGAGTACAGCGTGGTGAGATTGAATAGTGCAATAGACCTTTTCCATTAAAGCCTTTTTTTAAATAAAAATCTTCTCCAGGGTGTGTAAATGCTTTCCATAATTTAGACAGGTTAGAAAAGTCAATCTCTATTAATTATACATCGTTATCATTGTAAAACTTCGAGTATGCTTTTTTCAGCATCTCTTCCTATCAAAACTCTATGTCTAATGTATCTTTGAGGGTTTTGACATATTCAAAGATTTTTTGATGGCCACTTTGGCGGCCATCGTGAATATCTCAAAAATTTCAAACACATAAGAGTTGATTTAACCAGATTCGGATTTAGCACCCTCAAATATTGTAGAACTTTAAGTAAAACCTATGTGAAAAATTCCACTTCAAAACTCCTCAGGGATACAAGAATCGAATAAGTCTGATGGGGATTCTTTGGGAGGGGATTTTTAATTTTGTTAAGCACTATGCATATTTGAGTGGGATTAGTGGGAGCTAGCTACTGGTCAATTCACCCCACTTTAGCCCAAAAGGTTGACCCTCTGAATTACTGGCACCATTCTAATTGCATGATGAAAATATCTGGTCGGGATAGAGGTTGCCACACCATCCCAGAATCCCCCCCCCCCCCCTCCTCCTCCCTAAAACATCCCCTGCAGGTTGAGTTTGCCCAATGCAGAGTGTGGACAGGTATAGGCCTACCTAACGAACTTAGAAAAGCTGACAAGATATCTGGTCAGGATTAAGTTGCCAAATTGCCCCCCCCCCCCCTAGTAGTAAAACCACTAACCGCCTCAATCACCCCCCCCCCCCCCCCCGCAGGTGTAATTTACCCAACGTAACCTTCAGACTAGACATGGCATTACATTTAGGCCTGTAGGCCTATGGTCTCGGGGCCAAAGTCAGATTTGGATGCGCGGTTCTTTTGATGGTTTCATCCTATTTCGAGGGTGCTGAACTCCTGCATCCTTAAGGGTATGCGTATGGGGCTGCTGGTCGCAGTTAGCTATGCGTACAATGGGCTGCACGCTGCTGGTCGCAGTCAGTGGTTTCGTACAATATTTATCGACGCTGTACAGCGTCGGCTCTGGTACGAAACCATTATTGCATGATTACTAAGACATGAGAGCACTTTGGGGCGAGTAATTCTCACAGACAACGTACTTTAACCTGAAACACAAACCAAGACAAAGAAATTCAGGAGAGCTTTTGAGGTACCAAAACTTTTTATTATCTTTAATTGCTCATATATATATTCTCTCGGCTTCTCTAATCTTATGAATATGGACGTGTACCTGCAATACCGTGTATCAATAATCCAAGAATACGTCGGGCAAATTCAAACCGCGGAGGAGAGGGGGGGGGGGAGGGAGGTGGGTTGTGGAATGGTTAGGGGCTCCCAGAGGTGATTCGGCAAACCCCTTTTCTAACCAGATATCTTGTCAGTTGTTCTAATTCCCTTTATGTAAGCCTACACCTGTCCGCACGCTACATTGGGAAAATGCAGCCTGCAAGGGTTGCTAAATAGGGTAAAGTGGGGGGGGGGGGGCAGCGGGCCGTCTGCAACCCCTTCCCAACCACATTATTATTTGGTCAGATTTTATGTTTTTATCATGTACACCCTTCTTCTGACCAAGTTTGGACCATGGGCTCCATAAGGTAAATTCAACCCATCGGGGTTGGGGGTCCTTTGGGGATGAACCCGCCCTCAGGGGTCAAGCTGGAGCGCATTTTCAAAGTTAATATTTCTAGGTTAGCGTGCCTGGTCAGTGACGGGGCATTAATCTGCACATTACTTGAATATGAGACCGTTCTGAAACAAATAATTTTCACACAACAGTAGATATATAATGTACTCTTAAATGAATCCCACAAGGATTGGAACATTCATCCCTCAGCATTCCCACTGATTCCCACTGATCGGTTACTAGCCATCCCCTTTAAACGCTCAATATTTTGTTCCTTGTTCTTGCAAAATGAGTGCCAATTATTATAAATTCATACAGCATTCTTGAAGAGGACAATTAACAGAAAAAAAATAGCATGCATAATTTTGCAGTTTTATCTGTTTTTTACACGATAATGCTATAAAACCCTAAAGATAATTCTCCGCATACATAAAGGTTTAGGCAGGATTTAATCGTCAGGGTAACAATAACACTTCATAACCAATGTCCCAGGGGCTGAAGACATTTTGGTGATGCCATGATAATTTTCGACTTCTCCTGTGTTCTGCGATGTACAAATGTTTTCAGATTACACGTCAAGCATTACACATAAACAAACATACCGACACATCGTCATTATCATTATCATCCATCCCACGCCACTTGAGCTTATTTTCACAACCTTCGACATCTAGAGAAAATTGGATACCTGGATACTTTGTGGTCATGACAGATTTCCATATTTCTCATAGCATTATAGGCGTACAGTCAGCTCTTCAACTGTTTTGTTGTTGAGTCCTTGTGTGAAAAAGCAAATATGGAAAAAGGAAAATCATGATTGTATCGGTAAGTTTGTTGATTATTTTTCAAATGTTACCTCTTATGTCTGTTGAGACAATCACAGTAGTGTCTGATCCGTCGAGGTGAGAGCTCATAATTCGTCCGGGATCCCCACGGCACGTCAAGAAGAGAAGTTGGCGAACAGGGTCATAGTCAAGGCTCCACGCGCTACAGGCGTCACAGACAGGGAGTCTTGTATATGAGATATTCCTGAGGTTAGAAGCGTACACTGCTCGTCTACTGAAATCCGCCACCAGCATGAACTCTTCTACAACCATCAGATAGATGAATCAGTACAGCAAAGACGAGGAACACCGAATGTAAGAATTCTAGCTGAAGGCAATACCTGTTTTATTTCATTTTCATTTTTTTTTCTTGAGGAGTGGGTACAATTATCACAAATTGATAAGGACATTAGAAATGCTTTGATCGACACCATAATATAGACAAGCGGGATGTATAGATGAGGAAACATCTGCCAACAATAGAATATCATACTCTAGGGTGAAAGAAAGTGCGTTGGAAAATGAAAATACTGGAACGCATTTTTTTTTTGCGAAAAAAATGTTCAAAACTCAAATTAAACTATGAATGTAAATTGTAAGCCCGTTTTGGTCATCGGAAGAAAAGTGAAAAAAATGTGATGAAGGTGAGAGGGGAGAGATTTTTTTTTTTTTTTTGGGGGGGGGGGGCGAGATGAGGGTGGGAAAAGGGGTTGAAAGGGGTAGAGTGCTGAAGCAGGGAGGTGGGAAGTTATCACCTCCCTGGCTGAAGTACTTGGTTCGTGCTCATGTCGCATAATGCTCTTACCTCCCAAAGTCCATCGCAAGTTCCCTTAGGAGTGGGGTGCGGGTGCGTCCAGAAGAAGAACAGACGTGTGCAGGAACAGAGGAGGAGAGAGGCAGAAAAAAAAATCAGTTGTTTCGTCGTAAGCCAAATATATCGTTGCACTTCACATGAGAAATTTAGGTCCTACCTATGTTACGGGAGCAATTCGCGTGCGCAGCGACAGGATAATGGCTGGATGGAAACAACCACTCTGTGGTGGAATATGTCTGTGTGTATTTTCGTTGTTTCATTGTAATGTCCAGTAAGAATAATTACCGTCATTTTCAGCGCCTTGACAATGTTGATTTAAGTATTCTTAAGGATTATCTAACTCCTTCTGACTCCGAGGAGAATGTCTTCTCGCAGGCGTATTTGACAATTAATGAATTTAATAATTTTTTAGATAGTAATTTTGAACTCAAACAATTTCATGATAACATATTTTGTGTACATGTGAATACCCGCAGTTTGTGTCATAACTATGATGAGGTTGCATTTTTTTTAGACTCTCTGTCTGTACAGCCCTCTATCGTAGGCATAACTGAAACATGGTTTCATGATAATATTGCATTGTCTTTGTATAATATTGATAGTTATAGATTTGAGGAAAATCATAGAAAAACTAAGCGTGGAGGAGGAGTTGGTATGTATGTATTAAATGATATTGACTATAAGAGACGCATTGATCTAAATGTAAACAATGATTTCATTGAAAGTATTTTTGTGGAAATTGAAAATTATAAGAATTCGTCAATAGTTGGCGTTGTTTACCGACCTCCAAATCAAAGTACTAATGAGTTTCGTTTTTATCTATCTCATATTTTAGACGTTGTACATAACGAAAAGAAAAGGATATATTTCATGGGTGATTTTAACATAAATTTATTGAATGCCGGGAAAGTGCAAGATGTTAATGAATTTTTAGATATTTTGATGTTGTACTCCATGTTCCCTTCTGTGCAATGCCCCACGCGAATCACAAAACAAACTGCCACTCTTTTAGCTAATGTACTTCCAAATGATACATGTGTTATTCATTCAGGAGCCTTTTTTTTTACAGATATATCTGATCATTTACCGGTGTTTTGTATTCCTGATAATAGCATTAAGTCCCAAAGCAAGACAAGTTATGAAAAGCGGGATATCAACGAGACCACTATCACTCTTTGTGTACGTATGATGGAGAATGTGGAATGGTCACCTGACGCAAATGATGTTAATAGTATGTATAGTGATTTTTTGATTAAGTTTTCAAATGTTTATAATTTTTGTTTTCCTACAAAAGTGTGTTACAAAAAAGAATTTAAGAAAGGTAAACCATGGATAACATATGAAATTCGTAAGTTGTGTAAAAGAAAGTGTCGTTTGTATAGATAATTTGTAAAGAATCCGAGTGAACATCATGAGACCGTGTATAAGAAATGTCGAAAAAAGTTACAAATATGATTAAACTTGCAAAAAAAAAAAATTGTCGGACAGCTAAACAAATGTAATGGAAGTACGAAAAAAAAACTTGGAATATTATAAATAAAGCAATGGGCAAAGAGAATAATACATTCAAGTGCAATGGAATATTAAAGAATTGTGATAAAGTCTCTGATAAGAAAGAAGTATGCGATATTATGAATAAGTACTTCGTTGATATTGAATATGATTTGAATTCAAAGTTTACACAAGATCTTACTGATAATTTTATGCAATATGTGAAAGTAAATGAACGCACTATTTATTTCAACCCTGTTACTGAGAAAGAAATCATAGACATAGTCTGTAACTTAAAATCAACTACCAGTGCCGGATATGATGAAATTCACAAAAAAAAAAAAGTTGTAAAGAGAGTTATACATGTGATAGCAAAACGTTTGTGTTTGATATTTAACAAGTGTTTTGAATTTGGTATTTTTCCAGAAAATATGAAAATTGCTAGAGTGATTCCTGGATTTAAAAGTGGAAGTCCGGAACTTGTTTCTAATTATCGGCCAATTTCAGTCTTGCCAGTATTTTCAAAAATATTGGAAAAGTGTATGAATTGTCTTTTTAATTTTCTTACACAGTGCAATATAATACATGAAAATCAATACGGTTTTAGGCCGGGGCACTCCACATCTGCAATGGTGAATTTTGTGCATGAAGTTGTAACTGCGATCGAGAATAAAGAATATATGATTGGTGTATTTCTTGATTTAAGTAAGGCGTTCGACATGCTTGATCATAGTATATTGGTACGTAAATTATATGCATATGGAATTAGAGGATTACCATTACAATTACTTAAAAGTTATTTGTGTGAACGTAAACAACATGTAAGCATCTGTAATGATAAATCGATTAATTTAGGCATAAGATGTGGAGTGCCCCAGGGCTCTATTTTGGGACCTTTTCTATTTTTGTTATATATCAATGATATTTTTAATGTCTCTGAAACTTTAAAGCTTATTCTTTTTGCCGATGATATGAGCATATTTTTTTCACACAAGAATATTTTAGAGTTACAAATTATTTTGAACCAAGAACTTACTCTGATGACAAAGTGGTTTTATTCAAATAAACTTACAATTAATGTTCAAAAAACTAATTATATGTTATTTACCAAGAAAAATGTAATATTGATAATTTTTCTGTCAATATCTATGCCTCTCAGGTAAAACGTGTGTCGGCTTTGAAGTTTTTAGGATTAATACTTGATGAAAATGTTACCTGGAATGTTCATGTAAATAACCTTTGTAATGTGTTGGCAAAGAATATTGGTGTTATGTATAGATTACAGTCAATGCCTATAGTGTTTTAAAAAATGATTTATAATTCAATCGTTTTACCACATTTGTCATACGGGATCATAATTTGGGGCAATGCATCAAAAACCCAGTTGAACAGAGTTTGTGTCTTACAAAAACGTGCAATACGTATTGTACACTATGCTTCATATCTTGCCCATTCAAAACCAATCTTTCATTTGTATAAGATGCTGCAATTTTATGATATTTATCTTTTACAGTTGGGTATTTTTATGTTTTTATGTTACAAAAAGTTCCTTCCAGATTCCCTTTTAGATTATTTTTCGCTGAACAGAACTATACATAATTACGAAACAAGAAATTCTGCAAACTATCATTTATATCACATGCGCACCTCATTTTTCAAAAATTCAGTTATATATCAGGGCCCTCATATATGGTATTCTATCCCTAGAGAAATTAAAGCATCAAAATCCATATATAATTTCAAAATTACATATAAACACTTTTTATTGGAAGATTACAAACATAGGTAATTCAAGGCGTATTTTTGTTGTTGCTGTTTTCTGTGTTGTTATTGTCCATACCTCCGTAGTTTTATTTTGTAATGATTGCATTGGTTTGACTTGTTCTGTTTTGTCAACTTAACTGACATTTTTTTTTTCTTAAATCTGTCAAAGGTATGTATGTTGCAGTATATGGGTCAGCTACTCACAAGGACTTTTTCCTTTCTTGCTGCTTCCCCCACCAATGGCATTGTCTTTGTATGTAGTCATACCGCCACATTATTTTTACTTGTATGTCGTATGTCCTATGCATTTTTCTCTTTTTGTATCTCATTTTGTACTTTCATGTTTTATTGTATGCTGTGTATATCTTTAATGCCTGGTGCAAAATAAACTAAACTGAAACTGAACTACCAAAATCATCTTGGGTTTCTTTTAATAGCCGTCAGGCTCTTGACGCTGTTGTGTTATTTACATACTAACTTATACATCAATTTGTATCTTTTATCTTTTAATGTTGCGCCCTCCGTACCTTAAGAAACGTGTGAAATTGTTGTCCATCAATCAAGTATATCATGGCATATCACTGAAAAAAAAATGCTCCCTTTGAAAATGCGAAAACGGAAATCAATTCACACACGATCTGGAAGCGTTCTGCATTTACGTTACGACAAGGAATTACCAAGGTGCCTTGGGAAGCCCAAATTAATTTTACTCGCTACAGTAATCAAAACGTTGTAAAATCCTTTCCACAGTTTGTTACCATAATTCTGTCCAGCTCTCTAAATATGTCTTTTTCTTTGTGATAGATTAATAATCAACTAGCAATACTCTCATCCAGACCTCTGTAAGATACCCACACTCAAGAGTCAAGGGACATCATGGGTTAAGAAAACAAAGGTAAAAAACAAACCAAAACAATGCATACAGAGCCTCTTTCGAGCTGAAGGCAGATTTTTTTTCTTTTGATAGAACATGTCATAAATGTAATCATACGTTCGTCTGTCTCTCTATTTGTCACGTCTACATGAAAAGAGATAGAAGATCTACAAAAAATGAACAAATATTCAAATATGTTCTTACAAAAAAGTCTAAATTTGATGAAGCCCCCACAACGACACATAAATGGCTTATTTAACGTTTAAAGGCACAGTTTACCTTTGGGAACACTGATTTAAAGTGGTCAAGATATCACATTTGATGCATACGTGCTGATCTGTTGTATCACAAAACATCCTACCATAATATTTTCGCAAGAAAGCCTAGAATATAAAGAAATATCAGTATTATTTCTCAATAAACCATAACTGTTGACGGTTTAGTCTGGAAACATTCTTATCATTACCATTGTTCACATTTTGTGTATTTAGCAATACTTAACATCTATTATATGGAATCAAATTTTACAGTGATTGTTTCTATTTCTCACTCACATTTTAGAAATATTTAACTCACTAATGTGTGGATTTTGCTTCATCTGCAAATGGTAAATTATGCCTTTAAAAGTCATGACGACAGACAAGTTTCGTGTGTTAAATCATATATTAAGCAAACATCGTCTACATCATAGACAATCAGGACATTATCTTCCTTCCAAGTTAAAAGCATATTCTAAAGAGAAATTGAAATAGCTAAATCCAACACCATATTGCACTCGACTTAGGAATCTCAAAATAATAACTCGTAATTCGGTCGAAAAGTTAATAAAAATATTACAAGATACTTACCGTGAACGCATGGACTATGGGTGAGTAGAAAGAGGAAAGTTGTGGCAACGACTGCTGTAAACATCTCAACTTTGCGATCTTCAACTCATCACAAACGAGTACAGATATCAACCATGAAAGGGGTAATACGCTGGTTTTCTTCAGTGTGTCTCAGTACCTCAACCGATTCACTGCAACTCGCGGTGTTTAGTACTGACTGGTGAGGGTGGTGCTTCCTCTTACCAATAGGACCTACTTCTTGTTGAGGTGTTCAAAGACAATCTGATACTTTAGGCGTATGACGCTCACAGGTCTTTATCTCGAATAGAACTTTTGGGTATAGGATGGATAGACATTTGGATTGCATGCGCACCTGGGAAACTGGGCGTATTGCTAGTTAAAAACGGGAAGCGGGAGAATATTTGCTTTCGTTTCAAAGCAGAATGAAACTGGACGTGTTGATAGGTAAAATGGGGAGGTGTGAAAATATACTTTTTTCGTTTCAAAAGGGGAAGAAGAATATCATAACAGGAAAATGTGGTATCTGGTGGAGACACCTGTCATCCTATAGATCTTGGGCTGAGAAGGATTTTTTGAAATTATATCAAAGTTGAGACCTTAGATCAAGACAAAGGAAGACAAAAGATCACATGGCCCCCATGGGAACTCAATTCCGGAAAAAACAGGTATTAATACCCAATGTTCTTCCTGCGACCGATGTACAAACAATTTGGATGAGATGTACTGTTTGTCACTGATTGAGTAAAGATGTAATTTCAGTCCTATTTAATTTAGATCTTAGCAATTCTGCACATAATGATCATCATTTGATCAAGTTTGATATAGCAATATACACAATAAAAGCAGTTGTCTGTATTCCAGAAAGGGGTTCTTAGACATCCCAGACTCTTCTTGCTTTACTGCATTAAAATAATTATGTCTATAGCAACAGCTTTAGATTGTTACAACTTTAAATCAGCTCTCAAATGTGTGCGTTATGTTTCTGTGTATATCCGTTGTGTTTTATGATTGTCTATACCCTTCGATGGAGGGTCATCAGTGAACTACCTATCTTGAAATTCAAATGCGAATGCCCTCCTTAAGTAACCATAATATAAACAAAGCGTACAGCTGACATTAGTAATATCACTGATTCTGTGCGAAATATAATGCAAACTTGGTCAGATTCCAGAGTGGGACTAAGATATCTGCAACGATCTGAGTATGTTTATACGAGGGGCAACGTCTGAGGGCAGTGGTACAAGATTCCATTGGTTATTCAACATAGGACATAGGCAATGATATCTCAGCAGCTCCTATCTGCTTTGGCCTGCTGAGCAGAAAGACAAACTGCGTCATGAGACCATCAAAGTTTATATTTTCCTGATGCAAAGGAGGTTATTTTGGATTGATTTATTTTCATGACTTACATTGTATGTTGTTTAAACTCAATGTTTTACTACAGAATCGATAGACTTCATAATTATTATGGCAGTGAATTACGTCTTCACCAACCAGTTACAGCTTCGACCACTTGCTAACCACTCACGGCGGAGCTTCTGAAGTCGATGTGCATAGCTCAAGCTGTAAAATCAAAGTGGGCAAGCCGAAAATGCCTTCAAAATGTAACAAAATAAACAGATACACGTGCAAATTCAACTAATAATGGTCAACCTCTAAAGGTTCCAATGAGTCGGGCATCCACATTTCGATTTTTCCTTATGTTCTCAACTATAATCTAATGATTCTTGCATATGGTGTCAGTGACTTATGGCTCGTTATGACGATACGGGTCACAGATTGCTATAAACGGGTGGAGAAATTTGTAATTAGAGTTCACGATCGCCAACACATGTAATGTCTCTACATGCCCCCCTTCCCTTATATAAGTGGTGTATACTTATTGGTCGCTTGTTCTTTACAATAGACCGCTTTCCTTGCGAATCTCTATTCAAACGACTGGTCACGTACGTCTTTTGAAAACGTTGTCAATCACGTGTTGATACAAGCAATAAAAACGCTATCATTATCTAGTTTATTGAAGGTGATTATGTTTTCATTTCATTTGATTTGATTTATTTTTGCATTTTCACAAAGTATACACAACGTAACAAGCAATTTTCGAAATACTAGTCACATTATATCCAACACAAAATTAATATGAATATAATCATATATAGTGTACCAATAAAGAAACATTGTATAGGTGAATTATAATCATACAAAACAGTTGGAAAGTCATTGATTATTCAGTGGAATTAAAACATACAAAATGCAGGAGACTTCTTTATTAATACACATTAAATTGTGTAACTGAGTAGGGTAGCTACGAAATGCATCATGCAAAGGTGAGTATAGGGTGCAGGTGCATTATTTTGTATAGATTTGCTGTTTTATTATTGTTAATGCTATTTAACAAAAAAAAATATGTGTAGAGTAATCTTTCTATAGTAAAAATGATATACATAATGTTTATGTACATATGCACATTACGTATGGACACGAGTCATGTAATCTAACATTCTGGTGGAAAGAATAAAGCATATCTTGGCAATTATAAGCTGTGTCCTCACACTGTGTTTTGATAGACATGGGATCCTTCAGAAAGCTTCAGATATCAATCCAAGACTAATTTATGAATAAATTTCGACTCAAAATGACATAACACGTCAGAAAATAGAGACAATCCAAAGAAAAAAAAAACACCCAAGAGTCTGTCAAACTTAGCTAACTGTCATGGAATAACAAAGAGTATCGGCAATCACCCTACATTATACAGCGACAATAAATCTAATAATTATAGTTTCATATTTGCCTCGACTGGAATTGACTAGTAGATATTTTAATACAATTAGGAAGAATATTCCACAAGTCAGGCCATTAATTTCGTACAGATGTATGTGCTACTAACAATTTTGGATTTGTAAGATGAAAATTTCTGGCATTGCGAGTTGGTATGAATGAATACTGTTATTAAAAAAACATCAAAAAGATGAAGAAGTTGTTTTTCAATATACTGAAACAAAAACTTGAAAAACATTGATATCAGCCACTTTTTTACAACTTATAAAACAATGGATCCGTATGAGGAAAATGATATGATCCCGTACAAATGCGGACTGCTCTTTTTGTGATAATAGAATAGGATTAACTTTAGTTTTACCACAATTAGCTTACACAATGTTACAAAAGAATACATATGGTAATACTATGGTATTATATAACCAAATCATAGTGCTTACAGGTACAGTAAACTTCGGTTTAGAGATAATTCCGACACTTCTAGATATTGAACTTAAGATATAACGTATGAGCATTCCACCTTAATTTTTCATCAATAACTTCTCCAGGAAATTTGGAATGTTGTTTCTGTTGAACAGATAATTAATCAATCTTAATGTTTGAAGAAGTAGTAACCGATCTAACATTATAATGTTTTAAAACGTATACAATGAGTTTTATCTATATCCAAAGATAATTTATTACACCTATACTATTCAGAAACTTTCGGTAATTCCAAATTTACTGTATTAACTGATATTTCCAAGTAATTATGTGAATACAACATATTCGTGTCATTAGCAATTAGAATAAATGATTATAAAGGTGTCGCATTATATATGTCACATATACACATGAAGAAAAAGAAGAGGCCGTAAAATTGAGCCCTGTGGAACTCCGCTACTAATTAGGAGAAAACATGATTCTGTGCCATTAAATGATACATATTATTGTTTTCTATTTGGGAATATCACAGTTGAGAATCAAACAAATAATATTACTTGATAATTTCGGAGATAACGAATTACTCCTTCATTGATAAGCAGAAATATATACAAAGTGGGTATGATTTGGCAACACGGTGATAAGAAAGTGCTACATTATTATGTTACCTAGCGAAACAAATCTAGACGACTAACCCATTTCCGGGTATGATGTCAGGCCATGAGAGTAGAAAAGAATTGTGTTGCATACGTGTACGCACTCCAGAACAAAGCAGGCGGCGCTGCATTCAACAGATACCTTATACACTTGTCTGTTTTAAAGATATAACTCTGTTAAAACACCAGCAACATTAAAACAACAAAACTGATCAGGATGACAAGCGTAAGCTTTTTGAACTGTAAGTTTATCTTTTTCACCCAAGTCTTCGTATGCATCATAAATGGACAGGAGGTATCAACATCTTCCCTGGATCAAAACGATGATGTCTATATCTCAAAGGGTAAGAAAAATAGAGAAATTTCTAGTAAGAAGCTTTACTTTTTACCGCAACTACCTTATACGATATATATTCAATGCTCGATAGTACTGTTGTTTTGAAGGATATCAAGACACTTTTGTTTTCTATTGTGAAGATTCTTTGAAGCAGTGCATCGATGGGGCGATTTCAAATATCAACGCTGTTATTATTTTCAGTTTTGTAACTTTTACTATAGGTTGTTATGTATTATGTACAATGCAACAACAGTTTAGAGTGTATATACCAAAGTAGGCTTAATAATTGTGCAAATCATGTTCTACTCCGGAAACCAGTGATACCTCTGTCACAGTAATGGTTAACATTTCAGTATAGTTTCTTTTCTTCTTCTTCTTCTTCTTCTTCTTCTTCTTCTTCTTTTATCAAATAGGGATAGGCATTTTTTTTTCTAAAATCACTTTGTGTTTAATTTAACGTTAATGTTTTTTTAACCTTTTACTTTTTTCATTGCGATCATTAAACAAATCAGACCATTGAACTCCTGAAAGAAAGGATTTTAGTGTACAATCGTTATTGCATTATGATCTTAATTTATTAATCTTAAACAATTTCCAGGGTTTTTCATCTTGAAAAAGTTACTGACTTGATATCGATCATTTGAACATGATTCTTTTCATTCTGATAGGATTTGTTCATAATTAGCACGAAAATTATGTAGAATCTACAATTTGATCTATACAATCGTATCTATAATCACATTTCTAACATAATATCAATCCATCCACTGGAGTGTCGTGTTGTGTATTTGTGTATTCCGTGTGTCGTCTGTTTAAATGTCATTGTTATCTGCGTGATTTAGTCAACAGCGACGAGAGCATGGCAATTTTAATGCATTTAAGGCTATGAGAAAATGAAAATTTCCCTTCATGCTGGGATAGCTTACCGTGACATGTGTTGCTGTGGCGTATTTAAATCATTGCATTGGACAGCCTGCAAATCTGCAAAGAGTATTAGTGTAGTTGTGGTTCATGTCCGTTTACAGTAATTGTAAGATATTGTCACTACCAAACATCCGTCATTTGGTGATTAGTATGATGTATAAGGTCATCATCATCAGCATCATTCAATCATTCATGCTCTCATGCAGTCCGTTTTCAGGTTTAGTATGGCGAAGATTTAATAACAGACAAGGAGGACTCAGTTCACGTTGTAGAGGCATTTTTTCTCAGAGAGTTCAGTCTTTACACCACGATAGTTTACCAAGATAGTTTATAGAGATAAAAACGATGCACTCTACACGCCTTTGCTCTGCAAATAACGTTAACCGCATCGAATCTATAGAAGTCGTAATGGTTGACCTAATTCCCAACAGATTCTGGAGCGAACTGGACCTAATTTCGACTAAACTTTGTTTAGATAGTGTCTGAGTATTGAATAGGCCAGTCGCGTAATGTAGGCCTCGGACCTCTTTGAGTAGCTCGCGATAACTAATTATCTTGGAGGACAGACTAACCTCGCTTGCCCTTACACAAATTTTCCAATGGTATACCATTGGCAGCACCATTGAGAGCACCATTGAGGGCACCATTCGGATTACCATTGAAATACCATTCGCGTACCACTGGGAAACTACCATTAAAGCACCACTGAGATACCATTTGACCTAGTAATAATTTTTTGGACACATTTGCGTACGCCACTGGTTCCTCAATGGTGGGCACCATTGAGGTACCATTGAAAAAGGGGTGGCGACATTAAATGAATATCAAATATGCAAATGAACAGCACCAATCACAATTTACCATTGGCCTACAAATGGTCTAGTACCATTGGAACACAATTCACAAATCATCATTGAGTTACTATTAGGATTTAATTTTCTACCTACCATTGACCTACCAGTGGGATACCATTTACCATTCACCATTTGCATTTACCATTGGCTTACCATTCACCAGCCACCATTGGCTTACCATCCACCATTGGCTTACCAGTGGTTTACCATACACGATCCACCATTTGTTTACCAGTGGCCTGGATCCAAGGACCATGGTCCTTCGATCCAGGCAGGTCGAACCCCCACCGGTGCCAGGCAAAAGTGGCAGAGGTAAAAATGGCAGGGGTAAAAATGTCAGAGGTAGAAATGGCAGGGGTAAAATGGCAGAGGTAAAAATGGCAGGGGTAAAAATGGCAGAGGTAAAAATGGCAGGGGTAAAAATGGCAGAGGTAAAAATGGCAGAGGTAAAAACAACAGAGGTAGAAATGGCAGAGGTAAAAATGGCAGAGGAAAAAATGGCAGGGGTAAAAATGGCAGGGATACAAATGGCAAGGGGTAAAAATGGCAGAGGTATAAATGGCAGAAGTAAAAATTGCACAGATAAAAATAGCAGAGGTAGAAATGGCAGGAGTAAAAATGGCAGAGGTAAAAATGGAAGAGGTAAAAATGGGAGAGTTAAAATGGCAGAGGTAAAAATGGCAGGGGTAAAAATGGCAGAGATAAAATGGCAGGGGTAAAAACGGCAGAGGTAAAAACGGCAGAGGTAAAAATGGCAGCGGTAAAAATGGCAGAGGTAAATAATTGTGTGGTAAAAATGTCAGAGGTAAAGTTGTCAGTGGTCGAAATATCAGTGGTCAAAATGCTAGAGTAAAAATGCCACTGATAAAAATTTAGTTGTTGAAATGTGAGAGGACGAGGTTTCTGACACCTTTCTCGCAATACGCGCTTTTCGTGCCTTCTTCTCCTGAAATAGAGCACGGGGGAGACCGGGGAAAAATGGGACACGGGGAGAAATATGGGACACTCATGTAACTTGAAAAACGCTCGGCCAATCAACAATCCAATTATATCAGTAAAAAGATGACCTCGGTACACCTGAAAATGGACATATTAACCACTATACAGCTCTACAGGTATCTTGTCAGTAAAATATCAAACTCACTTTAGATCTGGTAGGTCCTATACTATATTAATAAGTATTTTAAAAAGCGTGCAAACTTCTGAAAATAAAATTGCTTGATAACAGACATGCAGGTATGAAAAATGATATTATTGGCACGGATCTTTTACTGTTTCCATTTGGTTTCCGTTACCACTGGAAGAAATTTAATAGGCAGTGTTACATTTCTCCCCGCGGCACATGCAAAGAGAGTCTTGCAGAGCTTCAGCGATCCCTGTGTAAATTGAATCGCGATTATTATAGCCCTGCGGATTGAGGCTGAAATTGGGGGTGAACTGGCAACAAATGTTGTAATTTTTTGAAAGTATATGTCTTTAACAAACTTACCAGTAAAATTTACCCGGAATTTCTGCGTCGGAACATGCTCAAATGATTTCATCAATATGGCCACCCCCAAACCAAAAAAAAAAAAAAAAAAAAATCAGTGGGAATTTTAGGATATCTCAAGTGTTCATTATAAAACTGACATTATAATCATTAGATAAGTTGCCAGTGTTTGTATTTCTTATTTCCTGCCTTTCTTCAAACAAAATTGGGCCCATTTGTGACCTCTTTTAAAAAAAATCTGAGCCCAAATTAGGTCATTTCTATGGCAACTTTATGCTGAAAACAATTTTTTTTCTCAAACAAATAATGCAACACCCTCTGAACGATAAACACCATTTTAAATTCATATAAGTATGTTAAATTAATTGACTAGAGGTGAGACCTAACCTGTGAGAGACCATAGCTACCATGGTTACACTCAAATTTGCCTGTAGCCATTACAACACAGCTGTCCAGATATCACAATTTTCATTATTAGTGGTGTATTATGTATGTTCCATCTCAGTAGCTGGATTTTTTGTTGTTTTTCGTTTTGCATTTAGCACAATCATAAGACAATCTGACATTTTGTTCAAGCCAATTAGGCATAGAACGTAGATTAAGTCAATGTCTCATAAGATGAGACCATCTTCCACCTCAGCCCCCACTCACAATAAAAATGGTTGTTCATGGTTGTTCCTTTCTTACAGTCCTGTAGGGTGTTTCACCAAACTTCTCATTGGTTTCAGTTTCACTTAACTGGTTTCAGTCTGGCTATCTCACTTTTTTTATTATGTTTCAGTCACGAGGACTTGCTAAGTGAAACTGAAAACACTAATTGACACTGATCTCACTGAAATCAATGTTGGTGAAACGGGTCTTGCATGGATTTCTGTACGATACCAAAGCAAGCTCATTATACTCGATGGACTACTACAACAAATACTGTACTTCTGAAAGAAATGAAGCACTGTTAACAGAAACTGAATACACATTTTGTCATAGATCACATTAGTCCAGTCAAAATAGGGTTTCACCCACTATACTAATTGCAGTGCTACTTGTTATGGGCTCCTAAACACCTTACTTAAAGTCCCAAGAAATCCAGTGGGGCATAGTTACTAAATTTCCATAATATGCAAATTAGCACCCATTATGATAAAAATACAGTGTTTCCATGAAAACTATACTTCTAGGTTTTAGATTGGAACACCGAAAGTGTTGAAACCTATGTTTACAATGTCAGTTAGTGCGATGCAAACATTCGCCATGACATGTACATAGTCTGGGCCTCATTTGCATAATATGCAAATTAGCTCCCATAGGCCTAATGATAAAAATACAGTGTTTCCATGAAAACAATGTTTCTAGGATTGAGACTGGAACACCGAAAGTGTTGAAATCTATGTTTACGATGTCAGTTAGTGCGATGCAACCATTCCCATGTACATAATCTGGGCCTCATTTGCATGGTATGCCAATTAGCTCCCATAATGATAAAAATACAGTGTTTCCATGAAAACAATGCTTCTAGGTTTCAGATTGGAACACCGAAAATGTTGAAACCTATGTTTGCAATGTGAGTTAGTGCGATGCAAAAATTTTCCACGTATATAATCTGGGCCTCTTGCATAATATGCAAAGGGTTCCGAGCCAACGGAATATTCTAATGCATCAAAGTGCCCCATATTAGCATATCAAGAGTGTTCAAATATGATATTTCAGTTTCTCTTCACCAAAAAACAAACTTTACAGCCTTAGTAAACTAGCATGAATAATATCATAAAATTAGAGTTTGTTATCAGACAGATAATGATAGCTTAAAAGTACGAAATTAAACAAGTGTAAACATCTATAATTTGTCTAATTTTGTAATGAATGAACTCTATTTGGAGGGTGGTTTGCTCGAATCTTGAGGATTCATCTCTTGCATCCTTAAGGGTTTGAAATATTGAAGATGGCACAGTCAAAGGAAACCCTGTAGGTAGTGCCCAAAGTCACCCCAGTCGATCATATTATCCCCACGAACATTTACACAACATGCATCAACCAACGCGATTTCCGTTGTTTTAAGCGTACGAGATTTTATTTATAAGTCGTTTGGCCGTCTAGCAAAGACTCTTTTATTTCCATGAAATAGAATTGGCATTGACAGAGACATTTTCCTACAATGTGTATAATTATCTTTAAAAAGTGGTGCACAGTCAAAGTGACTCGTACGTAGGTACCCGAATTCATCCCTATACCCTCACGGCTCGGTACAAAACACAATTATACACACGTGAATACAGCTGTTTGAAGCGAAAAAAAAAATCTGTGCATAACGTCCTTTTAGTTTCATTTCCATTAAAATTCAGTGGAAGTTATAGAAGAATTTTTGTTCTACAATATCTATAGGGTAAAAATGGTTCACATACGAAGACAACCACGTGGAGGGCGCCCAAAATTACCCCACCCAAAGGCAGTCTAAGACATGCAATAATCATGTACCAACGCAAATACATAATTATGTTCTATGGATGCATGCCTTTCAACAGTCCTTTTGGTCCTCTAGCAAAGAAACGTTTATTTAATGCAATTCAATGGAGTCAACAGACGATATATTGCTCTGCAATTTTGACTTACACTGACATAGTTAAAGTGGTTATCATTCGAAGGGAGCGTAGTATATGGGAAGTACCCACATTAATTGCCTCTATACATGACCCTTTGTAAGGCAAATATCAACGCAATTACAGTCGTTCCAAAAGTGCATGTCTCAAAAAAAAGTCGTTCCTTGAGTTTTATGACTATCACTTGAGTTTTATGTTTATGTATTATCGTATGGTGCTATAATCATTGTAAATTCTTTTCATTCGACATAGTTTTACGCACCTCATTTTCTGTTACAAAGAAAGTGATGTCTCGATCTGTTCTTGTTGAAAATGAAATAAAAATTAAATTGAATTGTATTGAATGGGATTCCTGCCATATCAAGACACTTTTTTTTCTATAAAAGTTGCCGGGGTAGAGATAAAATAACAACATTGATCTACAATATCTACGCAGTCCAAAGGGTTCACTTGCAGAGACCACCTTGGGAGAGGTGCTCAAAGTAACTCCATGCATCCTAAAGCCTATGAAAAGCATGCAGTATACAACCGAGAAAATTGTTCCATATGGTTACATACCTCTGAAAAGATCTTCCGCCTGTGTAGCACGTGCGCTTTTATTTTCGTAAAATGCAATTAAGATGATATAGGAGACATTGCTTTACAATATCTATTTTGTCAAGCCCTTGAGAAGTGCCCAGATTACCCCTACCCTGACCGTCGTGGTCCCGAAACAGATTAACAAAACATCCATTTATGCCAAAGCAAATTCACTTGAACATGCATGTAAAGTCGTTTTGCCAAGTGGTAAATAAAGACACTTTACTATTCATGATTTTTTAATGGTAGAGACACTGCTTTGCAATCATCATTATAGTCAAAGGGGTGCACATTCAACGGCAACCGAGTGGGATGTGTTCAAAATCATCTAACCCCAGGGCAATATAGAAACATGCACTAGCATATAGCACAAGTTTCAATTTTCCATGCCTTCACATTTTCCCGGTCGTTACGGTTGTACAGCAATTGCCCTTTTGTTTCTAAGAAATGCAATAAAATTACAAAAAAGAAAAAATCTCTTCATTAACTACATTGTCAAAAGGGTGAACATTCAAAAGCAATCCCTTGGGAAATCTCCAGAATTACACCGCCGCTCAAGACCCGTAATTACATCACACGGATACTATGAACGCAAATACCGACGTTCTTTCGTGCATGCATGAATTTAGAAGTGGTTGCAGCAATACAGCTTCACTCTTTTATATCAATGAATGTCGTGGAAATGATAACAAAAGTATTGCTTCAAAATATCTATTTTAGTGGGAGGATGCACATTAAATGCCAATCCTGTGGGATGTGCCCCCAAAGTGCACCACCCTCATGGCAATATAGAAAACATTGAATATCATTAACGCGAATACACTAACGATTATGTTCCAAACGTACATGGTTTCAAACTTCGATTGTGCCGTAAATCAAGGGCACTTTTGTTTTCAAAAATACCTTGTAGTTAATAGAGGAGACATTGCTCTACAATATCCATATCGTCAAGAGGGTGAATATTAAAAGACAACCCCATGGGACTTGTCCAAAGTACACCTACGCTCAAGCCCCCTTAAGACAAAATATAGATATTAGCAACACAAACACCGTTGTTCTAGCGTGGATGGTTTTAAAAGCAGTTCCGGCAATATAGCAAATACACTTTTAAACAATGAAAAGTCATGGAAATGATAGAAGAGGTTTAACTTTACAAGATCTATGCAGTGAAGAGGGTGCACATTAATGGCAACCCTGTGGTATGTGCCAAAAAATATTCCACCCTCACGGCAACATATAAGACATATAAAATCATATAATGCGAATATATATGTTCCAAACGTGTATGTCTTCAAAATGCCATCGTGCCGTACAGCAAAGGCACTTTTGTGTCCAAGAAATACCACTTATTGATAGAGGAGACATTGCTCTACAATAAATATATTGTCAAAAGGGTGAAGATTCAAAATTAATCCCTTGGGAAGTGTCTAAATTCACACCTAAGCTTACGCCCTCTTGTCACAGAACACATAATTAGCAACGCAAATACCGTTGTTCTATCATGTCTATAGCGTGAATGGTTGTAAAGGTAGTCCCGGCAATACAGCAAACACAGTTTTCATCGATGGGAAGTAATGGAAATGATAGAAGAGACTTAACTTTACAAGATCTATACAGTGAAGAGGGTGCGCATTAAACGGCAACCCTGTGGGATGTGCCAAAAATACTCCACCCTCACCGCAATAGAAAACATTATAATATAATATAACGCAAATATATATATGTTCCAAACGTACATGTTTTCGAAATTCCATCGTGCCGTATATCAAAGGCACTTTTGTATCCAAAAATGCAACCAATTACTTGAAGAAGCATTGCTCTACAATAACTGCATTGTCAAAAAGGTGAACATTCAAAGGTAGTCTTTGGGGAGGTGTCTAAATTTACACCTACGCTAACGGCCTTTATTTCAAAATACGGATATTAGCAACGCAAATACAGTTGTTCTAACGTGAATGGTTTTAAAAGTAGGTCCGGCAATGCAGCAACTTACATCAATGAAAAGTCATCGAAATGATAGAAGAAGATTTACCTTGCAAGATCTACATGAGAGGGTGCTTATTGAAGGGCGACCCGGTGCCGTGTGCCCACAAAATGCCCTTTATCCTCTTGGCAATATATAAAACATAATTATATTATCTTATGATGCGAATATATAATATGTTTCAAACGTACATGCTGTCGTGCCTTATAGCAAGGGCACGATTGTTTCCAAGAAATGCAATGTAATTAATACAGATTGTCACATAGTTCTTTACCTCAAATGTGACATCCATATTAATATATATTAATAAACAGAATACTCAAGCAAAATGACACTTGACAGATATGTTGAAATTGCACTCTCATTCCATTGCGTAAACCTGTTTCCGAAGCTCTTTCTCGTTGCCATGGAAACAATTTTGGTGACCATGGTTAGCCTTACAATGAGTTGAGTCATCTAGTGACTGGATACTTTTACTGGGCACCTACTTATTTGAAGGTTATTAAGCTTAATCTATAACTATTTGCGTAGAAAGAATTACATTTTATCATTTAGGTGTTTTTTTTTTCATGAAAGCGTTACCATGGCAAATATAGGCAATGACTATATTTCCCCCATATTAACACATGATTAAGACGGAAATTGGTTCGGCACTTCGCTGAAACCAACAAGACACATCAAAAAACATATATCTAGACATTCTTATTATATTTCAACAAATTGAATGAAAATTATGAAATTTATAATGAATTAAAATGAAACTCTTATGTAAATGTGGGAAAGCAAGGATACAATACTACGCAAACTTACTCTACTGTAACCAACCAGTTGCTTTTGAAATCGGGTGACATACATCCTAACCCTGGTCCCAATTCGAAAAGTAAAAGTGAACATCACGTCAGTGAATACAGTTCACAGCGAACAGATAGACTATGTTACGACACTAAATACCTGCAAAGCCTCAACGTAAATCAGAACATATGCCAGCATCAGCGACTTCCTCATGAACTGTGGAAGACAATATCTGAACTCGAAATAGCCCGACGACATAAGACTAGAAGGGGGAAACGAAAGAATGCTCAAACTACAAACTTAACTCCTACAAACTTACCTCCCACACTGGAATTCGAGGAAGGTCCCATACGGGAAGAGCTACTGGACACGGGGGGTGCTATCCACCTGAAGGAGAAAGGACTTAAAATCGCTCACCTTAACGTTTGTAGCCTCACCGCAAAGTATGATAATTTGAAGGAAAAATGTATTAAGCGGCCTTTTGATATCATAACCATATCAGAGACGCACTTGGACTCAACCGTCTCGGACTCGGAAGTTGCTTTTGAAGGATTCTGCCTTGAAAGGCTGGACAGAAATCGCCGTGGTGGTGGGGTAGCAGTATACGTGGACGAATCAATATCCTATCACCGTAGAATTGATTTGGAATGCAGCGGCATTGAAGCCCTCTGGATAGAAGTAAATAAAGGTATACTTATTGGAACAATTTATAGGCCACCATTTAGGGCACCGTGTGAGTACCAGTTATTTATTGAACAGATGATTTCTAGAGTGTCAGACTCAAACGTAGAATTGATTGTACTCGGTGATTTAAACTATAACATGTTATGTACCACAGAATCAAAACCAATAAGAAGCTCTGTAATCAGAATAGTTTGTATCAGTTAATTGAGTCTCCAACTAGAATAACAGAGACAAGTTGTACTCTTTTGGATGTAATACTTACCAGCAATCCACAGAATGTTAGGGAAAGTAACGTTATATCTCTTGGTGTCAGTGATCACAACCTTGTTTATGTAATTAGAAGACTGTACAAACCAAAGTTACCTTCTCGTACCATGAGATACCGCTCATTTAAACGATTTGATGATAACGTATTTATATTACCCCTGCAGGACGTAGACTGGTTGCCAGTTTTACTGGAAGAAAATCCTAACACTGCTTGGGAAGTTTGGAAACAGAAATTCCGCGATATATGTAATAAGTTTGCTCCTGTGGTAACACGTAGGGTGAGGGGAAAGAAAACTCCCTAGGTCAATGATGAATATATCAAGCTCTCTCACGAGCGGGATAGACTGAAAAAGCTTGTAGGCTCTGGAAACAATCCTGCTCAATGGGCGCAGTATAAACAGATACGAAATTATGTAAATAACTTAGGGAAGATACTCAAGAAAGAATACTATCATACAAGCATTGTTGAAAACCGTAGAAATTCCAAAGAATATTATGGAAAATTCTCAAAACTGCAACACCCTGTAAGAAATTGAATAGGAAGGTGAATTCTTTAATCATTGACTGTGCATCTGAGCTAGATGAAGGAAAGATAGCTGAAGAGTTCAATCAAAGTTCTTCATATCTGTCGGTGCAAGGTCAAGTTGTAAAGACAAAAATAACACCGCAACATGTGATAAGCCCTATAAAAGAAATTATGTGAATTCAGTTTTTCCTTTCATGAAGTTGATGAAGCATTTGTACAAAAGGAACTACAAAACTTACAAAAGTCGAAATCAACCGGTCCTGATGGGATACATCCTAAACTGCTGAAGGCAGCTGCCTCTATCATTTCCAGCCATCTAGCTCACCTGTTTAATGTTTCAATGCGTACTGGGCTCATCCCTGAAGAATGGAGGAAAGCCTGTGTCACCCCCATACACAAAGGGGGCAACGCAGACGATACAAATAACTACAGACCCATATCAGTTATTTCTGTTGTAATGAAGGTCTTTGAAAGAGCTGTACACCTCCAGTTGACCGAGTATCTTGTGGCACATGAAATGCTGGCACCCGAACAATCAGGTTTTCGAAAAAATCATAGTGCAGACACTGTTTTAGCTTTTCTTACTGATCTATTGTATAAGAACATGGATGAACGTTTACTTACTGGAGGGGTGTTTTTAGACTTCCGAAAAGCATTCGATTCGGTAAACCATGTAATACTCCTACAGAAAATGACATCCTATTGAATAAAAGGGGTTGAACTCATATGGTTTACAAATTATCTCTCAAACCGCCAGCAAAAAACAACAGTTGGGGATACTGCGTCAGCTTGGGGTACAATACTGTCAGGGGTACCGCAGGGCTCAATCCTCGTACCCCTACTGTTCACCATAATGGTAAACGACTTACCCAGTGTCACCTTCAAGAGCAAGGTCATAATGTATGCTGACGATACTGTTTTAATATACAGTGCTAAGCATGTAGATGAAATTGAATTTCATCTAAATAAGGATTTAGATCTTGTTAACAACTGGGTACAAGAAAATGGCCTCACACTTAACCCTAGTAAGACACAATTTATGATTTTCGGAACGCCTCAAAAACTAGGTGCTATCCCAAATCCTGTCAACATAAAGCTGGAGAGCCACACACTCTCCCAAGTAAAGTCTTACAAATATCTTGGAGTACACTTAGACCCGGCTCTTAACTGGAAGGAACATGTATATCATACAAGTAAGAAAATAGGTTCCAGATTAAGTCTGATGAGTCGTCTGAAAAAATCCCTTCCTCTGAATTCACTAAAACTTCTTGCAAACTCTTTAGTTCTCCCATTGTTTGACTACTGCAGCATCGCCTGGTCAAAATGTCCCTCTTCTACGAAAGATATTATTGTGAGACAACACAAACGAATGGCCAGAATAGTCTTAGGGGTAGACACACGTACATCTACTGACTACGTACTCAGTCAACTAAACTGGACCACGATAGAGGATAGGTGGAAGCTTCAAAGGTGCAAACTGGTTTATAGGGCACTAAATGGGGATGCTCCAGAGTACCTGTCACTCTTGTTTCAGAAAGTTTGTAATACACACAACTACCAGACTAGATCAGCAGTCTCTGACGGGCTAATAGTAACTAGGTACACCGGCGCACTCGAATGGAACAGTTTACCAGTAAACTTAAGGCATGCTCCATCTAAACATTCGTTCTCAGCCCAATTTTGGAGGGCACTCCACTGTGCCTATGTATAGTTCTGTTGTTGTCGTTTCTTTTTTTTTCTGTTTGTTTTTTTCTTTATGAGGTAGGGGAAATTTAAGGATATGAGGATGTAATGTGTTGCATAATATTTGTTAAATTTTGAGTTTAATATATATCAGTATACAGTATATTAAGATATATACAGATTTGATACTGCAAATATGATTTTGTTGCTGGTATTGTATGATTATCATACATTTCTTGTGTTTATTTGTATGTATGTGTTCATGCAGGGCCTCCAAGAACAACAGTGTTTAACCCACTGACGGAGCCACCCTGTGAAAATAAAACATATTAATAAATAAATAAATAAAAATCTTTAGCAACACACCATGTTGATAACATAATGGAATCTGACTTTGGAGCAACAGCTAACTTTGAAAGGCATCAAATATTTACATTTTTTCGCCTGCGGATTCGTTCAACAATGATTGAAAGAAATCCCATGGCAAACTATCAGGTTTTACTCTCACTAGAACAGTTTATTGCTGAAGTTCGTCTCCAGTTTTAATAGGCATAAGTTTGTAAAGTGACCCAAAAATTTTCCTTTAAACTTCGAGATTTTTGTTTTTGCGCCATGTGATACTTGAACAATGTAATAAAATATTTTGCAAGAGCTTACTTGTGTCTGCCGATACATCTGCTGTAGTTTGTTTTTTGCGTTTTGTATTTTTACTTGTACATTATGCCGTGATGAGGCCTTGTGTGATGAATAGGCTCCTACGAAACCTAAATGTGAGAAAATAATATTGAACAGGTGAAAAATTGGCGGTTTTGCTTCGGCTATGTCTCTTTCACTTCTTTACACTAAACAGTTCAAGAAATGAAAAATAATGACAATATACTAGCCTGGACGTGAGCGGAATTCGTTTGTGTAAGAGTGTGTATGTGAGAGTATGTACATCTGCGTATATGTTTATACCAAAAGTGGGTTCGTGTGTGTGTGTGTGTGTGTGTGTGCGTGTGATAATTTCATTGGGCGAAACAACGTAGGATTAAACTGTTTAAGGAACCCCCTTATAATGATAGGTAATAATAATAATAATAATAATAATAATGATGATGAATAATAAAATAATTTCCCATAGGACTACTAGGCTCTTAGCTGGTTTATTATTTCTCTGCACACAGACAGATTACGCCACTGCACTTGAATCACACCCAGAATAATGAGAGTGCTCTAATCTCTTTAAAACATAATTCATTCAATATTCTTCAAACCTGCAATTTGGATTTGAAAATTCTATAAATACAGTTTGCTCTGGCTGGGTTATTATTCAAACCTCTTCAAACGTTTATATCTGACGAAATCGCTCTCATTATACTTCTGACATTGTACTTCTGCCATTTTTACCTCTGCCATTATTACCTCTGCCGTTTTTACCTCTGCCATTTTACCCCTGCTATTTTTACCTCTGCCATTTGTACCCCTGCCATTTTTACCTCTGCCATTTTTACCTCTGCCATTTTTACCTCTGCCATTTTTACCTCTGCCATTTATACCCCTGCCATTTTTACCTCTGCCATTTTTACCTCTGCCATTTTTACCTCTGCCATTTTTATCCCTGCCATTTTTACCCCTGCCATTTTTACCCCTGCCATTTTTACCTCTGCCAATTTTACCTCTACCATTTTTACCCCTGCCATTTTTACCTCTGCCATTTTTACCTCTGCCATTTTTACACCGAACCAATGATACAACTCTTCAGTCTCAATTACGGCATTGAAGGAACTGCTCTGACCTGGCTGAAGTCATATTTCGAAAACCGGAAGCAAACTGCCATCATAAACGTCTCGGAATCAGACGAACGCCCTCTCTTGTGGGGGATACCGCAAGGCTCTGTAATGGGTCAATTGGCTTTCGTCTTGTATACCGGCCCTCTGAATAATGTCATCTCAACTCACAGACATACAAGCCACATGCTGTATGCAGAATGATACCCAGTTGTACGTTGTCATAAAACGTAATCCTCTAGCTGGCAGCCTTTCATCTATGGAAGACTGTGTGAGGGATATAAAGATTCGGGCTCGCGGTAACAACAGATGTTATACGAAAACAAACCAGAAGTCGTCCACATTGTGTTACAGTTTCGGAAAGAATCAATTCTGTTAGCCTCAACATCGATGGAGCCATCATAAATGCGTCCAATTCTGCCAGAGATCTCGGCATTATCGTCGACGACTCACCTCTGATGTAATGGAGCACATTCGCAAGGTGTGCCGCGCTGCTTCTTCTGGCATCTACAGGATCAGGAAAATCCGGAAATAACTCAACCAGAGCTCCATGGAACGACTTGTTAAAGCTCTTGTAACATCGCGTCTGGATTATTGCAACACTTTGCACATCAACTTTACCTGCCTGTCATCTCGCTCCACTTCAGCATTATACAGAACACTGCTGCCCGTCTTATCACTTGTACTAGGAAGTATGATCGCATCACCCCCGTCATCCGTAATCTGCACTGGCTGTTAATCCCACAACGAATCAAGTTCAAGATCCTTCTCATCTCCTACGACATCATCCATAACCGTTCACCCTTATATCTAACTGACCTGGTCTCATCGAAACCAATACCGGCTACACACATGGATCTAAGATTATCATCTTCAACCCACCTTAAACTTGGCCCTTTATGGTGACCGTGCTTTCTCCGTTTGCGCCCCCTTCTTTGGAACACTCTCCCTACTCATATTCAGACCTCCATCTCCGTTGACATCCTCAAAAAGAAACTTGAAATTCATTTAAATTTAAGAGCAGAATAAATGATAATGTAGACCCCCTATGTATTTGTAGGTAATTATTTGTTATTCCAAGCTGATTTGTATGTTTGTTTGGTTGTTTAGCATTGTAAAGCGTTTCGAAACATGTTGTATCAAGAGCTAGATAAATATTTCATATTATTATAAATATTGTTATTTTTATTGTTATCATTATTATGATTATTGATAAATCATAAGTAATATGTTTTGAAACACACAGCATACGCTCACGAAGCTAATAGAAACCATGCAGCGAATTTTTTCAGCGTACAAAAAAAAAATATGTGTTATGTATTAGTACATCCAACTGCAGGTGCGCCCTCACTTGGTCACCGTCATAATAACAACCGTCATCATTGCATGTTGAATGTAAAGAAAGTAAAAGAGGAACACTCGCTTGCATATTGTATGACAAAATGTAAGTTTAGTGTTGAGGCAGTTATGGGAGTGGATTATGTTCACGCGCCCAAAACGAAAAACATGTCAGCCCCGAATCTCACTCTCACTCTTCAATTTCGTTGTGTGTTTTAACTAAAAAAAAAAAATAGCCCAAACCCAATAATATTACCTTTTAAACATAATTTATAGCCACAACATCTGATGATCAAACCGGGTTACATTTAAAATATTGTCTAATAATGTTATGTTCTACCCAATGTAATGAATTATGTTATGAAAAGGTAATTTCATTTCTTAATAATACAGTGTTATCTCATTCGTTATTGTGCCTTCATGCATTACAAATAAATTTAATATATAATCACGTCATTAAAAACACACATGCATATATTGATACACCTGATGACTATCTAGGAAAAGAATTTCTACACAGATGTACTGTATATAGTAAAGAATGGTACTGTAGGTATATAGGACATGAGACTGTTGTTTGAGGTTATATACAATGTATTAGGTAGGGCCATGTTTGTAATGAAATCCATCACTGGCCAATCAGGTAAATGCTGAGATATTTTTTTGGCGATTGATTGTCTCAGATTTTTGTTTTTTTCGACAGTGGTTGATAACACATTGAGAGACTATGAGAGGCTGGTAGATAACACAGTGCGAGAGACTGTTGAAAATAACAAAGTATGGGTTGCTTCAGTTTAAAATACTGTGGTTATCATTCTGAGTGCGCCGAAGGTCTTCAACAACCAACAAAAAGGCGCGCTGCAGAGTAATTATATGAATTGACACACATAGGCCATACATACATACATGCATACGCACGTACTTGCATACACATGTACTCACACAGGCTTTCATAGAATCTCCGTCGAAAATATATGACTTTCCTCCACTTATAGTGGATGTGGTTTACAGATACTTTCGCATTCATTGTGTCATTATTTGTTGTTTTTTTTTTAGTCATTTTAAAGATATATGGCTTGTGTCGATTTTGTAGGCATCATAGTAGTAACCTTCATTCCTTGCAATAATTATCATGAAATAGGAAATTAAAGTTATGCCACAATGTATCATTATGTGAGTCTCAGTAGAATTCTTTGTTTTCATTCTTAACACTTTTTTTTTTCATCTCGTCCTATATCTAATCTGTAGAAAACGAAGATGGTATGCTTGAAGATGCTTCTGGGGACTACGCATCAGGTAAGAATGGGACTGCCTAATACAGTCTAGTTGGAAGAGGCTCTCGTGTAATTACATGTTTATAATTGACGATAAAACACAGACTGTTAGCCTTCAAAATGGACAGAGGAAAAGACACCATCACGTCAATTTTTCTTATTGACATCCTGATGACATTGACGTAGTGTACAGATTTGTATATAGTGTGTTTGTTGGGGTCAGTTAGGTTTCCATATCTTAGTTTCTTTTGTATACCTCTTTTCAGTAACAGTATATCAGTCATGATTTGGTTTGTTTTATTACATGGGGGTATATGCACCCTACAATCACTGCTTTGTAGCATTCCTTTCCATTTCCAGTATTTTCGTATGCTGAAAATATTCTGTAAACTTCTTTTATTATGCGTTGCGATGTAATTTTTATGCATTCAATTTCTGCAAATTATTCATATGTTTCTGTTGGAAATGGATAAAATGAATGAATGAATGAACAAATAAATGAATGAATGAGAATGTGCACACGTGAATATCAAAAAGGAACAATTGAGACCAGAATATCGACCTTCATACATTTGTCCTACTGTAAACAGCTTTGAGGAATATGATTATTGTTACATTAAAGACTTCATAAAGTAAAGTCAGTCAGTATGCTCCTTATTCTCAGGAACTTGTGATACAGTGTTGATTGCATGATAATCACGCAACTTCTTCTGTACATGAAATACGACTTCCGGGTTTCTTTATCATTTCTGAGGAATCGATAGTAAATAAACACACATATGTATCATTGTAAATGATTTTCAGTGACACATCTTCACTCAATCACGGTGCTGAAAGTGATGTACTACACTATCAGTACTGGCTATATACCGCCTTTGCTTACCTAGACCTTTTACCGTTGTTTCAAAATCGAATGTACCCTCCATTAAACCACACACACACAAAAAAAAAATCGTCAGCCTTGAATTTTCTTATAGTTTACGGCAGATTTAAAAAAAAAAAAAAGAGCAGACGCTAAGCTTCAAAATGACCCATACTCGATGCAAATGGTCCTTCGTAACTCTAAATAATCTGAAAAATTCACCCTCTGGAAAAGTGTTCACTGAAAAAAAAAAAAAAAAAGGTTGAAATTATGGGGTTGTTCAAATGCAAATTAACACATAGCATAGCAGTGCTCTTTGCAGTGAATGGGACAGAAATAAAATGATTTATACAGATATGAAAATGAAGACCTGAGTCCAATTTTTGGCCAAATTCAGTTTGACATGGGAAATTGTAGCTTATGCATAAATCCTAATTACCCCCCGGAATGCCTGAAATGAATGAGTTAATACTTACACCAATGTATGAATGAAGGACTTGGGTCATTCTTACATTCATATAATAGCGCCCTCTCTCATCCATCTCTCATCTCTATAGCAGAATATCATGTATATGAATCAAAGAACGACACAAGTCCACCACACAAAATGGCCTCTCCACAATTAATGTAAATGTTAATTGTCATAATAATATAATGTTCTAATTTGTATATACAATGTTGCATTCCCATCACAGTTAAATAGAATATTATTGGACAAATAAAAAAAGATATGAAGGTTTTTTTAGGTTACTCGAAATGGTCTTCCATGGACTTGGGTCATTCTTATATTCATATACTCAAATGGTTATGCGGACATCCTTATATCATTTCCTCGAGGGATTTCAACTCCACGGTTTGCCGATGACCTGAATTAAAGTAAATGAAATTGCACTTACCGATTGCATATCATATCTTGTCACGAATCAACAATGTTTCAGTGGTCCCTACGACAGGTAACTCGTTGCTGCGATAGAATTCAAACACTTTGAACTCAAACCTATTAGGGTCATAGCATGGAGTTGAGATCCCGAGGAACAAAAATATCAACAATGTACAGAATGAAAGCAGTCTATATCTGTTTTATATACCGAACAAAAGTAGATGGAAATATAACCTGGCCAACAATTATTCTCCGAATAATGCAGTGTATTTTTTTATCTCTTTGTTTTCTTTACACCCTTCCACTACTGTGACATTAACGTTTATAGCCTTTTAATTAAAAGATATCCTTTGACAAAACTTTACAAATGTTCAAATATGTAACATCTGATTTTCCTCAACCTTTACTTATGTTGTCTACAAACATATCCGCATTCACAGAATCATTTTTTATGTGGATAGATCACCCTTAAAAAACCCCCGATATACAATGTATAGCCAATGCCAATTTCGTAGGTGTCAGTAGTAAAATTTCTTTGTAATATCAGGAAATAAAGAAATGCAACCTATTGAGTTGATCATTTGTTGTGTCAAGGACACTAACAAATACAAAAATAATAACATTTCCGACAAAATGTTTTCCTTTGAAGTTTGAGGTTCATAAAATGCTTTCAAAATTGCCATTTTACTCTCCCTCCGGTGATGTGATTCTCAGTAGAATTGTTATTTGGGTTTTTTATCCTATGTTTATTCTGCAACAAATGAAGAAGGCATGACAGAAGAAACCTCTTGGGACTACACAACAGGTAAGAATGGCGCTGAGCAGTACAGTGTAGTTAAAAAAGGCTCTCATGTAATCACCACTTTATCATTAACGATAGAACACAGACTCATTAAAGCTTGTCTATGTTTTTGAATAGTAATCAATTCGTCATTAATGGGAGAGAGCACATAATAGTACGAAGTAATATGAGTTCTAAGTTTACAATCTTCATCATTTTGATGCTTAGCACAGTGTACAAATAGATTGCTTCTTCTCGATAGTCCACACCATGTTGAGATCATTACGTATCATGCCGTTGCCAAATTACGATACATCTTAATAATTATAATGTTCATTGGTAATTCTGATGAATTAGAAACTTGGTAGTCGAGTCTTCTTTGCGTTGTTTTTGAAAGGAAATTAGAATTTCATGCGTACTAATTCGATACAACTATATAGGAAATTATACTCTGGATTTATTGATAGCGTTTCAGCAGTATATGGGTAGATGACTACCACTACTGATTTTATTCTGTGTTTGATATTCAGTAACTGATATTCAGTAATTAATATGACCATGACCTACAGATTGTTCGAAACAAAACTCTCATTGCAATTTCAAATGCTCATTGATGGTGAGAAAGTAAGGCATAAAGAAAATATCAAATCTCCTATACTTCTGGATTTTCAAGCTTTCTCTCTCTTTAAGTGGCACAGTGTAATGTGAAGAAACTATAGGTAACAAAGTAGGGATGAGGGAGCAAAGTAATATCTATTCATTACTGGTGTTTGAAAGCGTGGAAAGGGGACTTTTTCATCATGACCCTTCAGTTTAGACAAGGAAATATATCACTCACCTCAAAATTTCCTTCAAAACTCTAGCGAAGTTTGTAGCAGTTTGTAAGGCTCTTTAACGCCTCATTAAGATTAGTAAACAAGGAACAGAGTTAACTCAGTACAACTTCTTATCTATGTATCGTCAATATTACGCGATCATTATAGGATTTCATCTTTATCCAAAGGTAAATTGTAGCTAAATTGTAGATATTTTTTTTTAATTCTTAATTTCTCCTATGACAGAATTCATATTTATCGAAACCTCGAATATTAACGACGACGTAGACGTAACAACACCTCATGGGAAAACAGAAAAACCAAGAAATGATGATGCTACAAAGACTGCTAACAATACGCTAGTCATCACACTGAGTGTTGCAGTGGTAATATTAATTGCCCTGCTTCTGCTTGTGGTGGTATGGTATAAATGGCTGAAAGGAATGAGGAAGCAGAGGAAACCGGTCAATACAGGCGATATAGTGGATCAGGGTACTAACGTAGAAATGACCATCCATACATATCAGGCCCTCCACGCGCCACCCAAAGTGCCCGGGACGGGAAGCAAAATACCGAGCACCGAAAGCGCTCCACAATCCGGACAAGCCCCCGCAGCATGCAGACGGCAAACAGCGGCAATCGCTCCTGTCACTTCACAAGTCCAGGACGACGACCATATATACGAAGAAATGCCGTCCGTTCATGCTCCTGACAAGTTGCCCTCAGACCCGGAGTCAAACCCCTACGTCTGTTCACCAGGTGCTGAAGAAACTTATTCCAGTAAATTGCCTAATTTAGAGAGTAACGAATGCAAGTCGGACACTCAGAACTTCCCTGCTGACAATGACGCCTGCGTTTCAAACGTTGATAATAATAATAATAAATAATAATAATAAATATCATTTGTAAAGCGCTTTTTACAACGTTTCTAAGCGCTGAAGAAAAAATTGGAAAAATAGATTCAATTATGGAATATATACAAATTGTGATACGATGAAACGCAATACAAGATACAAAATACATAAAATGAACATTGTAAGTTATAACTTATAGAACGAACTTAACATATATACAGACTGCATATAATAAATTAATACAGATTACATGGAATGAGAGAACAGTTTTCAGTGATGATTTGAAGGAGTCTACTGTTGGAGCTTCACGGACGTGGATGGGGTTGTTGATCAGGTTGATCAGGTTGCTGTTCTCGGTAGTAGAATTTATGATACTAAAATAATTCCAACATGACTATCGCTCACTTTATATCTCCATTACCTTTTCAGTGAGTCAAGTATGACAAGTACACTGCAGTCACTTTAGGGTGAAGGAACTGTTAGCACTACCTGCATATAAACTTACTGATTTTTTGCTGGGGATGTAGGAACTACTGTCCAAAAAGGCTTCGATTGGATTATGCAGAGGTTGTCATCAACAACTGATTTTCTTAGATTCTGCTCATGCACCAATAGGCGTCAAATAGTTATATGCATTTGTATCGATTTATATGTGATATAATGCTTTTGTATAATCTTAACTATACAAGAAAAAGTGCTAACGTGTGAGTGCAGTGCATGTTGGATCTGTCGGTGCAACAGGTAATACACATTATCTGCTGTGTGTGTCTGTTTGTCTGTTTGTTTGGATGTGTTTGTGGATGGACTTGCTTATGTGTGCTTGTGTGTGTGTATGTGTGTTTGCGTATGTTCTTGTAGTGTAATTAAAAGGTTTTATAGACAAGTGATTTCAAGAGGTTCCCACTTCCATGTGATTCATGAGAAGAAAGACCGCTTATGGTACATGTACGTCTTTTGTCCTTAATGAACTTACTTGCACTTTAAGTTACAGAACGTAGTGAACAGAGTTGGGAAAGTTCTGAAAGTACCCAAATACTTTTTTTTTTCAACAATTTTAATTGTTTTCCTTAAATTTGGTTACGATTTGTTACCTGATTGTAAGTTGCGTTTCATAGCAGCTTTGAAAAAATAAATCATAGAGCATAATTCAACAGCAAGCAGAGTGTGCTCCACATGTCAGGTAAATAAGAAAGAACGAAGCAAAGATTTTTGGCAGTTTGATAATGAATGACATTAGTGTACTGTTTCAAATAAAATGATTTTGAAGAAGCAGTGGTATGGATTGATATCAGTCAAAAGAAAAATGCGACTGCAAAGAAGTTTATTTCACAACCCTTTTTTTTTGGTAGGATTGATGGACAAGGGTTTTGCATCAATCAAATTATGTTAATACAACTTGCTGTCATAAAACAATTAGAACAAGTTTTACCTAACCACAAGTTGCCAATGCAATTTTGCAATAGATTTAATGTACAGAGAATTACCATCATGCTATACAGTACAAACAGTGTCCAGGATGATGACATTTTTTTTTGTCCCCATTATTGATGATGAAATTAAAAAAGTTGTTCGTGAAATGAACAATAAAGAAGTACAAGTAATGATGGTATTTCAATTTTTCTTTTAAAAAGTGTGATAAATGAAATAGTTTCTCCTCTCGTTTACATTTTAAATCAATCTTTACTAAGCGGGAAGTTTCCTGATAAGAGGAAAGTCGCTAGAGTTGTTCCTATTATACACAAAAAGGGTTCTAAAGAACATGTTAATAACTATCGCCCGATATCTCGTTTAACTTCAATCTCAAAATTTTTGGAAAAGCTTGTCCATAAAAGAACTCTTAGATTCCTGTTAACTGTTAACTGTTTCGAATTTTCAGTTCGGTTTCAGAAAACAACATAGCACTACCCACGCTTTGTTGGCTTTTCTTGATAAAATGGCACGTGCTCTTGACGATGCTTCACACACCATCGGTGTATTTATTGATTTCTCGAAGGCTTTGGACACGATAGACCACGATATTCTCATTTATAAGTTAAGCCATTACGGCATTCGCGAGACGGCTTTAGAATGGTTTAGAGATTATCTTGCTGATAATAAGCAGTATGTTTATTTAAATGGTCATGAGTCGTCCATGAAATCAGTTACATGTGGTGTCCCCCAGGGTTCCCTACTCGGCCCGCTGTTATTCATCTTGTATATAAATGACCTCCAAAATTCGTCAGAGATTCTTTCTTTTATATGATTTGCAGCTCTCACATCGTAATTCTAACACGCTTATTCATATGTTAAACAACGAACTGAAACTTGTTCAGTCATGGATTCATGCCAACATGGCAACAGGTTACCACTAAACATTGATAAAACATAATATGCTGTTCAGTAACTCTTTGCAATCTATTCCTGGTCTTGTCCAAATTAATGGCATTAATTTAAGAAAGGTTGACAGTATTAAGTTTGTAGAACTGCATCCTTGATATTGATAGCGATTTATCTTGGAAATCTCTCATCTACTTTTTAACCAAAATTTTATCTAGGAATACAGGAATTCTAAACAAACTGAAAGATTATTTCCCCGTCAATATATTGCAAATTATGGAATTCTGGCATGGGATAACACGTCCCAATCTTTGCTTGACTCACTTTTCCTTCTACAAAAGCGCGCTATTAGAATAGTAAATAAGACTGGGAATTTATCTCATTCAGATGAATTTTTCCATAAGAATAAAATTTTGAAATTGTCAGATTTGTTTTATTACAATTTAGGGATATTCATGTATAAATCATCAAAAAATTGTCTTCCTGATATTTTCTTGCATATGTTTAACAGAAATTATTCAGTCCATAATTATCCCACCCGCCAACGTTATCACCTTCCACGTATCCGAACCATTTTTGCGGGAAAAAAATGTATACAGGGCCGAAATACTAGATCGATCTCCACGTAGAACTCGCAGGTTGTTTCTCGTTGTCTACCTTCAAATACAAATTAAGACAGAATTTATTGAATGATTACATAGCGTAAGTCCATTGAAATTTCCTTCTGTCTTGTTTATGTGCCCTTTGTTGCTGTGTTGGTAGTTGTCATTCAAATCAGTTAAAGGGATGGTACAGTATTGGTGAAGATGAGAGTTGGGCTTATAACTTTTTACCAGAGTATACCAAGAAAACACTTATGATACAGTACAGAGCATACCATTTTAAGATGAATTCAAAGTAAAAAAAAAAGTTCAAAATAAAAAAATCGGGTTTGGAATGACTGAAACATCCAAAAACAAAGTAAAACAAAGCGATCGTAATTAGGTGTGGGTCCCACACTTTATTAAAATTGCTATTCTTTGGATATCTCAACCATTTCAAAACCAATTTTCATCAAATAAAACATTGAATTCCTCATAGAATTACATGCTCTTTCACATTTCATGAGAGGTTTGTCATTATATCACCAAAAAATGTTAGAAACCAGAAATCAGGTCTCAAAAAGGGAGAAATTTGTGTAAAAATCAAATGGAGAGCTGGTGAACACCTATTCACACACAGTTGCCAATTTGTCTTATTTTCTAAATTTTATCAATTCATTACTATTTTGTGCGTCTGATTTGCTTCCTTAAATTTTCACTGATATATTGTCAGATTTTTCTTTTTGTGCATCCAAATCAACCTGAAAAAAAGAAAGAAAAAAAAAATCAAGACGAAATTCACCATCAAATTGCTGCTCGGCTCTAGAAAGACAAATGTGGTTGTGATGAATTAATGTTACTCATTGCGTTGATGAATCAAACATAACTCATTCTCTTATAATTCCAAAATTTTAGAATATGCATTAAAACTGAAATATAGAACGTCTATATAACAATGATAAATCGATCATGCACTTAATATAGTTCAGCAAATTTGTAACCAGCAGTGTATGAGTAGGCCAATCTTTATAAACATTCCCTCGGAAGGTAGCAGTCTAATACGGAAGCACGAAATCGACTGCACTATCTGACAGCAAGAGACATTCGTCCCACTCACATACCTATCACTAGTATCTGCCATACTTCACTCAGTCGTCGGAAAGAAAGCAAAATATGTCTTGCCGGTTAAGCTTGCTGTTCTGTTTTCTACTTCTCCTGACTGGAAGCTCCATGAACGGCATAACTGCACAGGACTTGTCACAATCTTGCTTCTATCAACATGAAGATGACTATCACTCAAACGGTAAGGTCACTAATGACGTGACGGGAAGGTTCGCCTTTGCTCCTTTAATCACTTCTAACTTTGGTGTTTTCGTATCTATCAATCTGATTTGAAATTATGCAGTGTAAAATAACACAGGTATGTACTGTCTTTATTGCATAAGATAAGCAAGAAATATGAAGGAGTAAGTAAATACACGAATATAATAGGATACATGTATATAGTATAGGCCCTACATGTATACATGTATGTAATTATAGGATTATATATATTATACATGTGTCCTGTATACATATTTCAAGACTCATTTGTTTATCACTGTTTTCCAGTAGAACTGTACATGCAATTTCTTATTTCACATCATTATCATTCATTTACTTTCATGTACATGAGTGATGGGTTTTTTTTTTATATTTCATCATTCACCTTTCCTACTGCGCCTTGAGCACATTAGTCGTGTGGAATAAGTGCATTACACAAAAAGGCATTTGATGTGTCTTTGCGTTGTGTTTTTTTTTACTTCAACATAATTGCAACTTTTCGAATCATAACGCAATAATTATTTTGTATAATATTGCAAAAAAGGAGATATTTTGGCGGTATTATTCCAGTAAGTTTTTGGGTTTACCATACGGAACAACTGCGCTGTGCAGTTACGGCTCATAGGTTTGATAGCTGTACGTTAATGCTATCTTCATAGATACAATATATCTAATTAAAAAAATAAAGTTTCTTCTGCCCTCTTGAAAAACACTCAACCCTTTGTCCAAGGAACGAACATACATGAAACTTACCCATTTTATAACAAAGTGTTATCTACATAAGATTTTATTAAATAATATCAGTGCATTATGTGTAAGATGGAGCAGTTCTGGAATTTTGAAGTCGTGCTTGTTCTTGTCGAATCCGGGCAGCACGCATGGATGTTAACCAAGAAGCAATACATTATGTGGATGTGCAACATGAACACGATGAAGCTTGCACAATAAAAGCCAGCAATTATCCATTTTGTACCAAAAAAAAAAAGAGAAGAAGATGATATTGGGAACGAGGTATATGATAATCTACCAGGTTAAAAAAAAAAAGAGAGAGGAAGTCGACATTTTTAAATGGGAAATGTAGCTTCGTTGATATCTATTATAGTATAGTTTTCCACTGAAACAGAAATGTACAGAATGTACAGAAGTATATTGGATTTATTTCCTTTTTTGTCAGGTCATGGTGACAGTACACAATCCATCTCCTGTCTGTCCGTGTGTGTTTGTTCTCGTGTTAATAGTTTGTCGATGTGTTTATATGTCATGCCAGAAAATTTTCTTGGACAGAGAAAAACAGAGACAGAGAATAAACATATAGTTATAACTGAAGGTTTGTAATCAGGCTCGTTTCTACAAGCTTGTCTTTTACGTGCAGGGCCACTATTTTCCAATGACACAAATATTTTGAACATTAGTTTGACATACATTATATCTAGTATTGTTGAATACGTTGTATTTTTTCCCTTGAAGCTGTATCGACAAAAATGTGATATTGGAAATAAAATCTCATTGGAATTGAATTGAATTAGATTGAATAGTAGCTGAGTTGTTAGGCTCTGGAGGGTCGGGCCTCAGAAACGGATAGGATCACTTTTAAATAGTTTAACAGAGGATTCAGGCGCTCGTTTATTCATAGTGGTATAATACAGAGGAAGCCATATTAATTCTCTTCGCAGACGAGAAATAATACATTTATTTATTTTGTACATATGCTTGTTTTTGTATGTATTTTCAGCTTCCTCCTGTCTCGGCTGCTTCAATGCCAGTTGCTATCGAGGCCTTTTTGTTTTCGAAGACGAGAACATGACAATCGCAAAATGTGTCAACGGGTGCGGGAAGGGAGGAGTCCGGTATGCTGGCTTGGATACCACTAACACATGCAGATGTGGAGAACTAGAATGCAAGAAGTCAGACAGAAAACCAGTCCAGTCTTGTGATATTCCATGCCATGGAAATGGTACCAGGTTTTATGGTGGTTTATGTGACATCACCGTTTACAGTGGTAAGACATGTTTTTAATTTAGAAACATTTGACCTCTTACGTTTTTGTACAGTTGTTGACTGAGAAATTCCTTTCTTCACTGACAATCATCATGATGATGATAACAAAATGTGACCGTGCACCACAAAACGAACAAAAAGTCGCCCACATTGATTTTGTGTGAGGACTGAATATAGGTGAAAAGGGTCAACCGAGCCGATGTTGACTTTTTCATATTTCTGAAAGAGCAAGTCATCTTCTACGTTATGCTAAAATTTGAGATCATAAAACGGGCAGGAAAGTGTACTTTTTTTGCCGTTTTTCTGGAACATTATTTGGCAGAAAAGCGTGTCTTTAGAGTCCTGTTTCATTTCTTAAAAACCTTGTACACACTCTTCACTTTCAAGTCCTATAACTTTTGAAGGGACATAAGGCATGATCAATTTCAATTTAATCTAATAATCCCTTCATTGTTGTTACTCCGGTGGTTCACATCCTGTTTTTTGTCCCATTCATTGCACAGCCAGCACGGCTTGGTAAAGATTAAGCGCTTGAATAGACACTGTACTTCAAACCCTCTTTTCTTAGTTCACACTTTTCCTGAATGTGTGCCTTCTTTCCGATATCTATATAGGTTAGGAGAGTCAATTTGGTTTGAGTTATACGTCATTTTAAAGCTAAAAGTCTGCTCTTGCAGAATATGCTCTTAAGTAAAATTTCATGTCTGGAGACTTTTTGTTTGTTTTGTGGTGCAAGGTCACAAATGATAATGATAATAATAATAATGATAATAACAATATCAATAATAATAATAATGTCTTATTTATCCAGGGTAGCCTCTTCAGTGTTCCCACTGCTGTACCAGAGGGCCCTGCCATTATCATTACCCCAGCGTTGTCAGGTACCCATTAATACAACTGGGTTGATAGGGCCATAGTGGGTAAAAACATCTTGTCCAAGGACGTTAGCACTTGGTGGGAACTGAACTCGAGTCCTCCGATTTGGAGTCAGGAGTCTTGTCAACTATGCCACAGTGCCGCCCCACCCCCCCCCCCCCCCCTTGAAGAGATAAAGGAATGAAGAACAGTTGATAGAAGTACACTCATTGATATTGTGAGAGCAAGGATTCTTAAAAGCTGGAGTTTCAAGTGGCTATATTCATTCAAACAGCTTTCAGTTTCCTATGGATGGCCAAAAAGAATCACACAGGTACATTTTTGCCTTTGATGGTCGGAGATTAAAGCCGCCATTTTTCCTGTGCAATGTGAAGAATAATTTTCAACTCTGACATAATGTCGAATTCATTTTCTTTTCTTATCTAGATGAAATGACACTTCCCTGATCGTAAACAAATAAAGCAAAAGTCATTTCCGTCAAGAAATATATGAAAAAGTTTAAATCAAAAGACTAGTAGTGTGTTGCGAAAGTGTTTTAAATTGTACTCTTCTGAGAAGGTTTATTTCATCACTTGCCTGCTTAATTTCGTCAACAAATAAAACTAAAAGGATAATTTCTTTGAATTATAGTCCTTTATTAATCAGTAGATATGTCAGATTAGTGCCGAGATAGGCCCTGCCGAGCAATTAATCTGCATTAATTGCTCTTTGTGCAATTTCTATTCGCACTTCCCCGTGCCTCAATCTGTGTTAATCACCGTTATGTATCGCACACCTTTTATGAACATGGGAATAAAGATAATTCATCACTATCATAAACAGATATCTTCTTGAGAAAATGGCTGGTCATTATATGCAGAGAGAAATAAATCAATTGTCTTTCAATCTGTCGCGATTCATAGGGAATATTAGACAGTTGTATCTCCACCTCTTTAACCGCCTTGCCGAGAGTGATGACCTTAAATCAATATACAGCCACTTGGGACGAAACCAAATCCTGACATAACTATGAATAACATAAGGCAAAGAACTGTCAATTAATATGAGCACTTCCGTGAGTTTTCGATAGACTGTGAAATCTATGCGTTATGACCTGACTATATTGAGAGTATTGAGACCCAGAAGCAAGCACACCTACATTATAATACACACAGACATAACGATAATTTAAGGCCTATATACTAACCGGTACGTGTCAATGTCAATGTATGTGTCAATTCTTTTGTTCTGTTTACCGCTTTCAATTTGAACTTTTACAACTATGAAGTCTTAATTGCTTTCTATTTGATAAGGTAATTCAGGTAAAAGGTACATCATAGTAAATCATTTACTGAAGTGGAATCTTGCCGTAAATAAGCCTAATCACGTTTTAGAAGCGACCAGAAGGATGACTCATAATCGCATTCACAAGAAAAAAAAGAAAAATTATTATGGCTTTAATCAGTTCGTGTTGTACTGGACAGCACTTTTACACGAGCAAGTTATCCGTCATATACTCTTGCGATTGCTATAGTTTCGAATATGAAATAACCAAGGCCCGATTAAACAGGAGCCGCGTTGATACGTTTTAAAGAGTCTGGGCTCTTTAGCTCAATTCCATAACATAATAGCATACACAAATATAAACAGACACACACACTTTAGACTGTATCTTATAGATTACATATATATATATATATATATATATATATATATATATATATATATATGATATATATATATATTTGTATGTATGTATATAAATATACTATCATATATATACAATATATATATATAATATATATATATATGAAGAGTTTGTTTGCAAAAACCGATAAGTCCATATTTGTCAAATGGAGATATTTGCGATTAAAGGTCAAGAAAAAAAGGGAATAATTTTTGCTTCTTTTGACCATACCTTCAAAAATATAACTTTATATGTAGTGACCAATATATCATTCAAAAGGTATTATTTTGTACTTTATGACAGAGACTGTACTTCAAAATCTTCAAAAATGGACTTATCGGTTTTTGCAAACCAACTCTTCATTTATATATATATGTATATAGGCTGTCCATGACGTAACGTACCAAATTCCTTAATCACATTGATTCAAGCACTCTTTTACGCTCAGTGACCTAGCCTGATCCTGGATGTTCAGCAATAGCACGCGGCAATTGAACTTTACATCTGATAATCTCATATCTTTATCATATGGTTATCATGGGTCACAATTTCCAAAAAGTCGAATGATGTGACTTCTTGGATTGTTGTTGTTTGTTTTTTTTTTGAGAACTACTACCCCCATTTCCTTATTGACTGGTGTTTCCTGCCTGTCAAAAAATTTCTTACAGCATTTTGTTTGGTATTGGTTAAGCCTCCGCCTGACGTCATTACTTCCTATCCACGGAAACAAGGAATTCTTTAAAATTGTCCTTTTTGTATACAATCCAGACAGTATGAGGCATACCACCGGGGATGCCCTTTCCTCATATTTTGACGTCACATAGGGTCTACTCATTTTGGAAACATTTAAAGGACAAGTCCACCTTCATATACATGTGTATTGAGTGAATGCAACAATATTAGTAGAACACATCAGTGAAAGTTTTTATTTCAGGGAAGAAGTATTTAGGCCAAATTCGATCATTAGTGACGATACATTGAAAGAAAAGCTTATACAATGAAACTGAAACGAAAAGATTTACAGCTGCCTGCACCATCATTATATTTATTACTTTTTTCGTTATTACGTGTTTCAAAAGACATTATACTTTATAAGAAACGCTAATGTTTTGAATTTTGTTCTCTGTTATATCGATAGTCTTTAGTAAAACCACGACGGATGAGACCACTGTGGGTTACCCATCAGGTTAGTATGGAGCTACCAAAGATAAGTTTCACCTGTCATCTAACAATGATGTCTGTTCCAATTTCAAATGTGACCGTGCACCACAAAACGAACATAAAGTCGCACACACTGATTTTGTGTGAGGACTGAAAATAAGTGAAATGGGTCCGATCTTGACTTTTTCATATTTTCTGAAAGAACAGGTCTTTTTTTACATTATACTAAAATTTGATATCATAAAACGGGCAGGAAAGTGTGTTTTTTAGCAGTATATCTCGAACATTTTTGGTAGAATAGTGTGATTAGGTGTGTCTTTAGAGTCCCTTTTTCATTTCTGAAAAACGTTGTACACACTCTTCACTTTCAACTCTAATAACTTTTGAAAGAATAGTGCTACTGATTTGAAAGTTGCCATTAATTATGGACAGAATGTGTTAATGAGGCATGCCTAGTTTCAGTTTAATCTGATAATCTCTTCATTGGTGTTACTTTGGTGGTTTACTTCCTGTTTTTGTCCATTCATCGCACAGCCAGCACGCTTTGGTAAAGATTGAGCGCTTGAATAAACACTGTGCTTCAGTGCCTCTTTTCTCAGTTCACACTTTATCTGAGTTCGTGCTTTCTTTCCAATATTTAGGAGAGTCTATTTGATTTGAGTTATACATCATTTTAAAGCTTAAAGTCTGCTTCTTCAGAATATGGTCTTAACTAAAATTTCATGTCTGGCGACTTTTTGTTTCTTTTGTGGAGCAGGGTCACAAATGAAAGCTAAACAAACAGGTGTAAGCTTTTTATGAAGAAAAATCTCAAATTCTTCCACATAATTATAACTTTATGCAAATATCAGGAATTTTCTCACATCATTGTGTAGTATAATTAGGGAAATTATGTCTGATTCCCTAAAACTCACGACAAGGGAATTTTCATGTTATTAGGAATGAAGATCGGTTGTATGTATAGAGCTATTAAAAATAAGTTTCACCTGTCATCTAACAATGATGTCTGTTCCAATTTCAAATGAAAGCTAAACAAACAGGTGTAAGCTTTTTATGAAGAAAAACTTCAAATTCATTCCACATAATTATAACTTTATGCAAATATCAGGAATTTTCCAAAATCATTGTGTAGTAGAATTAGGGAAATTATGTCTGATTCCCTAAAACTCACGACAAGGGAAATTTCATGGTATTAGGAGTGAAGATCGGTTATATGTATAGAGCTATTAAAGATAAGTTTCACCTGTCATCTAATAATTATGTCTGTTCCAATTTCAAATGAAAGCTTAACAAACAGGTGTAAGCTTTTTTTTTTTAAGAAAAACCTGAAATTCATTCCACATGATTATAACTTTATGCAAATATTAGGAATTTTCCAAAATCATTGTGTAGAAGAATTAGGAAAATTATGTCTGATTCCCTAAAACTCACGTCAAGGGAAATTTCATGGTATTTCGAATGAGGATCGGTTATTTGCGCTGACGTTCAAGTAAAAAGTAAAGAAGTAAAGATTTTAATATGTTTTTTTGTAATCCGGACGCCATAGTCATTGTTAGAAGTTTTTGTTTTTTGTTTTTTTTTACTAGTGACTCCTATTAGTATTAATTTTGCTTGCTTAATAGAGATTGTCCTAGATAGTAATTTGTGATTCATGAATCTTATACTTTTGTGATTTTCAGTTCTTAACGACGTTTTCAAATACGAGATTGTTTGTATAGTAACTGCAGAATGAAGGTCTATTTGTACATGTTTTTTGTTCCGAAACAATGCAATGCGAAATTGTAATACCAAATTGCGTCCTCGTTTTTTTCTAGCCTTATGGTAGGGTAATTCGTTTTTTAATTGTGATTTCTACGTTGTGATCTGTATAATATGAAAGTTGTTTAGTATCATATATTGACGACGAGATATTGCTCTATACAAATACCGCACAAAATCAAAAGTAAGAACTCGCTGACAGGATTTCTTTTTTGTGAAAACTATAAATGTCTCCAGCAAAAGGTGATGTGATGACAGGTAGAGGCCTCACATGCACACGCACGAGAGCGGAATGGAAACAGGGAAGAATAAAATTTATGGGACTCATTCCTTGATGCTTCATATCTGTGAAGGCGGAGAATACTCTCTAATAAAGGGATATTGCAGACTTGTTAATGACTCATGTATACGTCATTTTCCTCCCGTTGTATTGGCGGCAGATACGTGTAAGAGATAACATGATAATGGTATGTATTATAGCGTCACTGATTAAATTAATTTGCATGGGTATATACACCATGTACGTAAATTATTTATATTTTGTGAATATGACTCTGTATGTGTGTATGTATGTATGTATACATTTTAACTTGATTCTTTCCCCCACACATATTCAAAAAAAAAAAAGAGAAAACGTTGGATATAATGTTATTTGTATACATTGTTATCATTTCTTTAGATATACGTTTTACAAGCTTTGCTTCTTACTAGAGCACTCTTTGCCGTCGCTCTATAACCTCTTAGTTTCTATTGCAAAGCGTGCATTGTTTTCCCCATATATAACTATCCGTGCATATCCGTATTATATTTCTTTTTTTTTAAATTGGTGAATAACATGGATTCGCAAATATAAACTTTATATTATGAATTACTTTTTTGTTGATGGAAATGAATTAAACTGAAATGAATTGAATTAACCCTATCTAGGCCGGGGGGGCCTCCGAGCCCCCCCCCCCCCCCCCCCCCTCGACGTTTCGCACGATGTACCGCTAACGCGAAAAGCTAACGCCGCGACGTTTCATGACTTTTTTTTTTTTTCGAGTCTCCCGCATCTTTTGACACCAAATTTGCGATGTCCGGGCGCGCGGTTCCGAAGTTGCACATAAATATGTACGTGCATGTCAGACCAAAAATTGCTCAAAAACGTGAATTCGTGTACAATTTCAATGCAAACTGTGCTTACAGGGAAATTTCATAAAAGCATGATTATTTTGGGGTTTTATTGATTAAAATCAATTAATAACATATTTTCTTGTTCGGAACAATGTCACGGACAAGTTTCATCGAAAAAACAATGAAAAACATAAAGTCGAAAAAGAAAGAAATACATAAGAAATTCACAAAACAATAAAATACATAAGAATTTTTTTTCAGATTGCACAATTTTTTTTTCTCTTATATTTGCTCAGGACACTAAAAAAAAATATATTTACACAAAAAATGTGCCCATTTTGAGCTTTCTTTAGTGATTTATACCATATTGTCTGATTTCATGCATCATTATGCACAAATTAGCATAATTAAGCATAAATGATATCTTTTTTTTAATTTAACTTCGTGGTAGTTTAGATTACATCATAGGCAATGTGTGTGCAAATTTTCGTCGCGATCTTGCGGTCGACGGCCGAGATCTGGAGGGGGGGCCTGGGAGCCCCCCCCCCCCCCCCCGGCTCTATGATCTACTTAAATAGCCCGGCCTAGTTAGGGTTAAACCTTCTATAAAAGAAGGCGTTTTGTTAAAAAATAAAAAGAGACAGAAGGAAACATGATAAGCACTATCCCAATAATACAATATCAACGATACAATTATTATCAACCTCCCCCCCCCCCCAAAAAAAAAACAATCAAAACAATCAAAATAATATCAACAACAGTTATCAAACAATAGCAAGGTTTGGTGATACTTTTCCAGAGACATCTTCATAATCAAATATACCTTCGTCAATACCAGCCTGATATGTGTACAGGCAATTGTAGATAATGTTCTGAAGTCGCTGTTTCAGTATTTCATCCTCTTTTGTTTGTCTGTTTGTTTGCAGATTCTTCCTATATAGGTTGCTTTCACCTCACTTGCTTTCTAGAGAAATATAACTCCCTCAATGAGAGCATGACAACCGCAGCCTGTGTTAGAGAATGCGAAAAGAGGAGACACCGGCATGCTGGCCTTTCGTATGGCAACAAGTGTGGCTGTGGCTCTGTGCTGTGCAGTGGACTGGACGGACAAATGGAAAATGATTTATGTGGTATACCATGTTCAGGAGATTCTCAAACCTTTTGCGGAGGCGTAGTTGCCATCAACGTGTACACGGGTAAGTCACGATAAAATCTTCTTCCTGTACTTTAAGATAATGTAGACTTTGCCGTATTAACTTGGATTTTGATGAACTTTGATACCGGGAAACTCTTAGTGACATATTGTTCTATGTTTAGAGATGAAATTAATCGTAAATCATTTTAATCTTCAACTTCTCTTTTAACATCTCATCTTTTTCCACCTTATTTGACAGTTTACAAAATTATTTTCTAACATTCTCTATTTGCTTGTATTACTTTGATGAAAAAAAAAACAGAATATTTTGTGCTGCTTCTACTTTTCTCTAATGGTATTAACTCTATGTCTGCCAATTCTATCAAGAAATGTATCACCTGCATTAACTTTTCAAAGATTTTGCCTATTTATGTGATTTTGAATACATGTACGTGCATTTCTTTTCCCTTTTGATTGCGTCAATACCGTATACTCTTAAATCTACAGATATCTTTAAATACAATATCTTTACTATAATTATGGATTTATAATTCCAAACATATTTACCGTTGATAGGTGTGAGTAAGTTAAGTATTCCGTATATTCTTCAATTCTGGGCAACATCAATGCATTAATAAACATCGGATATTAATCTCTACATTATATGATATTTTTATCTTTATAATGATCATCATTATTATCATAATGAATTCTTTGGATTCCTTGTCCGCACTGCTAAAGGAAAATATCAGATCAGCGATCAGATAATAATATTATCATAAATAGCTGAAATAACGTTATACACTTTAACTTCAATGGATGTCCCTGGTACTGGATCTGATACCACTGTTATTTTGAATTTCGTTCTTTCCTTGATATTCATTGCGTTGTGGCAGCAAAAGAGAGAAAACCTTGTAGGATTTAGATTTACATTTAAAATTCCATATGCATATATAATATCGTTTGTAATCGTCGGTATAAGGTGGGAAGCTATTTAACACAGGAAATGTTTTTAAACTTTTTATTTTGTTGATACTTAGTATTCTCTACGAACGTTTGGTTACATCCCTAGTAGAGTAATTTTCAATATCCCCTGTGTTTAATCCACAGTAATTGGCAAAGGCACAACAGAGGGGACGTCTTTGGATTACCCGTCAGGTAAGCACAGACTTTGGTGATAAAATTTACAAAAACTAAAGAAATTACTCTTATTAAACATAGCTGATCTGTTGCTGACTGTCGAAGTAAAGTGATAGTTTGCACTCATTCATCTAATCTGATAGCAATTAACTAGATCTTTGGATGCAGAGATGTTGATAAATGATCTTACATTTCTAAGGAAAAAAAAAAAACTAAAGATGAAAAATGACCCAATAAAGCTAATGTATGGAATGAACACTTATGTATCAACTATGCGAATTCCATAGGTATAGTTTTGAAGAAGGTTAATACTTTCAATAAGTTTAAATGCGATAAAAACATAGGTGAAGTTAAGTTTTCTTAATTTTCTATTGACAGGAAATATTAAAAGTGAGTGAAGACCATATAGAAGCTTAAAGTTTAGATCTTCAAGCAAGTCAAACCTTTGAAATTTTACCACAGCGGTGAATAGAATTTTGTTTGATAATGAATGTCCTTTACTTATAAGTCAGTCAGTCCTTTATAGCGCCACATTGTAAATGTCTTTGTTGTTCAACTCACATGAAAGGTGTCTCGGTAAAATGATTTCTTTTAAGGTGGCATTTTTACGTGTTTGACTCCATCGTTATTTCATTAGTTAACACAAATTTGTTAAGGTATTTGTTGTTTTACAACTGGAAAAAGATTATCATTGAATTGACTTCTTGACTGACAAATCATGATTATTTGACATTATGTTCGTTTTCTTTCTATATCGTTCATTATTTATCTCTCTGTTCATATATATGTGTGTATATATTTCATATATATATATATATATATATATATATATAGTGACTGTGAAAGGTGTGTTTTAAAATGTTAAACCCATGGGCCGTCGCATATGTTCTTAGTCGTGTGTAGGTGAGAGAAGGGATGAGACGATAGACGTAGCTTGAATCCTCACATTTTAATTTTTATTCTCAAGCTTTCGGGCCCTGCCCTTTATCAAGACTGAGGATCAAAAAAAAAATCGGGCAAAATAATGATGTTAGATACAGAACATGATATAGATATTGTATACAGGAAAAAAAAAAGTAATTTTCAAAACAATAGTGAAAATGATAACGATAATGATAGAGGCAAAAACAGCAGAAAATAACAAAACTAATAGGAGTGTATATATGCGTCAAACATACATAATATAACATACATACATACAATCACAAACAAGCATACATATATACACAGGTATAACCAAACACATGCGCATACACATGCACATATAAAAGACACAAATATGCACGCACATATACGTATGCATATCTCCACACACATGTGAAGACAGGCAACCATAATAACGGCAATTAATATTTTATTCATATATGCTATTTTTTCCGATTTCCTTGAGTCTCAGTCTTGATAAAGGGCAAGTCCCGAAGCTTGAGAATAAAAATCAAACTGGGAGGATTCAAGCTACGTCTATCGTCTCATCCCTTCTCTCACCTATATATATTTTATATTATATCTGTATATATATAATGTATGAAATAGAGCTCCTTTCCAAAAGGTAATAAATCCACTTTAAATGTCAAGGAGATAACCTGGATTTTCAATTCACTTCCTTTCAGTTTTTTTTTTTTTTTTCACGCAATGACCACCCCATAATGTGATGAAGAATATTATGTGTTTCTGAAAAAACAAAAATCGATATTTCTTTTCTATTTCTTTGATTTAGCATCTTTAGGAAAAAAAAATCTTAGCACATTGGTGTACTATGCGAAGATGTTGTTGAAGCGCCTAGTTTCTGCGACGTTGTATATTTTTTTGCGATGATTTTTTTTTTCTCTACATATTCTCTTCCTGTTTCCTCCATGCGTTAAACTAATTTCTATGCTATGAAATGAACAACATCGCAGCCAATAAATCATGTAAGAATTCTTTAGATAGATCACCTGGAAAACTACACAGACAGGGAAGCAAGACCGCCCGGCCTGCGTGTTTTTTTTAGACGGCACAGATTGGGGAAAGTAAAAATTTATCGGGGACCCTATTCCTAAACCTAACCCTAATCCTAATCCTAACCCTAACCATCAAACCCTAACCCTAACCCTAACCCTAACCCCAACCCTAACCCTAACCCTAAACCTAACCATAACCAAAAACCCTAACCCAACGTTTTTCCCATAGGTTTAACACGCGCCATGCCCCAATCTGTGCCGTCTTTAAAAAAAACGCGCCCGGCCTGACTGTCTCTGGGGTCAAACAGCGGTCAAGCATCCAGACGTGCTTCTGATTGGTTCCTACTGGCTTATCAACATTTGGAACAAAAACAGAAACCAATTTAGCACCTTTTGGAGCCAAACTCAATTTGTATTACCTAATTTCTGCATTTCCTCGTAAAGAAATAAAGATACTTTGAAGAGTTTAAAATGAAGGACATTTCTGTCAAAAAGTCAAATTTGACGAAAAAGTTGACTTATCACCGTTTGGAACGTAACTCTCTCTCTCTCTGTATATATATATATATATATATATATATATATATATATACAGTATACAAGTACATTTTTTATCTCTCGAATATATTTTTTTTTCGTGTTTGTATGTGTCTTATAGATTACACATATGTCGGTTGCTTTCATGTCAACTGTTTTCGGAGGTGGTACGTCTTCGCTGACGAAAGCATGACAGTCACCACGTGTTCAAGAGAATGCAAATTAGGAGGGTATCCTTATGCAGGTCTTATTCATGGTGACTCGTGTAACTGTGGTGTGCTGCTGTGCAATATACTGGACCGCAAACACAACTCTGTGTGCGGTGTGCCATGCCGAGGAAACCTACAGAGTAGCTGCGGGGGAATCTCTTTCATCAGTGTGTATGGCGGTAAGACGTTCATTTCTTTTTTCTTTGAGACTTAAAGAATATGTTTTCTTTTTATCACTTTGTGTTTGTTTAAAAGGAATTTGGGTGTGATAGTCTACGGTATCAATGTGCTGGTATATTACAACCTTGACCTGTTGGAGATAACTTCACACGTTTGTACGGAGTTGAATTTTATGGACAAGAAAGAGGAAGATTCTTTAGGTTTCCCGATGTATTCACTGAGACACCTAAGCGAGGTTCTTCAGTCAACACCTTGAATTTTAAATATAGGATGCGTAACGGATGGAGTACTTTAACCATTCTTCTTTCACCCATCGATTCACAGTCAAAATAAATCAGCAATACCGATTCTCTTCCGTATTTGATATTCATTCTCACATGCCCTTGTTTTCTCTTCATGTCGTAATCTAAGGCCTTGTTGTTATTTTTTCCTTTCTTTTCCTTTTTATTTTGTGTCTGAAAAAGCTTATCATGGTGCTTATACATTTTTTCTGCTCTTTGCATATGTGATGTATATGTTTGTCATTCTGTATGTATAATGTTTGTATTTTAACCTGTATGTGTGGATCCCTCTGAAAACCAGCCTTTGGCTGACGATTGTGTTCCACTCCATGAGTGGAAAATAAGAATTGAATTGCATTGAACTGAATTGACTAACCGTGCTAATTGTTCACAGTCTTTGAACATCCTGTGGAGGGTGCAGCGACTATGAGTTCCGCAATCTGCCGTTCAACTGGGTAGAACCCTGAAATTTATTCTTATTATTATTAGACTATTTTTTTTTGTTATTATTAAAATTAGACTCTGTCTTTTTTTTGTCCTTCTTTGTAAACCATTCCTTTCTCCTTTTAAAGATCCATCGAATGAGATCGAAGATTCAAGCACCTGGACCATGTCTTCAAGTTCTCAAGCAAATTCAGACGAGCCAACATCCCTTGTGAGATCTGTGAAACCAAGCAGTGGTATCGCCCGAGAAGGTAGCAATACACTTGTCACTGCACTCAGTGCCTCTGTAGTTTCGTTATCCGTCACTCTTCTGCTATTCTCCCTGATATATGTCTTTTCAAAGAGGAGGAAGGACCACGGTAACTCGATGAGTAGGCGGGACGCAGTGGACCACAACGTTGTTAATGCCCAGCTGGTCGCACATACATATCGGGCCCTCAACGCAGCGCCAAAACAGTGGTCGAAGGGGGGCAATGTTCCAGGACCAGAAAGCGTTCCATCCATACCAGCTTCCTCGACGTGCAGAATGCCAGCAGCAGTAGTCAGTTCCCCTTCACAACTCTGCCAGGAACCTGTTTATCATCACTATATAGAAATGAGATCCATTAACGTGGCGGACCTGACTTCTTCTTCTACATGATTCAGACGTTTGGAATTAAAGAAAGAATGGATTTTTTTTCTTTTGCGGTTTTGTAGAAATGTTTTTTAAAGTATATATAGAATAGTATAATTAGGTATGTCTTCGCGAGGCAACTTTTCATTTCTTAAAGTCTTTACACACTCATCACTTTCAACTTTCATATAACTTATGAAGGGATCGTGGTTCTGAGTTGGTATTAGTCATGAAGTAATGTGCTTAATGAGTGTAATACATGTTTTTTTAAAGAATTTATATCCTATTTTCATACGTTATTTTTTTTTGGGGGGGGGGGGGGGGGTTGGGGTCCAACTCATTGCACAGATCACAGCATGGTGGCCCATAAACGTCAAAGCCTCTTTTCTCTGTAGACACCTTTTCAGTGTGTATTACTAATTACTTATCTATAGATGTATGTTACAAACGTAAATTGTGTGAAAATTTTAAGGCACTGTTTACCATTGGAAGCAGTGATTTAAAAAATGTTCGAGATATCACATTAGATGCATATGTGTAGGTCATTTGTATCACAAAACACCGTACTATGTAATACCATGTAAAAACTTAGCAATAAAGCCTAAAATATTAGAAATTATCACTATTTTCCCCAATAAACCATAACTGTGGACGGTTTAGTCTAGAACCATTTTTAGTATAACTATTGTTCGAATTTTGTATATCTAAACTATACTTACCATTATACTGATTCAAATTTTTACATTGGTTGTTTCTATTCTTAGCTCACAATATAGAACTCTTTTGAAGCTCCGTGTTTCTATTTCAAGCGGCGTATGCTTTCACCCACCATGCATGCATGCAGCATTCTTTAATCAATACGACAAAAGCTGAATATTTTTATAATCATATCGCTGAAACAGATGATTTCCTTTAAGAGAAGTATGTAAATTATTCCATTAGAAGCACTGAAAATGTCACACCAGACCTCAAATACGCAAAATTTCACGTGTAGATGTTATTCAATTGCTTTCAGGAACTGTTATGTTATTTCTTTTTTCATATAAAACGACACAAAGAACAGTTTATGCCAAACTCTTTTGAAACCATGAACATACGTAATATGTGGTGATGCAAAAAGAAAGAAACAAAATTAACATGATATGCCTAATAGAATAAAGAAGGGAAAGGACAAATAACGGTAGAAAGACGAAGTAGAAAAAAAAAAAACTTAGATTAACTTGACATGACAATGATAAAGCGCAGTCCTTTTCTTTTCCTTTTTTTTTTGCTTTGTTTAAATCATTCCATTGTATTGCCTGTTTTCAAAGGAACCGAAAATCATCATTGGAAAGGCTCCGTATAGTTGGTCAAATCAATATATCGGTTTAGGGAAATGTATCACGCAGTAACAACAACACGGTTTTCAAGAATACAAGGATTTTTAAGGGCTTTAGGTTGTTGCTATATACTGCTTTATTCTTTGTCGCAAACGCCTTACGTGAAAGACGAAAGGCGATTACTGATGCGCGCTTTGTTCAAAGGTGTCAACATCTAGAGAACAATATTAAGCATTATTGTTATGCATAATTTTTGCATACTGAAATCTTCTGCCTTCTTGGAGCTTTAGCTACACAGTAGCAAGACCAGTCGCCCAAAGAAATATCTTTTTCAAAATGTGTCCTTGTTTACTGTTTGTATAAACACTGACATCCCTGTGTAATCTTTTTATTCGTTGTGGGATTATCATAGGATATCAATTGATCCTATTATTGCGCATTATGCAAGTGTAAGTAGACCTCATAATAGGACCTGAAAATATTATATTCTAGTCAATGATTCAACAAAATTACATGGTCAACACGTCAACCTTGCGTTCATTATGTTTGTTACATTAAGATTGAAAAACGTGTTTGTTCATAGAATATGAGACGTATATGAAACTCGATAATTTCGCATCTGTAATCAAGGAATTACTTAACGATTATAACATTTTCGAAGCACAAGGAGAGTTCTTGCATCGCATAACAGATTATTCCCTCCTAAACTTTCCGGCTTTAGCAGGGAAAAACCGTCGATGGCGACGCATTCGGCTTCCCCAATCATGTTTTAGATGGACGTCTGTGGCCAATCAGTTGAGAGTGGGAGGTGGCACTCGAGTTTGATCTACCAATACATGGTTGGGTCTGGTCAGTTGCTGTTACCATATAATTTCACACAGAAATTCATATGAAATATCACAAGCGGTTATCAACGTTTGAGGCTTTGGGTCCTACGCAACACTGATCAAAACAGGCAGCCGTATATAAAGCTAGGTGTAAACATTTACTACTAGTACCTCCCGACTCGTTTATCGCGAATGGCAATACATAGGCATACTTCAGATATCTAAAACATGGAAAACAGTCGCTTTCGCGTCCAAGAGCTCTCGCAGCTTCTGTGCATGAACGTGCCATGGATCCTGGTCTTCTCTTCACTCGTTTTACCATGTCTAGCCAATGTCCAGTGTCCATCGCCATGCAGTTGCTCTGGCGATGGGCTACAAAGCAATTGTGGGTGGAAATCTCTCAAGGTTATTCCAGGTATGAGTTCGACTGTGCTGAAGTCTTTGCAGCCCAATGGAAACCGAATACGTGAGGTTGAGGACAACACGTTCGTAAACGTGACAAGCCTCCGACTTCTTAACCTCCAATTCAACATGATCAGCACAATCAGCAGGAATGCTTTTGCTGGTTTAACTTTTTTGGAAGCGTTATATCTACACAATAACCATATTGGAGACCTATCGTCAATTCGCAGCTTGCCGTCTTTGCAAACACTTAGTCTGCAATCAAATTACCTCACCGTCATTCACAACACTGACTTTCACTTTACATCTTTGGCAAGGAAACTTAGTTTGACTTTAAATTACAATCACCTTCAGGGTCTTAAAAACATTTCTAGCGCCGAAGGGCTGCGTGCAGATTCCACTGGGCTTAGAATCTTCGATCTCGAAAAGTCTAAGTGTGCGCCGTACTTGAAATTTGTGACGCTGAAAAATAACTTGATTCGATTTCTTCCGAGCATGGCAAACATGGTGTCTCTTGAATATCTATCCCTTGAACAAAATCTAATTCATTATGTCACTTCGTACCTACCACCTTCCCTTTCATCGTGGCAAATAAGTGAAAATCGGCTCTCCGCCATTCCGAAAATCCCCACTTCCTCGAATGTAAGATATTTGGACCTGAGTTGAAATTCGTTAAAATCCACCCGAAGCATTTCAAGTTTCAGTCTATTGCAAACACTGCTTTTACGTAATACAGACATTAGGGAACTCAATTTCTTAACGACAGTACGGCCATTCTTACAATTTCTAGACTTGTCAAAATGCAAGCTGGGCGGAGTTGTCCAGGTTAACACATCGATGACACCAAATATTTTGATTTTTTTGTTGTCAGAAAACAAAATTTCACGTATTGAATTTTTAGGTGCCGTCAATTTTGGTCTTGTAACTTTTTCAATCGATAGCAACAAGGTCAATGATCTTTATTTTTTGCCGCACCTGAGGAGCGTAAAGTATTTAAATGCTAAGAACAATTTAATTGACGAATTTTACATATCCAATTATACTTATCCGCTGGTATGTCTAGATTTAGCAGACAACAAATTGATCGCTTTGGAAAATGATGTTAGGTTAACTGACCTTATCTTAGCCAACTTTGAAAATAACTTAATTTCGTATATCAAGGACAATTTTTGGAATGGATTCCCTTCCCTTTCGGAGTTATATCTAGGCGGGAACAAATTACTCCGGGTAATAGCTATTCCAAATTCTTTGCAAATACTTGATATGTCCGATAACTTGATTGAAGTTGTTGTAGACGAAGGAAAACATCAGCTACAATTACAAACTTTACTTTTGTCAGGAAACAGAATACGCAGATTCGAAATTTCTAACTACCCATCACTGTCTGAATTAGATTTACGCAAAAATGACATCGAAGAAAAAGAGAGCGTCTCTTTGAAAAATGTATCAGAAATCAGGATATTCTATCTGAGTGGAAATCGCATTGTTTCCTTGGGTTCCAATGCTTCTGTTATTATGTCATCCTATCTATTTGAAATCGCTGATAACCTAATTTCTAGTATTGGTAAAATCTCTGCGAAAATATTTGTAGGATCGAGAAATTTCATCTACGCCTTACCACCGTCATTCTTTCAAAACCTAACAGAGGCAAACCTTTCCTACAACCTTATTCGGCATCTTGATTGGAATCATTTTGGGGTTGAACATACCTGTCAATTGCGAAAACTAAGCATGGATGCAAATAAACTGTCCTATATCTCTCGTGAAACATTCAACTCTTGCATTTCCTTTGAAATTGTTTTTATTTCTGACAACCCGTTTACACAGTTGTCAGGATTTCACAATCTGGCCCAACAGTTCAGTATATTAAATCTGTCTAATCTTACCTTAAATGTGTCTTTACAGGACTTTAATCACAGCGACTCTTTGCGTGGTTTGTATATGAATGACATAACAAAGGTGAATCAAAATAATATGTCAGATGCAACGCCACTGCCACTGTCGCTGCCTTCCTGCATTAATCTTGAATTGAGTCACTCGAATCTAGATCGTGTACCAGCATTAGACGCCCCCTTGCTGGTACGTCTTAGGTTATCTAAAAACAAGATTCGGTCTATAACTCCATTAATGTCAAGCAGACTTTGGCACCTTTCGACCTTTTCTATAAGTAAGAACTATCTTGTCGGTATCCCATCAAGAGCCTTCGCTAACTGCTGTAAATCTCTTAAGGAGATCGACATGTCTGACAATCACATCAGATTCATCGCCCATGCAGCATTCTACGGGATCATTAAGGCGACCCTACGACTTGACGGCAATGATCTGACGACAATGTCACCTTCTGGTCTAAGTCCTTTCCTCACGTTGCGTGTGGACCAGAACCCATGGAGTTGCGACTGCGCGATAGTCCCCTTGCGAGCCTGGGCTCGGGATCGCAAACCTGGCGAAATGGATCCTGTGGTGTGCGTGACTCCACCAAGGTTTGCCGGTGGCGAGTTAACCCTTATGCCTGTATCCAATTTATGTCCCGCAGTTCCGGCAGAAACAGAAGTATTTACGAATATCGACATTCCAGGTGGATCTAACACTGCTCCTTCATTTGGAGATACCATCTTCAAACAACATTTAATCTATACTGCTTTATCAATGACGTTTCATGTACTCATGATCCTTTTCTGTTGCAAGTGTTTAACATAAAACCATTTGAACCGAATGACCAGCTTTAGTAATACTATAAGGTATATACCGTCGAATCGTGAAAACGGTTTGAATGATCTTTGAAACTGCAAACTGTCGTGCCTCCATCACTCAACACTTCTTTCATTAGTCTTCTGTGCAGTTTTTTTTTTTTAATCAGGAGAGTTTTACCGCAATTTTTTAAAGTGTAGATAATTGTGATAAAGCTGCTAAAAACAAAGAAAAAATAAAACACAGGATGATTTAATCATAACTTCAAGAATATTTCTTCTTATGTCACAAGTGAGGTATTACGGAAAGGTTTTAATTTGCTCTGATGACAGACTTACTTTAAAATGTTTAAAAATTGCGCTTAAATTATTTTGCAACAAATCTTTTTATTTGGCGCTATTTATTTGATGGGGCGTTCGATTTGCCTGTTAGTGCCGCCGTATACGTGAGGAGGAATGAGAGTAGGAATTGAGAGTGGAGTTGGGATTTTCGTTTGTTCGGTCCTACTTCTTCTTCTCAAAGCAAATCGAAACAAAATTACATAGTTATGAAAAATAAACAAAACACAACCAAATAACAAAGGAGCAATACATATTTCCTGTCTATCACTGAATCTGTCCATGCTACCTGTGACATGATTGTTATTAAACATCAATTTTGTGACAGCATAAGAATAAAAAGGTAGTACATTATCCGACAAGGAAGCAGGAGACTGTCAGCATAAGCATGGCTTGACTGGTTTGACGGCTGGTTTCATCATGTAGCTCAGGCTCAAGATTGGTGTTAGATTGGTAACACCGATCAAGTGTCAATAGAGTACCACACCCACAGGTGTAGAACGTATTTTGTGACGGTGTTGAAAAGTGTTCACCTGGCACTTCGTGGCGTTAATTTCACACTGTAGCTAGTGATATCTTTCTCACTGTGCTGGTGTTAATTCAGCAATGACACCGCATAGTGCTGATTTGGTATTGCTGGTGTTACTGTCAATGGTATAGCAACCGCCCAGTGTCACTAGGAGACCACACCAACTGGTGTTACTGTGGTGTAAAAATCAAGAACTATAGTAGTAGTAGTGGTGGTGGTAGTAGTAGCAGTAGTAGTCATAGCAGCAGTATAAAAGCGTCTCTATACTGCTTTGAAAAGTTTTAATCGGTTGTTCTTGAAGCTTCAAATCCCTCCTTGGCGGACAAAGGACAAAACAAATACCATCGCCAAAAAAAGGCCTTCATATAAAAAAAAAATGGAAAACTACTTTCACATTATATGTGGAATTTGATTTTAATTTTTGAATACGTCGGCAAATGAAAAAGGTTTGCAACAAAATATAACCTGAAAATACACGTGTAACGCGTAACAAAAGTTATTACTGTAAAAAAGTAAACTTAGTCGTGAAGTTGAAAAATGTGTTTGGTGTATAAGATATGATAGAAATGACCTTTGATGCTAGTGTATAAACAGAATGACGTGAGTATCTTATCCCTAAGATGTTTTGTTATAAGAGGTAAAGTGGTAAAACTGTGATTAAAAAAACAAAAAAAAAACGTATTTTCACCGCCATTTGACTGCTATTAGACAATCCTGTGTAAGTGGTTAGACTGCTCGTGTTCTATCACTTTGTGAAACATGATTATTGCATACATCAATTTCTTTCCCCACGTCTAAATTAAACTGCCATGTAGTACAAGTCCGCAACAAAGCGACACAGCTGTTTTTGCTCACTCACTGATAAAGAGAGAGAGAGAGAGAGAGAGATAGTTCAGGTTTTGCGAGTGTGGGTTTGATAAATGTAAGTCGTTTTATATACACTTGCAACTTTTTAAGGTACTCTATCATCATTGTTTCAAATAGTTGGAAGGAGGAGGGTTAACGCCCTTAGACTCAAAGCCGTTATAGTTGCCAATAGCGAGCTTCAGATCTACGACGCAAACGCTACGACAACCTTAGGCTAATAATTGGGGGGGGGGGGTTCTGCACATGCGCGAGACAACTGTTTCCATTGTGCAATGCCGGAGACTGCGTCGTCTTAGCGTTCTTGTCGCAGATCTTAAGCTCGCTATTGCCTCAGACGGCGATGGAAAAAGATAACAAATCATAAAAATCACTAAAAAAGTCAAACATAAATTCAGTTATCGAGCAGTTAACGATTTCAATAACAAAGATGCTTTTGACCAAATAGAAGGAATAAATTGAAATACGGCACTTCAGCAAATACGATATTGTGGATTTAAAATCTGCGCCTTCTTTGAGTTTATTTAAATGCCATTATAAATCGTCTTCCTTTTTGAAATAATAGACCTTTTTGCTGGTGTAGTCAAGTTTGTGGATATTTCTTCTCTCGGGGCCTGGTGACGAGTTATTTTAGTAACCTGTACATTATAACGGCATTTCAATACTTGAAATCACTTTGCATACACTAGTTGTTGCTGTGTTGGGTAGGCCTCATGCGAGCTTTCATGTTGTCAGGAACAACCTTTGTTAAAATGACATGCATGAAATTTGAATATATTATCTGTAAGGTCTATTCACGATCCAGATGGAAACAGTGCATTTCATTCATTGTCTTGTTTACATCTGTGCAGAGGTTTCACATTACTAGCAATTATAAATATGTAACGTTTAACTTTCATATATGCAAATTTTGCTAGGCTGTAACTCGTCACGTATCACATTTTCATACTTACTGTAGCCCCTCTGTTAGACTGCAATACTTCTCTTTGAGGAACATCTCATTTTAATATTGCCATGGGAACTATTATGCTTTTGTTGTTTGTTGTGTTTGTGATGTGATGTATTTTGTTAGGCAGCTCACCACAAGCTCTGCTTTTTTGAGGTTCTGCCTTCCTTGTACAATCTTATGTATGTGATATACAACATGAAAAAGATGGAAAATAAATGTTTTACAAACTTGAACTTGAAATTAATTCGACCGTGTAGCTAGGCAACCACCTCTGTGATGTTCACCACTGGCTCGACAGGAGAGGAATTTTAAAAGCAGCGCTGCTAAAAAACGTGGCACATGCTTCATTTCCCTATCTTAATCTGCCGCGCACGCCTTTAGCATTTACTGACGTGCTCCGAATCCATGATTCCGATCAATCTGATTTTTTTTTATTCACATCCACTCCCTAAAACATCTTTATGATGATAATTATGGGCAATTCCTTATTCAAATCCATTCGCTTACATTAGTGCAGCAAGTTCGTTAAAGGGGAAATCCAGTCAAAAAAAAAAGATTAAAATCTTACAAATTCAATTGTAAAAAATTGACTGAAATCGGATGAAAAAGAGGGAAGTTATGACATTTTGAAGTTTTGCTTATTTCTGCAAAACAGTTACTGTACAGTGGATATGAATATGCAAATGAGTGAGCTAACCATGACATAACCTCATGATTTGCCATTGATCGTGAACAAAAATTAATGACAAAATTTCAACGTTTCTGTCATTGAAGTCTGAATATGATGTCATTCCTGGTTGAATAACTTCAGAAGAGTGATCAGTTAGATGGGGTCAGTATTTGAGCCTCGGGCGTAATACTGCACTTGAATGAAAAACTGGAAATTTCAAAATGTTTATGTACAACTATATATATATATATATATAATTCTACCGTTGAACTCGTTATATTTTACTCTTTCTTATACGATTAACTTGTATTTGGACTGGATTTCCCCGTTACAGGGATGGTACAGTATTGGTGGAGATGAGAATTGGGCTTTTAACTTCTTGCGAGATGCCAAGAAAACACTTTGATATAGTACAGAGCATACCATTTTAAGAGGAATTCAAAGTTTATTTGATGAAAATCGGATTTGGAATGACTGAAACATCCAAAAACAAAGTAAAACAAAGCGATCCTAATTAAAGGTGGGTCTCACACTTTATTAGAATCGCTCTGTTTCGGATATTTCAGTCATTTCAAAAACAATTTTCATCAAATAAACGTTGAATTTCTCATGGAATTACATGCTCTTTCAAATTTCATAAAAGGTTTCTCACTCTCTCACCAAAAAATGCTAGAAACCTGAAATTAGGTCTCAAGCAAAACTATACAACCCCTCTAAGTTGGTCCTCAGCTTCTTTGGTATCGAAACTGGGGGAATGGGACGCGAGATCAAGTGCCCCCCCCCCCCCCCCCCAATATAGTAAAACGAAAACAAGCAATTTTTTTTTCATTGGTCAGCGTGCCTTTATTGTAATTACTGGTCATTATGAGTAAACGTACAATTTGGCTTGAACTATATTCATACGTTATTCTGAACGTGTTTCTCTTTTCGTTTTATTTGACATATATAAGACACAAGGTTAGTAAATTCTTCGAAGAAGGGGCAAATGTTATGCTTGAAAGGGAAAATGCGCATTTTCTTCTTACCTACAGTGTAAGCCTTCCCACAAGAAAAAGTAGGTCCCCCCCCCCTTTTTTTTTTATCTGAGACAGTGATGTGCTCCTTTTAGGGATGTTGGGTCGATACTCGGAAAAAATGATGCCTTGTTCTAATTGATGTAATATTTTTCTGTTGAATGTGGTTTCCGTTCCTTTCCTTTCATTTCTTTCCCTATCAGGTAATATTTGAAAGAAACAAAGTTGCTATACTCTTTCTCAAAGGGGTGAATTCACTGCTCAAACAAGGCATTATAGAACATCACTTTTGTGTTCACGAATCAATTATATGTAACATGGAAAAAATGTCGAGTTAAATGTATTTTTGTGCTTAAGATATACTGAATAAAACACATCTTGCACTTGTGTGTGCGTATCTTTCTCTCTTTATCTCTCTCTCTCTCTCTCTATCTCTCTCTCTCTCTCTCTCTCTTTGTGTTTTGTTAGGTGATTGTTTCTATGGTTGTTTGCCACTGACTGGGGTGTGTTACACAAAGGAATAGACAAAGTTGGTATCCCATTTGACTAAGGGGCACTTGCTGCGTTTATCACTGCCAACGTACATGTAATACACACCCATATACACACCCATGACATTTTGCGAATTCCACTCTTTAGCCACAATTTTAAGTGTGAGCCGGCCTTCTCTCATTTTGATGGGACTATACAAGGTCAGACACATCGCCAGAACGCATCCGCCTTCTCTGACAGAGTATGTGCATTTGAATTCAATGAATAATTCAAAAAGTGTTCCAAGAACACAACTTTCATTAGAGGGGAAAAAATCTTGGTATAATGACCTCTTACAGATGCTGAGCATTTTATCGTGATATACCTTACACATAATACAAAATATCACTGATATTATCTTGCTATGTTAACCTTCTTATGAAATGAACAATAAATCTTTTAGATTATAATATAGGCTAAATACCATCTTTTGATATCAATACCGTTTTCGCAGTTCCTGCTTATTGAAATTTAAGTTTACCGTACTTTTTGTCAAAACGACAGTTAAAGGAGTTATGAACAAGGGCTACAGGATTAAAGATGTCTAATGAATTTTAAGTGTCTCCAAACAGCAAATCGCACAATTAGTCAGATTTGGCAAAGACATAAACATAAACGCATACACTGTAAGCCATCCTGAACAGCGAGAAACAATAATACATTTCGCTCAACATTGTCCTTCATCGGAGAGACATGATGAAAAGAATGCATGTCACGAGACCGACACCCACGAGTCATACAACCCACGAGTCATACAGCCCACGAGTCATACAGCCCACGAGTCATACAGCCCACGAGTCATACAGCCCATTAGTCATATAGCCCACGAGTTATACAGCTCACGAGTCATACAGCCCATTAGTTCGACATTCAGCTAACAAGACCCACGAGACCGACACATTAAGCCCCGTGTTGTATCTGTCGAACTCGTGGGCTGTTTTTTATCTAGTGTCGAACTCATCAGCTTTATTTGCCTACTGTCGAACTCATGAGCTGTATGACTCGTGAGCTGTATGACCTATGTACTGTTTTCAATGTCAAACTCATGGGCTGTATGACTCGTGGGTGTCGGTCTCGTGGGATGACACCGATGTCAGAACCCTTTACTCTTAAATAAATTTCTGTGTATCGTGAGTTAGCCCCCGGCCATATTCCAAGTAAGAGGAGCAGCATTTTATTCCAACCATGACTATCAAGAGTGACATATCGTGTCATCCCCTATGATGTGTAGGGCCTACTTTTTTTTTTCATCCAAAGCTATTTCCAAGAGATGTAAGGAGCTTAAGACACGGTTCGAAAGAACTGAATATGGAGACTGTGTCAAGAGAGTGCGTTATGCATTTCTAATTGAAGGGGCGGTGGCATTCCGCTCTCTATAACACCATGTATCATAAATAGCCACTCCTGAATTTACGCATTACTCTCCTTGTTCACATTGGTCGCCATTCGTCATTAAACCTTAGACCAAGCTTCACGTGACAGCATAAATATATAAAAGCGGTCATGTCATGCAGTGAAACAATGACCGAACATATCATGATTAACATTGAAATGTGGGGAAATCTAAAAGCAAAACGGTGGCTAAAATGTGAATCCGAAAATTAACATACTCTAGGCTTTGCGAATTTTCTGACTCCTACAGATATTTACATGTCACACATACACCATAATTTTTGTGACGAAAACAACCACATTACAATTTTGAATCACTGCTATTTTAGTAAAGTAGTACTTAGACTCGTGTATAATTTATCTATTATCTTTCAAAACTATGATTGTATTGGTACAAATCTTCAAAGACAAAAATCACGCGTTCATGACCTCAAAGGTCTGTAGATTTAGAACATGAGTGGCAGGATGTAAAATTATTGCTCAAAAGAAATGTAATCAATCCGCCCATACCATGTTCTTGTTCTCATTTCTTACAGTCGACTGCGATAAAAAAAAAAAATCATAAATGTGTCACGATGTACCGTTTAACAATTCCATCCTTTGAAGTGTTGTGTTAATGAACGTTGCCTAACTAAATCCTGACGCAGCATTTTTCCTAACGTGAGACTGTACACTTTGGCACTTCGAAACAGTTCTCTTTAACTTATACAATCGTTTCAACCAAGGTTAAGTTTAATATAAGACTGGTCATACGATCGATTCATTTATTACAGATTTTAAATCACGCGTAAGGATGATTATATTCAAATTTATTAATGAATACACCGATGAGATAACAATTTCATTCTTGACGACTTCATAGGATCTATGCCTGATAAATTTCAAGTTGACTATTCTATCAGAAATACCATAAGTCTCATTCACGACCACTTCAATGGTCTGCGCACACGGTTACACATGGTAAACAGTTGAAGAGTTTGTTCGCAAAAACCGATAAGTCCATATTTGCCAAATGGAGATATCTGCGATTAAAGGTCAAGAAAAATAAAGAGAATAATATGAAAATGTTTGCTTCTTTTGACCATAACTTCAAAAAATGTACCTTTATATGAAGTGACCAATATATCATTTAAAAGGTATTATTTTGTACTTTATGACAGAGACCGTACTTTAAAATCTTCAAAAATGGACTTATCGGTTTTTGCGAACAAACTCTTCAGTTATATGCTATGAAAAGAGAATATCTCGGATTTACGATACAAAATATTTACATAGAGAAGCATGTTGTTAGAATGAATGATTACGTGAAAGACTGATTTACAAAGCGATTATTCTTTTCACTGGTGTGTTTTTTTTTTCGTCATGCATTTGAAAACCATCATACAGGTTAGTCAAAAACAGTCAACTTTCTAAGATTAAGCTACCACAGTGTTAAATATGTTATTCCTTTGTCTGACATGAAATAATGATGAAGGGATTACATTGATCTGCTGTTCAAAGATGGTGATGTTATGCCGCGTGGGAAGCTTAGGTATACATTATGGCTACAAAAGTGTTTTTGGTTGTTGTTGTTTTTTCTGGGGGTTTTTTTTCTGCTTTGCTTTTGAAAGACTTGAAAGAAACATTTTTATTTTCAAATTTTACATAAGAACGGTTACTTTCATATCGAGACCAAGACGGGAATGGGAGTTTTAGTTATATTTTCATTTTTATAGAACAGTTTGCTGTTGCTGCTGGTGCTGTTTCGAGAGATCCTATTAACTTTCCGTTGTCGATAGTTAGGTCTACTTCCAAAACAACATGGACGGTAACACTACATATACAAAACCCGGATATCACTATACCGTTCATATCTTGAAGAATACCAAAATTTTCAAGTCAATCTCCTTACATGTTCAGCTTTTGAATAATACGAGAGGATTTGTAGAAAATAGAAGACGAATTGCCTTAGGTTATCAGATGTAATAACTCTCTTACAGTTGGCGGTTTTTTTTTTTTTTTGTTTCCTACGCACGATGAATAGATAACTGACGACTTTACACAGTATAATATCTTTTCATGCATTCAAGATATGACTGAATAGATTCTCATTTTACACATTCCTGCTGGCCTCCATAGTTTGCTTCACCTTAACTAATAAGCAATCATAATTCTTTTCTTTTTTATTTCCCGTGTATGCGGTTCACAATTCATCTGCGTCACGTTGATCATTTTCAAATTTTCCGCAAGAGTAGATCGAAGGAAAGTCTTAGTTTTAATGAAATGTCGTTAACACGTACAATAGACATATCTGAGTATACAAAGCATGACTTACAGATTTCATGGAGAAAAAAAGTTTGACACGCTAATGCAATATATTTGCACGAAAACATTGTCAAAGTTGTTTTTCTTGCAGGGTAACATCATACACTGCACCTAGGCCGCATTTCAACTTGCTTACTTTGCCAACTGCGACATTCTTTTTTTTTGTGAGATGTCCTTACGTGTCCCTCGAATCAAACTTTCGCTATCAGCTGCCGCTTATGTATGATAGCAGTAATATTATTTTACAAAAGAAAAGTATATCAGAGGTAATAAAAAACAACAACAAACGAACTCGCAGAATTGAAATCGTTACTCAAAATTGCCTCTCTGTAAAGTTACAATGGTATTGCACGCACATCGATTTAGTATGATAAATTCCTAAACGCATTTGATGGCTGATGAAAAAAAAAATAACTAAGCAAACAGACAAAGAACCGTATACAGGTGTATACTAGAGTAACGATCATGACTAATAATTATGTGTTGCCCATATTAGGGACATCATTATACAAGTACATAAGCATCATGGTATAAGCAAGGAGGTTCGAGAAATGGAGTCACAACAATCTTGTTCGCTTTGATCCCATGCTCGAAGCCGCCACTCAAAAATATTTGAAATATGTGTCAAACTGGATCTGCCGCTCAGATGCGAAGACAATTGTCTCGTGTCTCATTGCATAATCACCAAACACTTTCCAAGGAAGATGTGTCTTTGTGATGGTAATTGCTTTTCGCTATCCCTACTTACAAACAATGGGCGGTAGACAATGATAAAGGCACGGGGGTGCGCGAATAGAAATTGCTCAAATATTGCTGAAATATATATCAAAATTACACGACTGTACGTGTCTGTACGCTAATCTGACATTATTACTAATTTATAAAGAACTATAGTTGAAGATAATACCATATTAGTTTCATTTGGGGGAAATAAGGAGAAAAGTGATAAAACCGGCTTTCCATGAGGGTAAAATTTGAAACACTTTCACAAAATACAGCTCAGATTTACACTTTTGCACATAGTTTCGAACGGAATTGACTTTTGTTTTTATATGCTTTATCATTAGGTGAAATTTCATTGCATTTGAACGAGCAGCATATATCCGATATTATGTTAGCGTTAAAAATGAATCTTCAGATTGCTCAGAAAGATGGCGGCTTCAAGCATCCAACATCAAAGGCACAAATGCACCTGTGGAATTGTTTCGTCCATCCATAGAAAACTGACAACTGATTGAATAGTTATAGTCAGTTGTAACTCCATCTCTCGTACCTCCTTGGTATAAGGGAGCGTTCCCCTAACATTATGCGTGAACATAGACACTGTTTGCCATTACCATGACAAGCGGAAAATTGTCTAATGTCCCCGCCCTTTAATGCCACGCTAGTGAAGTTGTTACTGATATTTTATGTTAACTAGCTTTATTTCGCACAACAGGCATTGTGCTGTGATTTCTGCCCCCCCCCCCATCCCCCCACCCCCCCCCCCCCTCCCCCCAAGATCAGATATTCATTTGCGTTTCCCTCAGGCTTTAGTGCGATAGCTGTATTCATTTGATAAGGATTATATGTTTGCTTATCCTAGCCATGCTTTATACAATAATTGCATAGCGATGGCATTCATGAAGTCGACTGTCTGTTACAGTAGGTGTATATTAATTTTTTATGCACATGTAGGATCCTATAAGAATGTGTAATTATGTATTATGCATGAATAAATGCATAAATACCATCAAACTAGCTTTACAGGCCACCCGTCTAAAGCGGCCACCTGCCGTGTACGGCCATTAAAAACAATTCCCGGAAAGAAAATCCATGTTCAAGAAGCTAGATATTTATAGCTGTCACTTGTTCGTAGTGGTCACCTGTCTATAACGGCCACTTTTTCGTCCCCCTTGAGTGACCGCTATTGACAGGTCTGACTTTACATAAATGTCTATGATGTGACCTTGACGACCTTGTACACTTGTGTTTTCCACACTTGGATTCCCTATGTATTCCCTCCCCTATTATTTCAGAAGTTTGATAAATGGCACTATTGAATGAAATACTTTTGATATCAATTATTATATTACCTTTTAAATCGTTTCATTAGATGCAATGGACATTATCGATTTAGACACAAATGGATAAATGCAATTAGATCAAACTGTTACAGAGGTTTTAACTCTCCCCCATTCCACACAACCCTCTCCACCCTAACCCCATCCCCATCCCCTTCCAGTTTAAGTGCATTTAGGCGTTATCGAAAGGCTGTACTTTGGCACTTCTTGGGCGTCTTATAGGTTTTTTGTCAGCGCCTTTAATAGCTGCCAGCAGGGCCTCCGTTTTTCGCTCTTGTTCCTCGTCCGTTGGTCTGGAAATGGAAAAAAAAATCCATCACCACCAGAATAAATTATAAGGAAAGATAACAGCCAAGCTTATTCCTAGAAACCTCTGACCATTTAAGATGAATCTGCACTAATACAGTATTACAATGAAAGTATGCTCAATAGTGAGGGCTGTCTTGTAATGGTGATAATTGTTATTGGATGAGCAAGTGATATGATGCCCTAATGTATTTGTGTTGGTGACCAACCACAGTATTCTCTGAAACAACGTTAAGTCATTATGTTAACGTCGGAAGTGTCGATTTTGTCATTGGTTAGACTTCTTCTGGTATATTAACCTGATTCTATTTCATCAACCTTTATTTTATGTGGAATTGCATCTCACTTATTAATTCTCTACCAGCAGCTGAGATGTATACCGAATCAAAGCAATCTTTAGATGCAGAGTTTAAGAATATAAATGATGATAATAACAAAATGACTATATTAATCGTTACGTATAAAAAGGGGCAATTATTGTTCATCAGTTGAATTAGCAAACTCTAATTATAATCACATATACAGTGCTGTCGTTTCTCAGTTCAGAGAGGAGACGGAAGTCTTGAAGGCACGGTTTGATTTAATCATGAATCATTCTCCCACTGTTAACAAGCATTCGCATGCATCAAAACATTATGAGAGTCGGAAGGATTAGTATGGACGTACTCTCCAAAACACATGTTTCTCCAAACTCTACACGCCGTGATGTGGTTAACAACTTACTTTAACATTAGTCAAGATGCGTATTAGTAGCCACAATGGCATAAAAAAAGCATATCTTGTGCTTTAAAAATAACTTTATAAAACATTCCAACAAACTGCGGTGAAAATATCAAAGTTTCAGGTTCTCAAAGCACAAACTTCAAAGAAAAATCATATAAAACGATCCCAAATTTCAATAGCAGATGAAAATACGTAAAAAATGGCGTAAAATACGTAATAATGACTGCTAATTGTTGCTACCTTCTGATACAGGGAGAAGGTCATGGCCCCTTTTAGCTAACCGTCTGGACGCATTTTATTGTGGTGTTCATTCTTTCCTTCACCCCCCCCCCCCCCCCGTTGTATACACAAAGTGTTGTTCAAAAAGGCAAGAAGGAAATAACATAATGTCGATTTGACATGACGCATGAGGGCGTCCTCCAAGAAACGCGACTCCTTTCTCGGAATGACCTCCCACTTCTTGATTTTAATAAGCCAGTTCGGAGTTAGCTAATGTGCACATGGGTACACATGGTCTTTCTTCTTTCTCAGTTGGTTAGGCACTCCACTAGTTTTCAAGCGACAGAAGGCGTAAGCACGCCAGATGTAATGGAATTCATCAGTCATGTTCAAACAAAGGATGAACTTGCGTAGACAAGGTGACCAGAATGATCCACAATAATTAGCACTTTGGAAAGCATGCATTTCGTTATTTCGAATTAAATTAACAATCTTTTTGTCTGTTAATATTGTGAAATATAGCTTTTACTGCCAGGTGGATGTACTGGCAAGCACCACTTATTAGGATCACTTCAATAATCGTTACATGATCACAGATGCTTATCTCAGTGAATTTAACAACCAACATTCTCTGCTGGTACAGATAACCTTTTTATGTTCATGCTCAAAGTAGAACCCCGAACTGGCTTATACAGCTGTAATATCATTTGATAGTCAGAGTTCGACCACCTCCTTGCTCAGAGGACAGACTCACTTTCTCCAGAGATAGTAGCAGGCCACGATGGTAGGTATACCAGCACCAAGGACGACGATGAAGATAGGGAACAGATATGTGTATTCTATAATACACGAAAAAATACAAGATCTTGTTTAAAGGGATGTTACAGTTTTGGTTGAGATGGGGCTACAGGTTTCCAACGTTTTTTTTTTTTTTGTGACGATGAGTCTTTGAGATAATAAGAAACCTCTCAGGGAATATGTAAGAGCATATATAATTCTAAGAGGAATTCAAAGTTTATTTGAGACAGCCAAAACAAGGCAATCTGAATAAAAGGTGGGACCCACCTTTCATTAATATATGATCGCTTTGTTTTACTTTGGTTTTGGATATCTCAGCTATTTCAAAACTGATTTTCATCAAATAAACTTTGAATTCCTGTTGGAATTTTACACTCTTTAACATTTCATAAAGTAGTCACCATCTATATACCCACTTACGCTTCAATTTAATTCATTTCATCTAATAAAAACATCAGGACATAGGTGCAGATACATTGATTCCAATTATTGACAACACAAATGTAATAGAATGTGGAGACGGGAAGAAAATCTAATCTTATGAATAGCTTCTGTCATAACAACAACAAAAACAACATACAATTGAAGAATAAACTCACCTTAAAAAGAACATGAAAACGTTATCCTGAATATAAAGATTTCATTTAATCTATTTCAATCATTAAAATCTTTGCTTAAAATATTTCAAGATGGACTCGTTTTAAGTTCCTGAGGTAAGCTACTCCAAATTTGTGGTCTTCTATAAACACGAGTATAAATTAACATCTGTTTAGTTAAAAGGGTAAATTATAATTCAGAGGATTTCTCAAACAATATAATGTTAAAAGTCAGAAACAAATATTCTGAATACAAACTGGAAAAGGAATAAGAATCAAGTACAAAATAATACCTTTTAAATGATATATTGGTCACTACATATAAAAGTATATTTTTGAAGTTATGGTCAAAAGAAGCAAAAAATTTCTTATTATTCTCTTTATTTTTCTTGACCTTTAATCGCAAATATCTCCATTTAGCAATTATGGACTTATCGGTTTTTGCAAACAAACTCTTCATATTATACATTGTCAGATTGGTAATTTTTGTTGATCTCATAAAATATCATGTAGTCCGTCGAATTCCTTGAGTCCAGAACCAACCACACTGTCATGATGAACGGATATCAAAGAAAATATAAGTAGCAACTTACTAACAAGAAGTTTCTCTGTGAACGACATCTTGGTGGGCGTTACCCCAACGCGACCCTCGTTATCTGATGCTTGGCCGCCCTTTCCATTATTCACGGTATTTGATTCTGCCAAATAAGAGGAAAATTAGAAAAAAAATAGTAAAGGAAACCTTTCACGACATGATGAAAGACGAGAGATACATTGCATTGCATATAGTGCATTTTTATCGTTTCAAGATATTTCAATTCAATTCAATTCAATTCAAAATGATTGTATTTTCATTTAAAGTAATACAAAGTGATATACACAACGCTTACATGAGTACATAATTCTAAAGGAACTTAGAATCACGAAAGTTTCAACAAAACATGACTACAATTATTATAATGATATCAACTCTGGTTTGAATAAATAAACAAGTAAGCAATGTAATCTTAATTTATAACTGTACATGGAAAAGAGGAACTCACAAAAAAAGAAAAGAAAATTTGGTAACAATGCCAACAAGCTCAGAAAACTATATTATATGATTATACAATCTCCATATCTTATAGCCACACAAAGATACACGGCCTTCACATACAAGAAAATACTGACGTAAGGTATCAATGAATTAATGCCAAAGTTGTGCGTTTTACATTGGATAACTGTACACATCTGTACATAGTTCACAGTTTTGAAACAGGTTTGATAAGTATAAAAGGAAGTGAAATAGAATTGATGATTATGTTGCATTGGCTCAGAAATCCCAAAACGTTTTGCAAATTGAAAGGAATGGTTGTCATTTATTTATAATTCAGCAATGCCATTATTGTTCCATCATTCGACAGTTTATTCAGGAGAGTATTCAGCGAAGAAAATTCTTCTTTTTCTTCTTCTACACATTTTCTTTCTCTGTTGAGGAATTGGAGGCTGTGACGTTATGACACCATGGTCTTATTTGCATAATTTATTTCACCATGCATCTTGAAAGGGAAATTCCTTCCTGAAAATATTTTCTTTAATGTAAAATCAGACAAATGGACAATGTTTGTTTGTTGTTTTTTGAGGGGCAACAGACACACAATTCTTATGTAATGTAATTATAGTCTAGAGAGAGAAAAGAGAAATTCACCAACTGTGTATAATGTAGGTGTCTTCTCCATTCGGTTTGTACATAAACTTCACCAAGTATTTTTTTTTCTCTCAAATACATGTAGTTGTTTTGGGCATACTGCAAAATTCTTCTCTGAGGAGGACATCTAAAAACATATTACACTTACTAAAAAGCAGGAACAAGTTCGAAGATATTTTTTCTCCTCGATATAAATTCAAGTTGGTAATTTTTTTGTGTGCAAAGTGAATGGAGAGCTGCCCCACACACACCAAACAAAGCTGAACTTTTGCCTTTTTTTCTCTAAACTTTGGCCCCAATTCACGAAGGTGGTACAATTGAAACCATGGTTTAAACCATCGACAATTTGTATGGAGCGCAAAGTGTCGCATGGCCTATTTCGTTACGAAATGATCAATTCGTCGACGAAATGACTGAGTTCGTAACGAAATAGGCCACGCGACACTTAGCGCTCCATACTATTGTCCATGGTTTAAACCATGGTTTCAATTGTACCACCTTCTTTAATTCGGGCATATTATATGTTCAGAGCATTTGTGTGTGTGTGTGTGTGTGTGTGTGAGACTGTGTGCGTCTGATCTTGCCCCAGATTTTCACTAATCAGTCTTCTTCCCTGATTTTTCTTTTTATAATTATTTGTTTGAAAAGATTTTATTTTCTGCATTTCATGTTTTCTTTCAGAATAACAAAAATAACAAAGGCAGGTTCAATTACACAAATACAATTCTGAAAATTATTGACATATTACATAGTAAGTCATGTTTTGTATATAGAGACAAATGAAACGTTAAATAACATACAAAATGTTTATATGGCCAATAATGACTTAATTCACAGTACAATATATAATATATACATATGATGCAGCGGGCCGCCGTTGCATTATACAATGCAACATAATAATTAGGGATGAAATTTCCAAGAAAAAACGTGTATGACTACTCTCTCTTTGTCTTTTTGAACGTCGGACAAGGCTACTGAAAGTTAATTAAAGGGGTATTCCAGACGATTTTCATAATTTCACATCAAGTACTAAGCCTACATAAATCAACAGCTCCATATATAGATTTTGTGGAATTTATTATGGTTCTTGAGAAGAGAAAGCCATGCTCTGAAAAATCTTTATAAACAAATTACACTGAACAGTGTTGATGACATAGGAGCCTCACATATTTCAGAAATCTAGCAGTGTAATTCCATTACAATACTTCTTGCTTAACAAGTTCACCAGTGTAGAATATAGGCATGCCTTCTTCTTTTGCTCTACTTACTTGAGCCCCAACTCATGCATTCCTATGGTGAGGCTGACATGTCATCATCCATGTTCATTACTATTTGTTTTACATTTTGAAAACATTCTTATTCCCGACACAAATCAAATTCTGAAACTCTGAACTCAGTATAACTAACTTAAAGTTGTTCAAATGTAAAAGGCTGAAAATCATCCGGGTGTCTCCTTTAATGGAATCCACTTGGTGAGGTTGTTCTTTTTAATACACGGTGATGTAACGACTAGGCCTACTTCATCCCATTAAGTACAATAATATGAGGGATTTATCATGACTAAAGCACGTGAATGCAAGCATTATACAAGACTGGTGTACTAACCGGATGACACCGACGATAGCATGGTGTTCATGGGGCCCATATCTCTGTCTGTACTTGATGTAACACCTGACACGTTGCTCGCCGTTCTGGTGTCGGGCGGTGCAGTTTGGGTGTTGACGGGATTTGGATGAGCTGTGCGCCGGGGTAAGGTGTTGGTGTCACCATGAGTTAACTTGGTGTCAGCATCAGTAATTGCACTGGCAGGCCGTCTGGTGCTGGCTTCAAGTTCAGCGGAGTTACCCGAAGTAGGCCTACTGTCGCCGCCACCAGAGGCGGACTGACCAGACGATTCGCTGGATTCAGATTCTGGTGCGGTAGTGTGTTGAGGAATAGGATGAGTTTTAACGCTTGTTTTCTTGATAAGTGGTGGTGCGGTAGTGGACAAATATGAATTTGTAGAAGGTGGTGCGGTAGCAGAAGGAGTGATAGTGTCTTTGCGACTAATATGGGATGCAATAGTTGTTTTCTCAGATGATGACGATGGTGCATCAGCAGAGGATGGTATGCTGGTGGAGGGTGGTACGGTGCCATGTGTTGAGAAAATACTTACCTCGCTGGAACTCTGAAAAGCAGATGGGTCTGTTGATTTTAGCGGTGGATATGTCATGTCGTGACCGCTCCCAGGATGCTGGGTGAGTTTATGAGGGCGTGTTGTAGCATAAAGCACGCCCTCTATTGTGGTTTCAAAGGAGTTCTCGCTGGGCGCAGCCACGCCAGCTGTGGTGCGTGTCGTTAAAGCGTGCTTAGTGGTTAGTGAGCCATGCATGCCAGTTGGTGGTATGGGGCCACCGTGTGAGGTGTTGTGTGCGGTGCCATTATGGGTGCCGTGTGCTACAAAATTGAGCGCAAGTGCCGGTTACACACAAACCATAAACAAAACAAAACAAAAGTTCCAGAAACACTCAATATCTATGGAGATGTGGCTCACTTTTAAACTTATCAAGTAATTCTAGTATGCTGTGCATTTCATGCATATACATGGATAAAAGCAAGGTATGAAACATCTTTGGTGGGTACATGGTTGGATAGGTGAAAAACTACACAAAAGAAAGAACAGCTATGATCATTAGGCAAACATAAAGAAACATACGCTCTTTTTTCATCGATATCATCATGATTCCCATAATAATTCAAAGTTCAGCAGCTAAAATATAAGCCGAAGACAAAGCAAAATTTCTGCAAATTCAGCATTTTTTCGAATAATATATTGAACATAATCATTGATATTCAGCGTACTGTAAAGCACATAGCAATGTAAAAAAAAAAAAACAGAACAATCGAACGAATAGACTTCTCATGGGGTTTAAAGTCGCAAAGCGTACGAAAGTAGAAAATGATAATTGATCTATATAGACGGGATTTCATGATTAGCAGCTTTTACAAGGTACCTAAATGACGTAAGGTGATATTTTACTAGAAAATGTCGCTTTGGTGACTGGTATGCCTCCGCCATGATGCATGGTTCTCCCCATAGGCCTATAAACTACGTCTTGACAATGTGTGATGATGGTTTCATATACTTGAGTAAAAGGCTAATATTAAAATGACATACTAGTGTTAGGCTTAATGGCTACAATATTCAGGAATGCAGGTAATTAGTGATTTGGGGGATTTTTATTCGACTTTGACCCTTTTATATAAGTTTATACATTGAGTAATCTACAAGATATGGAGAAAAAGGTGTGATTTCATGATTAAAGGGATTTACGTAAAGGGACTATACAGTTTTGGTTGAGACCTTATTTAAGGTTTCTAACATTTTTCGGTGAGATAAAGAGAAAACTCTTATGAAATATAAAAGAGCATGTAATTCTATTAGGAATTCAACGTTTATTTGATGAAAATCGGTTTTGAAATGGCTGAGATATCCAAAAAAGAGGATTCTAATAAAGGGTGGGACCCACACTTTATTACGATCGCTATATTTCACTTTGTTTTTGGATGTTTCTGTCATTCCAAACCCGATTTTCATCAAATAAACTTTAAATTCCTCTTAAAATGGTATGTTCTGTACTATATCATAAGTGTTTTCTTGGTATCTCATCAAAAAAAATAAGAAATAAAAACCCAATTCTCATCTCAACCAATACTGTACTATCCCTTTAAAGGTATTGTTTACCATTGGGAGCAGAGATTTAAAAATGTTCGAGTTATCACATTGATGCATATATATATATATATATATATATATATATATAATATATATATATAATATATATATATATATATATATATATATAATATATATATACATATATATATATATATATATATATATATATAATATATATATATATATATATATATATATAAATATATGGCCCTCTGCTTTCGGAGTGACTGTAGGAAAAGCCGTGAGAGTGATAAGATTATGATGTCGTGATAGATACAGGTTTGCAAACATGAAAGAAAGATATTACATGGTGAGACATTGCGAGAAGTGCAAGGGGTGCGGCGTGGAACAGGCCAAGGAGCTTCTGCACTTTCCGTGTTGAAATTGAGGTGCGTTACACTTTTACATGTGATTGGGGAAATAGTTATAATTAGCACACTTATTTTCAGATATCAGGGTAAGGTGTCATACGTCAAGTTTCATCTTAAAGAGATCACATCCCAGCTCTTACCTCGTTGTACCCGACAGGCGTAACGGACCCGAAAGTCCGGGCAGTGGTTCGTTCCGTCCGCCTTCAAATTGTCATCTGAGCAGAAAATGCCCCCAGTGTTGCACAAGGGAGAGGCCTGGCCTTCGGGCGTGATGAGGTCGAGAATGTACCATTGCTCCACATCCGCATTAACGCCAACAGTTGTTGTGGTACACTCGGCATAGACTGGATTTTGGCACAGCGGATTGTCACGATCTTGAGTCTGTGAATCACAAATGTGTTATCAAAACAGGAACTGTGTGCAGTGGCGGATCCAGGGGGAGGCGCATCAGGCGTGCGCCCCCCCCCCCTTGTTTTTTGGTTAAAAAAGAAGAAATAAAAAGAAAAATGGGGAAGGGCTGCGTGCGCCCCCTTTAATTTTGTAAAGGCCCCCTCTTCACAGAATTCCTGGATCCGCCCCTGTGTATGTGATCCCACTCATGCCCTGTAAATGTGCAATCTTTAGCCTATGAAGTAGTTGTCCTACAGCCTGGGAACCTGTAGGCGCAATTCCCTGCCGTGGTGAAGTAGCGATTAGAAAATAGCCACAATGATTGACTAATGATTATGACTTTGATTCATGATTCCAGATTAACCAAAAAAAAAAAAAAGTCCTTTCAATGTGATTTACAATGCGCCACCTTCGAGAGATTAGACTGATGCAGATGTTATGCCTCCAGCGAGCACTGGAATACAAAAATCTTGTGCCTCCTTACACGCACGCATACACATACACACGCGCGCGCGCACACACACGCACAAACACACACTACACACACACAAAGCACAAAGCACAAATATACCTTAAACAAACAAAATCAATCCATAATACAACGATGAATCAACAGTTAAACACCCACCAAAATAATGTGCTGCTTTTTAACAGCAAGATTCTGCTTCTGGTAATTTCACAGCTCTGAAAAAGAGAGCTCACATTTCCAAAATGAGCATTTGCAGATAAAGGGCATTGTAACTCAGATTTTTGAAAAAGTAGGTAGGTTTTCACGAAAACTTAGTTCTACACGTATTCGTAATGTATACTCGGCAAAAAAGAAAGTAAGCACTTTTTTTAGTTCATAATTTTCACAGGAGATTTTGATGAAAATCAGTGTATCATACTTACAGATATCAAATGTAATTTAATTGGCTATCAACCTGTGTGTCGATATAAAGCTAAACTTTACGCATGAGTGAAGACGTTTGTTCTTTGTCCCCCAATGCACAAAAGTAATTGCAAAATTCGACATACTGTTTCTCATTTGGAAATGCTCTTTAAGATAATACTGATGACACAAGATTTATAGTTTAACACAATGAGAGACATGAATGAAATAGCAAAAACAAGTTTCCGTTCTCTGTATATCTTTATAACCTCAAACAAAATCAAAATGGGAAACTTAAAGGGAGAGAATAAGAATTTTCTGTCAACTCATACTTCAAATGGACATATAGGGAGTAAGGGCACAAAGATGTATAAATTAACAGAATATACTTCTTTCATTCATTCAATTAAGTAATTTAAGAATTCATGAGACAAATTCAAGAACCAAATATAATTTGCAATTTTCCTAATCTGAGAGATCAATTTGACTTCCTACCATTTTTGTTAACATTGCCTATTCTCTCATTTCATTTGAATTGGACTTGACAGAAAAATCTTCATTTTCCTCCATTATTTTTAGCCTTTTAATGATATTTTGGGTTTCAAAGATATTATAGAGATCTTAGGTATATTTTGCAACTAAATTTATTTATTTAATTGTGTTTGATTTGTCTTTTGTTGTTACTGTTACATGGAAGAGCATTTACGCATGAATGACAACTTGTTTTTGCAATTTTTATCTTTGTGCCTTCGAAGAGAAAAACAATGGTGTTCCTCATGCGTAAAGTTTTAGATGACCTACCAAGTTGATAGCCAATTAAATTACCTTTCACATGGTATATGATACATTAACATTTAGCTCCCCCCCCCCCCAAAAAAAAAAAAAAAATCTAAGAGGAATATAATCTTGAAAAAGCGTTTCCTTTCTTCTTTTTTTTTCTTTTTTTTTCTGAGTGTGTATTGACTAAAGGCTCAAATAGGAATGTGAGTGTAATGCTTACAACGAAATCAGTTAAAGTCATTCATGCAGCTCTTTGAGTGTAAATTTCTTCCTGCTTGGCTGTTTCCAAGTGACCAGGTAGTGTAATAAGATTGCGTATACATTTCGGAAGCTTGGTTCGGTTTAAAACTGGAAATTTTCTTAAGTCATCGAAACTTACATACAACCAAATACGAAACGCATGCGAGACTGAACATATCCGATGAGTGAAAGTGTGAATCTACGCAAAATCAAGTACAAACACTACAGTGATCTATACAATGACTCATATGGCACTGCCGGTAGATGTTGTTTTTCTTGTGCGTGATTGTTTTTGTTTTGGGGGTGTTTGTTTTTGTTTGTTTGTTTGTTTTTGGCACGGATGTGTATTGTTCAGCGGTCAGAGCGAATCATAATTTCCTACTCTACAAGGTTTATAAAAGTATAATCTATATTAAGAAAAGTCTGTGAGTTTACAGTCATCGCAGACCATTGCTATTTTATTTCTCACTTCTTCCAGGTGTCTTTGTTTGGTCTCTGTTTCATCGTCGGTAGAATCGTGGTCAACGTTGAACCATTCGGTCCAGTAGAACGTCGTGTCTTCATCCACTTGGAGGAAATGAAGAAACATTATTCAGATATTCAGTCATAAAAGATAGTAACACTTACAAGACTTCGTTTCTTCTACCAAAAAAAAAAAAAAGAGAGCTAAAAATAAGGCCATGTTATTTTTCTGAGACTACCAGAGACAAGAATCCCATGCACGGATTTGTTTACGTATTCTATACAAGTCCCTCCCCATAAGATAATGAGTTGTTGTTGTTGTTTTTATATATAATGACGTAATCCAAAAATAAATGAGGTTCCGTGACGTCAAATGACGTTCACTGGCTGGCAAAAACAAATCACGTGTGTATCGTGCAGCATTATACCGCCTGCCATATCATGGGTCTTGAGATGTAACGCTTATGCGCTTGCCGTCGTCTATGATTTATATATTGTAATCCGCCCAGAATTTATAAAATTCTAAAAGATAAAAAATAAAAAATGGTAAAGACATGTGCCTTTATGTTCCGATAAGCTAACACAATATGCGATGTAACAGTACTGGAACCATTGGAAAGATAATTCCCCATATTTGTGCTTTTCTTGTGTAATGAATAAAAGTGTTTTTGACTTTTGACAGGGCAGTGGTAGCTCAGTCAGTAGCGCGTCTCCCTAACGATCCAGAGGACGACGCCGGTTCGATTCCCGCAGGTCCCACTGACCATGCTGTGTAAAATCATACCATCCCCACCAGAAGCAAAACACTCTGTCCCTCGGATAGGACATAAAATAGAGGTCATGGACAGTCACAATTCATGCATGCAAAGGATTCCGTTTCATTTATTCATCGCAAAGAGCAGAGTGTTTAACCCGGTAAAAAAAAACACACGAGATTTTGCCAAACAATTCGGCAAGAAGCACTTGAATTGGCATCTTATGGGACACAGATGAGGCAGAAGTGCAAAAAGAGACAATCCTAGTCCAGTTTTATTTACATGTGTATTTATTTTTGTTTTTGTGAAGAATATTAACGAGTGATCGTTATGACATTCAATGGTAATTATTGATACGCATTACAATGATGATGTAGGCCATCAATAATGTTTGTACATGTACATTGATAATTCCGGCCCCACTACAATAAAAAAAAAAAAAAAAATTAAAGTCAAAACACTATCAGTGATAATGGTAGTTAGTAAGTTGATGATAACGAAACTGTAAATAATGTTAAAAAAAAACAACAACAACAACACCCGCTTGGATGGTTAGGCGTGTGTTGCCGCCAAGAAAATCAAGGGATTGATGAAAAAAATAATATTATACATTAATTTGTCAGTATGATGCTACTTTGTTTGTGTATACTTACAGTTGTTGCCGCTGTCCAAAGACACGTAGATAGGTTTCAGGGAGTAAACACTGAGTGGGCGAACCGAGGCCAATTCACAGGTGTAATACTCCGGTAAGTCATCACCATGAACATTTCGATCTCGCCATCCGTATATCTGCATCCGTGCTGTTGCCAGGTATACAGAATTGTATTTATCGGTAAATAATGAGGTTTGTGATATTTCGTTCATGTATGCTATATTTCTTTCTTTGATTTCATGCCATATGTAATCGAAATTTTATCGTTGCTATTATTGGAAATATCTTATGACATTTTCCCGGCACACACGCCGATTGAACCACAACACAAACGAAATACATGGACTGCAAGAAACTTAAGTGACAGGACCTGTTATAGTTCAGGTCCCACCCTAGGAATTGATATCGGGGCTAGCAGAGCCTATATACAGTGCACTCCCGTAAGTCCCGTCATAACGAACACGGTAATAGCAAGATTCTCGTTACAAAGAAATCATCATTCAAGTCCCAATTAAGTTAATACTTTGGTAAATCTACATTCTACTGTTTGGGTATAATGAAATTACGTTTTAACGAAAGAAAACCGCCGGTCCCAAGGACTTCGTTATGACGGGAGTACACTAGTGAGAAGGGGGATATCAGAGTCTGCGGCACCAGCATCGACAACAATAATCGACAGTTTAAATCCAGAATAACCATTTCCGAGTGTATGAAAAGATAAAAGTTCTGCGGTTCTTGGGGTTGCAAGATATATAGGCCTATTCATTACCATAATTGCATCGGTTGTCTACGTTAACAGGGTACAAAGCAATATTGTTGTTTCCTAACAGAGGTCTATAAGAATAAAAATGAAACATGTGTATATACAATTGGAAACTGTCGGCGAGAAAAAAAAAAAGAGTACCGAAATGATAGACATCAATACTTACTTGCACGTTGACAGAGCTGGTAATAACAATCAAAAACTTACCATTACATAATGTATATCACATTTCTTTAAGCGTAATAATAAGGTGAGGTTTGACGAGAAGAAAACAAATTCATGTTATAGATCACCGTATTTTGTACACTGACCCGTGATTCGTACAAGGTTCCTTCGGCTCACGTGAGTCCAGATGTAAAATTCCTCGTCGGACACCGGATGGAACCGCTCGTTGTCGAAACTGTACAGGAAGCGGACGTCGTCACTTCCTTCGGGTTGGGGGGCGACGAAGAGACAGGTGAGGTGAATGTGTCTCTCCTCCTTACCATTGCTCACGTCCTCACCATTGGAGGCAAACCGATACGACGTCCTTGCTGCACGCATCAGCGTGTATGGCACACCTATCAATTGAAGTTCAGGCAAGGATACGCAATATCAGTTATAATCATTATGATGATAATGACGATGATAATAATCATGACAACTTTATGTTTGTTAGTTATTGTTATCATTATCATCATTACTATTATTATTATTATTACCATCATTATATTATTATTATCATTTTATTTTTTATTATTATTATTATTAATAATAATAATATTATTATTATTATTATTAACACTATTATGATTATCATTATTATCATTATGGTACACTCTATGTTGAGTTTCCTCTTCTGTGTTACCACTACTCTATCAGGGGGTCCTGCCAATATTCCATGTACATGTATTACTCTATAATACAACTTGCCTGCCGTTGCTAGGTTCCCATTTGTATTTAGGCCTACATACTGTAACAGAAGAGAATGTTGTTAAATCATAATATCACTAAATAAACCGATATCGTCAAATAGACTTTGAATTTCTCTTAGAATTGTACGCTCTTTAAACTTTCATAAGTGCTTTCTAATCATCTGAAAAAGTTAAAAGCTGTATCTTCATCTCAACCAAAAGCACCCTCTAAAGAATGTGGTAAATATCCCTTGTGTAAATCATATACAAATGTTGATACTGCAAGTTTATGCACATCAAAAATATCTATTACTCCGAGGCTATACCACATTATGACCCACAACGTGTAGATACTTTATTGTTAACCACATATTCAACTGACTATCGTTTTTCTATAGTAATTTTGTGTTATGTGGATATGGAAAAATAAACAACACACGGGTCTCGTGCTCACTATGATATTACAAGTTCACTTTCAACGTATTCTTGCATACGGGCCAGCAGAACTCAAGTGTTATTATAGTTTACATATTGAAATGTCAGAATATGGAGATCAAACTAAATTTGACAAAAAAAGAAAGGAGACGTCTTGTACTTTCCTTACAGACAAAATAAGAAAAAAAGATATAACCCAACGAAAACCGCATACACAATATCAAGACTGATGCTATAGGAGAGACTACAGGTAATATAACCAGAACGTTTTCATTAAAAGTTTCCTCGATAAAAGTAGAAATGAGCTAATAAATCACCAATAACTCACTGTCATAACTACTCTTGATTGTGTCTTCATCAAGAGCTGTGTAGTGTATTTTCAGGTCACTCATTGCGATCGATTCAGCCGCACCGCTTTCACTATCCGTAGACAGGATCTTGAAGGAAGTATTGGTATCTCGGAAACTATCGACGTTGAGCGGCATTTGGGTCGTTGAATTCGTCTCAACCCGGAGGCCATTCATAAAGATCTGCAGTTCCTGCACCTGGTCCCTATATGTCACGTCGTAGTGCGCCCATTCGGCATTCACGGTCGATGTCAACACGGCCGAGCGGGTATTCGCGTCGATCTGCCAGGCAAGCTTCCCACCCCTTAATGTGACTTGAAGAATCGGGGAGAGAAAGACGTAGAAAGGGTCGCTCGAGGTGGACGGCGCCGCGCCCTGAACCCGCAACCAGAACGAAACAGTGAAGCCCTCAGCGCAGCTACAGGCGGAATCCGTGAGACAGCTCCAAACGTGCGGTTGCATGTCTACGCTGGTGTTGCCATTGGTTGTGGCGTTCAGGGCACATATCCGGTGAACGCGATTTGGCCCTTTCACCTTGCCCAGATCACCCCTGGAATGTTTAAGAGACAGACGATCCCATTAGAGCTCATTTCAGTTCCCCACCTCCATAGATTGACATTGTCAAAAAGAAATTAAAAACTAATAATATTTAAAGAACAGAACTGATGATTATGTATTGTGGATTATCTTTACTCGTACTTGATTAAATATGTTTGTTTGGTTTTTTTTTGACAGTTGTAAAGCGCTTCGAAACATGTCTGTCTCAAGCGCTATGTAAATTTTCTATTTTGTTATCATTAGTAGTAGAGCTCCTCCCTGTACATTTGAGACGAGCCTGACATGCAAACTTAACGATACGCCCGAGGGAACCGAAAACCTATTTACTGGTTTTAAGTGGTGCGTTTTATCCTTTAATGAATTGACGTAGATACATTAATGGAAAACATAATGTTTCCGAATATTATTCGACTCTTCTAGTTTTCAATAACTGTGTACAAACTGAAAGAAATTCTTCCTTATTAAACGTAAGTGTAACCCTTCAGTTACAGTCTCTCTGACTCGAAATTGCCCGACATCGCCCTACATCTCGAATGAGCTGACCGCCTTTCACTCAGTCTATAATCATTGATAATGTTCTATCTCTTTATTATTAGTGATAATAATAATACAGGGTATACTTCTAGGGCGCCAATTCCACCACATGACTAATGTGTTTAAGGGGTAGTGAGAAAAGGTGAATTATGAAATACAAAAATCATTACACACACATGTACATGAAAGTAAATGGAACAATAACAAAAGACAAATAAGAAACTATTTAATGTAAAATTCTACTGGAAAGCAGTTATTAACAATTGAGTCTTGAGGGTAGCTTTGAAGCAGTAAACATTCAAAATGTAACGGAAAACTTGAGGCAGCTGATTACACAGGACGGCTGGTGTACTTTTCTATTCTTTTCTAGCCTAGATGAACGCACACTTGCGCGTTTCTTTTTTTTTGTTTTGTTTTGACACTATTGTGTATTATGTGGGTATATGTGTAGGGGTCATGTTATCAGTCATATAAGATAAAAAGTTTATTTTTGAACTGCTTAATTTGTTTAGTGTACTTAACCTTTTCATGGAATGTAGTTGAAGAGGCTGCACCATGCACGTCCGCTTTTAGCAGTTCCTCTATTTTACATTTCTAGTCTTCTATGAAATAATTGTCATGTATTTCTATATAGCATAATATTCCATCGAAAATACTGTTATTTCATCGTTTTTTAACATACATGAATATTGTTTGAAAATGAATCAGAATTGGAAACACTGAAATGCATATAAAAGTACAGTGTACACTGCATTCAGGATGTAATTTCTTCCATCAATATCATTGGTTAGAATGAAAGTGCGTCGAAATGAGGGGACGGGGTAGTTTTGTTCCTGATGGAAACTAAGAATGAGGTTGAAGGGAAAAGACTATCAGCGTAATTACATATCTTCGATGAGCATACCTAAACCTCATCAATTTTACCGTTATTGTGGTTGGAGACCATGGTGAAAATTTGACCAAGTAAACAATAACAGGTTTATTAAGAAATTTCAGACCGAGAATATACGTGGTTCACCCTTTTCCCATGTGTTATAGTGGATGAAATTGAAACACAGGATATTGGCTATAGAGTCTGTTAAGGATGAAATTTCTGCAGTATTGAAAAAAGGCCGGTAAATTATGGCAGGTAGTACACACAAAAGAGGAGGGGGGGGGGGGGCTAGTGAAAGCAGACATGTAACTGGACGTCATTCTGGTTTGTACATATCGGAACATGATGCGAAAGAATGGGTTTTCGATGCGAGTGCGCCACTGTTGACGGCGTGCAAACAATGATCGCTTCTCGACATTCGCTGTGCCTGCCCCAGACAATTTTTAGCTTTCCTTGTCAATATCTGCTACCACTGCAGCTTCTTACTGCAATGTGCACCACGTACCGCGTCCGTTCCGGTTCTTTTGTTTCTCCCTCCCCCTCTCTATATTCTATCTATCTATCTATCTATCTGTCTGTCTTTCCGTATATGTTCACATTCACGTTTATTTAAAATCAGAAAATAGTGCATGATAATTATAGAGAGACGACAGACAGATATTTTATATAGGACGTATTATATATATATATATATATATATATATGGAGAGAGAGAGAGAGAGAGAGAGATTATAATCATACATACAACACCTAGGTCTTCATGAGTTAGTTTTCTCAGGGTTCGTAATAATTATGTGCTGTGTAGGTTTTCTTCTGTAAAATCATACACGCGAGACGAAAATATATAATAGATTATATTTAACAGCAACACACCAATATCTGATTGTAAAAAAAAAAAAAAAAAAACAAGACAAAAAGTTAGTTGCGCTATTTCAGTTGGCAAATGCTTAGGTAGACTTGGATGTGTTTCTTATAGTAGTTAAAAATATTCTCTATACGATATTTGACTTTTTGTTATAACACATTTAGAAATAACAAAACATCTTGTGTTTCAAGAAAATTATCATAAGATGTACTTTTAAGCCGTCGAAATCCGGCCCGACAGATTGTTGTTTGTTTGTTTGTTTCATTTTCCATCTCAGAATATGGCTGGCTAGCCCATATATTCAGCCCCCCCCCCCCCCCCCTCAGCTGGTCTTCCGGTCTTCCATGGGATCTTGTTGGATGTGGATGTGTGGGCTATCACTTAACCGGGTTAAACACCCTGCTCTTTGTGATGAATGAATAAAGGAGACCCTTTTCGTGCACGAGTTGTGACTCTCTCACACACGGGGCCTCCATCTTTGTCCTTTCCGAGGGACAGGGACACCGAGAAAAATTGTAAACGAAACGGCAAAATAGGTATTTTTGACTTTTTACCCAGTGATTTCTATTCAAATGGGTATTTTCTTCCTCCCTCTCCTTTTCTTCGGACACCTGAAAAAAAAAATCTAAAATGGGGGTACAAAATATATGGGAATTAACCAAATCCAGTGATCAAAATTCCTGCAGGGTTTAAAAGCTCACTCTTTATCCGTGGTTATTTCATTTGTGACCGTGCATCACAAACGAAGAAAAAGTCGCACACACTGTTTTTGTGCGACGACTGAAATTAGGTGAAACAGGTCAACCGAGCCGATCTTGACTTTTTCATATTTTCTGAAGGAGCAAGTCTTCTTCTACATTATGCTAAAATTTGGGATCATAAAACGGGCAGGGAAGTGTATTTTTTTAGCAGTTTATCTTGAACATTTAGTGTGATTAAATGCGCTTTAAAGTCCCCTTTTCATTTCCTAACTAGAAATGTCGCTTTGGCGACTGGTATGCCTCCGCCATAATACATGATTTTCCCAATAGGTCTAGATAGTACATGTGGACAATGTGTGACTACATTTTCACAAAATTGGCAAAATATTGAAATAACAAATTTCTCACAAATGTGTTGAATGTTCACCTTCCTTGACCTAGGTTTAATTGGATGAATAGGAGAGCATGTATCTAGGGATTTAAGGACTTTAACTCGACTTTAACCCATTCATACATTTAGGCATTGAGTAATTTTCAAGGTACAGGTGTGGAGAATTGGTGTGAATTTCTGAATTGAATAGTAAATTGTTACCATTTTCATCTGGCCCTTGACCCTAAAATTCATAAGATAATCACTTTCAGGTAGAACATGCATAATACAGTGTATGTACTAAGTTTCAAGATAACTTGAGCCACTTCCGAGATATGGAGGAAAAAGTTAGTTCAGCACTTTCACTTGATCTTTGACCTTTTGACCTTTGAGGCAAAAAAAAAGAAGAAAAAAAAACTTTCCAGAGAATTTCTATTAGGTTACACATGCATACACCAAGTGCAAAAAAAAAAATATAACCCTGCTGGCATTACATAAATATGAGGGAAATAGTAAAATTTTGAAGTGTTGCACTTGACCTTTGACCCCTGACCTTTGACCCCATGAACCCTACATTCTCTAGATACAATCAATTCCAGTCAGTACATGTATATACTATGTTCCATGAAGATACCTTGAACAATTTTCCAAGGTACGGAGAAAAAAAAGAAGTTTTAATATTTTTACTTGACCTTTTGACCTTTGACCTTTGACCTCATGACCTAAACTTTCACCAGAGAATCTTCATTGGGTAATACATGTATACACTAAGTTTCAAGAAAATATCTTCAGGCATTCAATAGATATGGTGAAAATAGTGATATTTTATGTATTTGACCCTGACCTTTTGACCTTTGACCTTTGACCTCATGACCCAAACTTTCACCAGAGAATCTTAATTGGGTAATACATGTATACACTAGGTTTCAAGAAAATATCTTCAGGCATTCAATAGATATGGTGGAAATAGTGAAATTTTATGTATTTGACCTTGACCTTTTGACCTTTGACCTTGAGCATGTGCACCCAAAAGTTGATAGGCACAACTTCACCCCCTAATACACATACACGCCAAGTTTCATTAGGATACCACAACAGGTTTTGATAGTTACCTTGTCCACAAAATTCATTACGGACGGACGGAAGGACGGACGGACGGACGGACGGACGGAAGGACGGACGGACGGACGGACGGACAACCCGAAAACATAATGCCTCCGGCACCACTTCGTGGCGGAGGCATAAAAACCATGTACACACTCTTCACTTTCAACTCCTATAACTTTTCAAAGGATAATGTCACTACCTTGAAAGTTGGCATTAAGTAAGGACAGAATGTGTTCATAAGTCATGCTTAATTTCAGCTTAATCTGATAATCCCTTCATTGTTATTACTCCGGTGGTTTACATCCTGTTTTTTGTCCCATTTGTCGCACAACCAGCACGGCTTGGTAAAGATTAAGCGCTTGAATAGACAGTGTACTTCAGAGCCTCTTTTCTCAGTTCACACTTTTCCTGAGTGTGTGCTTTCTTTCCAATATTTAGATGTAGGTTAGGAGAGTCCATTTGATTTGTGTAATACATCATTTTAAAGCTAAAAGTCTGCTCTTTCAGAATATGCTTTTAACTAAAATTTCATGTCTGGCGACTTTTTGTTTGTTTTGTGGTGCAGGGTCACATATTCTTGAGATAACGTGGATGAGGCAGAGGGAGGGGTGCGTGTCTTGAGGTAGGATGCTGGAATGAAAGTTCACCTGTTTAAAGAGAAGTAAGAATTGAGCACGCAGCATAGGCGCCGGAAGTGGGGGGGCAGGGGGGGCGGCCGCCCCCCCCCCCCCCCCCCCAATCCAAAAAGTGGGGGGGGGGGGGGGCAAAACGCATTTTTGCCCCCCAAAAAAGCCCCCCCCCCCCCAAAAAAAAAAAAAATAGTAATAATAAAAATAAAAATAAATGAATGAATAAAGAAAGTAAAATAAATATGTATATATATGAACAAAAGGGAAAAAATATGGCTACAAACGGCAGCTTTTGGACTGTAAAATGTCAAAATTTTCAAGCTCGGTCGCTTCGCTTGCTCGCATCCAGCAGTTGAGCACGATGCGCCTCCCCCTTAATTTCTAAAGCGAAAAACATAGCTACGACGGCAGTTGTTGGACTCTAGAATGTCAAAATTTTCAAGCTCGCTCGCTTCGCTCGCTCGCATTGAATCGTCATGCCATTCTCCTAATGTTGCTGACAGTAATTGCCAGTAGTTGCGCCCGATGCCCCCACCCCTTAATTTCCAAAGCGAAAAATGAATATAGCTACAAACGGGAGTTTTGGGACTGTAAATTAATGTCAAAGTTTTCAAGCTCGCTCGCTTCGCTCGCTCGCATTGAATCGTTATGCCACTCTCCTAATGTTGCTGCCAGTAATTGCCAGCAGTTGCGCCCGATGCCCCCCCTTAATTTCCAAAGCGAAAGATATAACTACAAACGGTATTTTTTGAACTGTAAAATGTCAAAATTCTCAAGCTCGCTCGCTTTGCTCGCTCGCATTCAATCGTTATGCCATTCTCCTAATGTTGCTGCCAGTAATTGCCAGCAGTTGCGTTACACGATGCGCCGCCCCATTAATTTCCAAAGTGAAAGATATAGCTACAAACCCCAGTTTTGGGAATGTAGAATGTCACATTTTCAAGCTTGCTCGCTTCGCTCGCTTGCATTGAATCGTTATGCCATTCTCTTGATGTTGCTGCCAATAATTGCCAGCAGTTGCGCCCCCATTTATTTCCAAAGCGAAATATATAGCTGCAATTAAAACTCCAGTTTTGGAACTTTAGAATATCAAAATTTTCAAGCTCGCTCGCTTCGCTCGCTCGCATTTTATTGTTATGCCATTCACCTTATGTTGCTGACAGTATATAATTTGTCGATCGTTTCACACCGTCATTCCATAATCCATGTAAGGAAAACTTACAATGTTCCTCAATGACTGTGTTGTTGAATGTATCACATTCCGTAATGTATTGTAGTCCCATTATTGCTCACGCACACACGCACTTGTAAGCATACAGACCGTCTAAAATTACTTTATGGTGCCCCCCCATGTTTCGACCCACCGTACGCCACTTTTATATATATATATATATATATACATGTATATGTATATATATATATATATGTATATATATATGTATATATATATGTATATATATATATATATATGTATATATATATATATATATATATATATATATATATATATATATAATAGATGAGTGTGCGTGTGTGTGTGTATGTGTGTATGTGTATATTGTGTAACATATGCATGGTCTAATCTTGAGCCCCCTCCAATGTTTGCCCCCCCCCCCCCCCCCCAATCCAAAACTGCTTCCGGCGCGCCTGGCACGCAGAGTTCCGGATTAAAGGGAATATCCAGGCAGGAGAAAAAAAAATCGAAATGCCTGTGAAAGGGGGTGTTGAGGAAGGGTAATGTGCCTGAGCGTACCCTAAATATTATAAATAACATTGATTGGGCATGATGGGGGGGGGGGGAGGTGTATATCATATGTATGCATATTTGTAAGTGTGTTCAAATTTCTGCTCGTAGGACCCTATATTCCTTATGATAAAATGTATACAATTTGAAAATGTTAAATGGACATGAAAATTATACACAACTGTAAAGAGAGCCTATATGCATTTCACGTTTACCTCCATTATGAGCTCTTTTTTCCGCTCTCATTTTTCTTTTACACATTGTAGCGCCCTGCTCCCCCCCCCCACAAAAAAAAAACAAAAAAAAAATGTTTGAATGCTTCATCCATTGCTAAGCAATACCAGTACTCCATCTTTTAGCTGGTTAGACAACCCTTAATCATTCATAAACATTTAAATGTGATAGCACTACCTTTACACTCTTCTCGCGCTTGATGGACATAATAATGGCGTCCCAAGCACGCATGCACGCATCGCTCCCCTTTCATGTAAAAGTCACGTCACTACTACAAAGTTCTCATTTGCAGCTTTTCAGTTCTCTTTATTTATTCATAGGTTACTAACAATCGATCGATATGTTAGACTCAATTACTGGCTGATTATGATAATACTAGAAATGACAACGACTTGCAGCACAGGCGACAATTTCCAGTTATTACTGTATGCTCTCTAAAAAGGAGAGAAATATTTGTCACGTAATATATTTTTGGGTGTGATTTTGCCTTCTGCCATCCACAATTATTGTCCAAAATAGTTTGCAAGTCTCTTCTTATCATACCCTTAATTCTTTACTTCTGTTTTCTTCATTATCGTAGATTTGGTAGAGTTTGTTGTCAAGTAGTATACATGATGATCGACAAGTAATATTTGATTGTCGCTCGCTGCATGATTTTGATAATGACGTGGTGTAACAGTTTACCATAACAAGAGTTCTACATTTCTTGCGCTTAATGATTCCTGTTTAATCTGTATATAGGGCTTTCTACCATTGTATTTGGCTCTGTTGGCCCTCGCAAAGCCTTTGTTTGCTTCGCATTTTTAGATATAATTTTTTTCAATGAGTGGTGAATATCTATTTTTTTCATCCAATGGAGCATTTACCTTTGTACGCATACAATACCATGGCACAAATTGATAATAATTCATATGGGGCAAATTGATTGAAGACTGAGAAAACGGCAACTGAAAAAAAAAAATAGATTAAACGTTAAAGATTTCATGAACCAATCAAATTGATGATAACCCATCTTTTCATCGGCTCGCGTTGCTATGGAGAATTGTCCCTCATTTCCTGGAAAATAATCTTGAATTTTTTTCTCCTGTTCAAAAAATAATTCATAATTTGGCAAATCGATTGAAGACTGAGAAAATAGCAATTGCCAAAAAATTAAAAATAAAACATTAAAAATTTCATGAGCCAATCAGAAAATGATACTTTCTCGTTTCATCCGCTTGGGTTGCTATGCGGATTTATATGATATTACGCAGGATTTGTCCTTCATTTCCTGGAAAATAATCTTGAATTTATCTTTCCTGTTCAAAAAGAAAAAAAAACTGCTCGACTGTCTGGTATGGCAGTTACGTTAGAAAAAAAAAACAGAATTATATAATAAGCGAGGGAGGTACTTTTGGTTCGACATTATTTTATTTTGAATACAAATGACGAATGCAGTCAGACGAAAGGGCTGAGCAGAAAAGAGTTTGCTTCTTTGCTTGTGATGTTTGAGCCTGGCAATGTGTACCCGATCGATTTTTTTAAGAGCGACTTTTTCTGTCCATAAAATGTTAAATAAATGTCCATCAAATTAAAATTTCACGAGGGACACTACTGCCCTATCTCTCTCTTCTCTCTCTCCTTATCTCTTTTCTTTTCTCTCATTTTACTAGTATATGTATGTCTCCCTCTCTCTCTCTCTCTCTGTGTCTATATATATATATACATATATATATATATATATATATATATATATATATATATATATATATATATATATATATATATATACAGACACCACACACAGAGGTTACACCCCCTAACGACTTAAACAGGCCCGTGAAAAAGACCTGTAACAGGGAGCAATACAAGGCAAAGTGAACTACTACGCCTATCCAATAGGCGTACTGTATTTTGTGCTTTATCTGCTACCGGCGGTAGGCAGACTGACAGACCCAACGGATTATATATACTTGGTGATACTATCCTTCTATGAAGAGTACTCGATATCCTCAAAGGAAGAGCTTTAGACAGAAGTACTGGAACAAGTTCACGCGGTTGACTCCAGGTTCATCCGTTCATGAGTTGTAATAAATACGGATGAACCTGCAGCCAACTGCGTGAACTTGTTCCAATACTTATATATATATGCTATTCATTAATATACTTTACACTCTTCCTAATCGTAATTATGTATAACCTTAAACTATTCTTATTCCTCCAGATTAACTATGTATTTTCATTTTATATGATTCGTTTTCTTTTAATCATGACTGAATGCTTAAGCAATAGACAAAGTGTTTTTTTTTTAATAGTAGCACCCACTTAAAAGCACCTGAAAAATAAAAACAAGAACTAGAAAGCAAACCTAATCCGAATGTTTGTTAAAAGAAGACTATTCGGTTTCAACGGATGCGTGTTCCATACCTGCAAATGAAGCAATAAGAGCAAATGTGGATGTTTCTCTGAGTGCCCTAACCATATTTACTTGAATTTGCACTGTAATATAACTTTAAGTTTTCATATCATACGTACTGATTGATAATCCAAACGTTTCCAGAGAACTTATGATTGCATCGGAAGAAATATGTAGTATTGACTTATTGCTTTGCTATTATTCTTTCACCTTTTCCGTCAATATTCAAAGTTTTCAAGTGTTTTACATGCCTTATTTCATACTTCAGAAAGCTTCCCCATAAATCAATGTCACGATAAGGGAAATACATGAAAAGGACAAACCATTTGTTATTCGTTGAAAGACTAAAGACTTCGAAACATTTTTTCTCAAATTTATCATCAGTCTTATGGATAATTCATTTATGTGTATGTGTTAATAAGAGATGTAGGTGTCAAATGCGACACAGGCTATCAACTTTGGTTGTCCTCGTGACGGTCTCTGTGTCGCTCAAGGTTTAAACTGCTTGTAAATTGATTGCTTCCTTGGAACGGCTAAACCCAAGGTTGAGCCAGCTCAATGCAAAATCGAAATTTAAAGTGTGATCTCATTAAACCCATTTCTCGACTGAAGGGACTTGTCAGCTAATAGCTTCGAGCAGAATGGTTTCCTCCGTGTGTAAAAACAACAACAACAAAACGTATTGGGTTTGCTTTGCATGTCACTAGAAGTTACTACAAAAGCGCAACACATGCAACATGCAACAGTTTTTAGCAAATTGCATGCAAAGCAAACTAATTTAAAACGCTACTCAATATGAAAATACGTTTTATCATTTACGATAGGAGCAGCATCCTGATTCTCTCTTTTTACGTCATGTCTGGTGATTAATTGCAATGAGAGACTATCTAACAATGCAGAATATTACCAATAGCAGCAACATAACACTGCACGTAGTAAACACGCGTCGGAAAAGAAAAGGCTTGATTCGAAGGCGTCACGGCGGAAATGGTGCGCAATATTGGCGTGTATTGTCAGGTTATGATATATAGGGAGAGCGATTTAAACTGGTTCGAGCACTTACAAAAAGGAAATAGACACGAGGAAATGTAAGACTATAAAAATATAAAGATTAAAAAATTACAATTCATAGCAAGCCCTCTCAATTATAATCATTGCCACCCCCCCCCCCCTCTCTCTCTCTCACGCAATGGTAAAGCGATATAAAACACTGTCGGTTAAAGTATTTCATTAAAAGAAGATATGATTATGAATGGAATGAGTCGAAGCATAAATGACTAAAGGAAAGCTAAAGTAATGGAGACCCGAATCAGTTTAGAAATCTAAAGACTGTGGAAGCAAATGATACATTTACAGAAACATGATGTGGTTCAAATCGACCACGTCATGACGTTACAGCGATAAAAAATAAGACAACGAGCAGCTGATTAGAGAAATATAGAGAAAAAACGCAAAATATGCAAACACTTGCTTCACATACACACACACACTATAAGTTTAAGAGCACACGCAGAGGAGAATGTCAATTCGTTTTCCTGGCAAACCTATTAAAATTGAAATCAATCTTTTTCCTAGTAGTTTTTTTTTTCTCTCTTCTCTTCTCTCGACTCATATTCCTTTCTCCTCTCCTCTTTTTCTTCTTTCTTCCCTTCCTCTTCTCCCTCTTTTTGGACCTCTGTTATAGCCGACGAGAATCAATAATAATAGAACATCATTATTATGATAATTATGTCTGTGAAGCGAATATGCTTACATGGGAATTCTATTTTGGGGGGCGAAAAAAAGGATCAAAACCATCAAAAAAACACCTGGCGATGGTTAAACAAGAGTCAGTTTCAGACACCCAGGCTACAAATACTAGTTGTTTCTCACCCTCGTACTGTGCCCACCAGGTCGCCAGTCAGTGGATGGACCTTCTTCACTGCTGCTGCTTCAGAGTGATCTCTGCAATCCCACGTGCCCCACTGGCCGCCGGAATTCCAGTCGAGCTCACTGAGGGACCAGTGATGGGCCGGCTCGGGTAGCATCGTAGTCTGAGCAGCCGTTCCTGCTGAGGGCATGGTATAGAATAAATTACCAAGATGCTTTTAAAGCTTTATACCCCCATTCCACAGAGATTTACTTTTCTCATTGGTCACTCATCGGAATCAAAGTTTGTTGCTTCCGGCCACCCACCGAAGTGTATCGGATCGCATTCTGATGAATCCAACTCGGTTGGTCAACTATCATTATAAATGTCAGACATGTTGCGCGTGATCCTTATCGGACGATCTTGCCTCATCGGATCACTGCCCGACATGTCTGGCACTGACCTGATTGTTAACCAACAAAAGTCGGATTCATCGGACTGTGATCCGATACACTTCTGTGTGTGGCCGGAAGCGGTAAACTTTGCTTCTGATGAGTGACCAATGAGAGAAAATCTCTGTAGACTGGGGGTATCATATGACATTGTGGTGAGGGCACAAGTTTTGGAGCGATAGGTTCCATCATCTTTGCTCTTGATTGCGTGATCGAGTAGATAATATCATAATGATATAATTCCTCGTGTGAGCGAGCTCGTGTATTATAAGGCCAAATAAACTCACGTCAGCAAAAAGATACAAAGAGTGGTCGCTTTGGTTAGACGGCTATTATCTTAGTATCATTATGTCAATGTATGTGGCATTGCAACTTTTTCATATACCGTCATCAGAAAGCTGACCTTATCTGTCCTTCCCACTAACAAAACAGCACCCAAACAAGCACGCAAAACACACAAAAGGGCATAGTAAACTCTTAAGTTGATTTCAAAGAAATGAAAGAAATATTCGAACACTCGTGACTGCGTAATCTTACCACCCAAAACATAAATGATAAAAATGTATAGGAATAAAAATAGAAAGGTTTATTCATTGGGGTCTATCCCCTGGACAATTACCCCGGACCCTTCCCCCTGACCTTAATCCTTATCCTAATCCTGAACCTAATCCTAACCATAACCCAAACTCTAACCCAAAACCAAACTCTAACCCAAAACCAAACCCTAACCCTAATCTTTACTATAACCTTATCGAAGACCAATATTTAGCCGGGGGGGGGGGGGAGGCAATTGCCCTCTGGGGGTATCAATTGCCCTGATACGATTTATGCGTATCATACCTCGTAGCCCACGAGCTAAATTTGCGTTTTAATATTACAAACGTATCCGGCCAATTACCCCCAGAGGGCAATTACCCCACGGCTAATATACTGGTTAGTTGTAAGGTTGTAATTAGAGTAAAGATTAGGGTTAGGGTTAGGTTTAGGGTTAGGAGTTTGGGTTAGGGTTAGAAATAGGTTCAGGATTAGGATTAGCGCCACGGGAAGAGTCCGGGATAATTGCCCGGGGGGTAATTGCCCTCGACCCATTAACAGACAAATTCAAGGTGAGATTTCTTACTTGTGTAATTGCAGAGCAGTCTCATCTCCATATCCAGGCAGGTGTTAGAGGAATTCTTATTCGTGTTGCATCGAAGAACTCCGTTTTGACACGGCACATCGAAGGATAGTTCTGTCTCATTCAGTTCAAGCCTAGAGTACATGGCTCTGCATTCGGTCAGCTCAATAGTATCGCATTCCTACATCAATAGAAATGATGCGGTACGACACGAGTGGGGCAAGTTTGAGTTTGAATCATTTTTAAGGGAAATGGAGATTTATAGATGAAATGATATCAAAGGACACCTCCGGATGACTTTCAGACTTTTACATATGAACAATATAAATAGGTTACACTGTCACTGGGTGCCGAGTTTCAGAATTTGTATAGTGATTGGGTTGAGGAATAAAAATGTTTTCAAAATTGAAGGCAAATTGCAATGAACAAGGATGATGACATGCGACCTCTTCATGAGAATGCATGAGTTGGGGCTCAAGGAAGCAGAACAAAAAAAAAAAGAAGGCATGCATAAATTTTACACAGGTGAACTTGTTTGTTAAGCATGTCGTTTTGTAATGGAATTACATTGCTACATTTCTGAAATATGTGAGGCTCCTATGTCATCATCTTTGTTCAGTGTAATTTGTTTTGGGTTTTCAGAGTGTTGATTTCTCTGCTCAAGGACCACAATAAATTACACAAATCTATACATGGAGCTGTTGATTTATGTTCTACAAGATGTGAAATTATGAAAATCGTCTGGAATTCCCCTTTAAAGACGTTAAATACATCACCAACAGCACAAACTGGGGACAGGGGTATATTATATCTGGTTTAACCCGTTGAGGACGAGTTCCGAGTATTATCGACTCGGGCAGGTGTCTAGAAATGCGTGTTGTAGCAAAATCAGTCCGTCCTCAACTTCTCGCAACAGCAATGAGTGAAATCGAAAAAAAAATGATGTAGCTACTTGTATTTCTGTCTAATCAGTTTTCATCACACACAAACACACACTCAAGCTCATTTTGTCTTTGTCTTTCTGTTCGTCTGTTATTTTTTTCTTTACTCTTCTTTGACTATTAAGAAAAACGAAGATCACTTGGAACATCATGATTATTATTAAGTATACCACATCACACCGGAGACACTAAAAAACAAGGGCATATTGATCACAAACTGCAAAAGGTATTATATAATAAGTAGTATTTTATACACTCTCAACATTACAGCCAAACAGCTTTAAAACAACAACAACAACAAAGAAAATTAAAAATGAAAACGGATGGGAAATTATCATCACCAACATTCGAAATTAATTATCTGTCCTTATTTACAAATATTAGCATGAGATACTGCAAAGATTGATTTTAAAATGTTATGTAGCTTTACTTGATTATGTAAGTTCATGCTGCATTCATGGTATTTTCATTACAGAAATGTTAATAGAACCACTACTGTTTGATCTCTAGACACACGTCACAAAATTTAATATAATATGTTGAAACTTTAGATAAATGAATAAATGACTGGTATAAACAAAAATGATAATATTTTCATATGCCTTCTTTCTTTTAATCTTGAAAAACGCATCACCCTGTCTGGATACGCACACACACGCGCAAACCGAACATACACGCAAACCAAACATACATGCAAACACACACACACATGCAAACACACACACACACACACGGAAGAGAGGTTTATTACAGTGGCATCAAAAAGATTTTTAAGCATGATATGACACGCAGGAAAGTGTCTCTCAGAAGCCAGTGAATTCCAATTGATTGTCATCAATCACTTTAGTTTTCACTTCAATAAAGATAATCCAATGCATTCACGTTTGGCATGATATATTACACTCTGGTGCTGGCTGGGCACGAAATTGATTCTGCATCGCGAATTTCCCAATCCTTGTTTTTGTTAGCTGAAAAGTGCTGGGATTATATCGCAAATCCCTTTTCACAAATTTCCAGCAATACAAGGTCGCATAACGTAACTGGCGACAAGGATGGATATAATTTTCATTTCTATGAGCACTTTAGGATCGCGTTTGCACTTCCATGACAACATCTCTAAATGAAAGAAAATGTACACACTGGTCTATGGGCCTGATCACAAGGTGGTTTATGGATTGTGGTTGCTTTCCTTTTAATAGTAATAGTCCACACACACCTGTGTATTGTGAGTAGCAAGCACGCAATAAATGCTCTCTCTTCATTAATATGTAATATTCCTCAATACAAATCAACACACTTTTTAACAATACAATCAAATTGAATCATTTACAGAGTGAATTAAATAAAAATGTTAATAGGCGCACATGTTTGTGCAAAAAGACAACCAAAAAAAAAAAAAAAACATATTGAAGCAGAAATTCCGATACAAAAAAGAAATCACCCGAGTCTTAAATAGTTGCAGTGATAAGGATTCCCAAAGACCACTGAACGCGTGATACATCGCCTACGCCAACAGAGTTATATGTACATAGTTAACACAAGAAGCTAACATATCCTTGGCTGACTACTATATTGTACTATGATAGCGCAAGCCAGGTCTTGGAGAGCCTTAAAGGAGACCTCCGGATGATTTTCAGATTTTTACATTTGAACAACAGTTACTATAGATTAGTTGTACTGAGGACAGAGTTTCAAAATTTGTGATGATTGGGATGAAGAATAAGAATATTTTCAAAATTTAGAACAAATAATTGCAATGAACAAGGATGATGACATGGCAGAGTCACCATAAGAATGCATCAGTTGGGTCTCAAGGAAGCAGAACAAAAGAAGAAGGCATGCATAGATTATACACAGGTGAACTCGCAAGCAAACGGTATTGTAATGGAATTACACTGCTACTTTCTGAAATATGTGAACCTCCTATGTCATCATCCTTGTTCAGTGTTTTTCAAAGTATTGTTTCTCTGCTCAAGAACCACAGTAAATTCCACAAATCTATACATGGAGTTGTCGATTTATGTACTACATGATGTGAAATCATGAAAATCGTCTGGAATGTCCCTTTAAAGAAACTTTTACGAAGGGGCGTGCGAGGTTTGCCTATTTTGCAGTTGTTTTATTCCATGAACTATAGACTCACACCATGTCTGTGATTTTAACTACCTTTGGGTATTCAGGCCATCAGATTGATATGTCTTTTCATAAGTCTGAATGTACGTGCCTGTACAAGAAAGGTACACTGCTAAAAATCCGATGAAACACCGAGCTGGTGTTAAATTTTCGGTGCTCATTTGTGGTGTTAGATCAAGACCTCAGGGTGTCACTTCAAAATATAAAATCTTTTTTTGAATAGTTTCTTAGTTACTATTTTTCTTGTTGATTTTGAACTTCAACAAGACGATCAAGAATTTTCCGATAAAGTACATTGTTTTTGAAAAAAAAAGAAAGGTGTGAACACGTTTACACCACAGTAACACCAGTTGATGTGGTCTCCTATTGAAGCTGACATTGACATTAACACCATCAATATCAAATCAACATCATGCGGTGTCATTGTTGAATTAACACCAGCGCAGTGTCAAAAATATCACGAGCTACAGTGTCAAATTAGCACCATGAAGTGCCAGGTGAACACTTTTCAACACCATCATAACATACTTTCTACACCTGTGGGTGTGGTCCTCCATTGACACTTGATCGGTGCTAGATTTTTACACCCGTGGTGTTAAATCTAAAACCGATCTTTTTGCAGTGTATAGTAACTGAATTGAGGGGAGACTGCAGATTCCTTCCTTCCTTCCCCACTAATCGTTCTATCTATTTATTTTTTTTTCTTCCTTTCCATTGGTCAAGAGAGCTGCCTCATGATTGTTAATGTGCATCTGTGTGTGTACTACACTGGGTTTTTTTTTCTATCTCTTAGGCAAATTGCCCATGCAGTCTCTTTTTAGTTTTGCAATTCGTTTTATATTATATATTATTGTGTCTGCACGAGACATATTGTGACTATCTATGGTGTAGCAGTAACAGCATGTTTCATTCATTCCATAGTCAGCCATCTCACCGCCACCCTTCCACTGTCAAGTTCTTATCGTTCTCTGGTTTCTTTCTCTCATCATGATCTTTGATACGCCGACAGCTACTTTCTGTTCCTACTTCCTTTCCGCTCTCCCCGTCATTCATCATCACCTCATCACACCATATCAGCAATACATTGTAAACAACACCGGAAAGTCACCGGGTCATGTTTTGTAAATATAATGTACAGTGATACATCAAATGTACATGTGTTTGATTGATATACTGGAGAACAATGAATAAAGCACACTTGCGTTTTGACTCCAGAGCAAAGCAGTCATGCCTCCTTCATTCTCTCACTGAGTCTTAGAGTCCGACTTCATCCTCACACACACATAAAAACATAAAAATGGCGACGAGGATGCTTACTCCGCCTGCTCCCTTCGATATTTCGGCCAGAGCATCGCATGCTTGGTCGAAGTGGAAAACGGCATTCGAGTACTACATTGCCGCTACGGGAGTCACAGAAGATGCAGCAAAACGGGCAATTCTTCTTCACTGCGTTGGACCAGATGTGCAGCAGCTTTTTGCCACGCTGAATGGGGGAACATCTTACAACTCCGCTATGTCAGCCTTGACTGGCTATTTTGTGCCGAAGAAAAACGTTGCTTTCGAGAGACACTCATTCCGCCAATGTGAGCAACGTGACAGCGAGTCTGTTGATGAGTACTACATGAGGCTTAAGACGCTCTCCTCCACGTGTGAATTCGGTGACAACGAGGACGACCACATTCGAGATCAGTTCATTGACAAATGCAACTCCAAGTCGCTACGCCGTCGACTGCTGAGAGAGCCGGACCTTAAACTGACTGGTCTTCTCTCTATCGCTCGTGCTGCGGAAGCAGCCGATCGCCAAGCCTCGGCGATGGAGATGAAGAACTCGACCCCCTCCACTGAACACGTAGACGAAGTGACTGCTGGACAGGGCTATCGAGCGCCTAATGACAGGCGTGGTCGGCGGTTCTCAAATCGCGGTCGACACCGCAAAGGAGGAGGAAGAGGATTATACGCGCCACAGCACTCGCGCCAATCTAACTTTGGACAGTGTTCTAACTGTGGACTCAACGGACATCAACCTCCAGATCAACAGTGCCCAGCTAGAGGACAGGAGTGCAGAAAGTGTCATAAAATTGGACACTATTCTCGAGTTTGTCGCAGCAGCAGCTCGAAAGGCGTGAATTCAGTGGCTGAAGAACTCAGTAATTTCCAGCCATTCGACCACGAGATCGCCAGCCACCACGACAACGGCAGTGAGGCTGGTGAAACGCCTGCCACGGACACCCACCGTCTCTTCACCATTGGGCAGTCGCGAAACAAGACCCGCGTCAAAATAGCGGACATCGAAATCGACATGCTGGTCGACACCGGAGCGTCGGTAAATATAATAGACGCCCGCACATATGAGTGGATGAGAGGCCGCGCATCAGCGACTGATCTGCGATTGACCCCCACTCATATTCGCCTGTTTCCGTACGGTGCTACAACCCCATTGCCAGTGATTGGGGAATTCAGCGCTAGGACTTCGTGCTCGACTCAACTTTCCACGACAGCACGATTCGTTGTCGTGCACGGAAGCAGTGGATGTCTTCTTGGGCGAGACACAGCCGCAGCGCTACAGCTAATTCGAGTCGCAGACGAGAGTGTACAAGAGACAAATCACAACGCCAGCGCCGTTCACATTGACGCTCATCTTGCCAGCCACCACGTCGATGACCTCCAGCGTCAATATCCAGAAGTTTTTGCCGGTTTCGGCAAGCTCACCGAATACAAGGTACGTGTACATGTTGATCCGGACATAGCCCCTATTGCACAGCCAGCCCGTCGAATACCGTTTCACCTCCGTGAAAAGGTGGACAAAAAACTTCAAGAGCTAATCGACATGGACATCATCGAGCCTGTGTCAGGCCCGACATCGTGGGCGAGCCCACTTGTGGTAGTTCCAAAGCCAAATGGGGACATACGAGTCTGTGTAGATATGCGAAAAGCCAATCTAGCGGTGAAAAGAGAGCGACACCCGATCCCCACCCTAGACGAGACCCTTACCGCACTCAACGGTGCCGCGGTATTCTCTAAGCTGGATCTAAAGTGGGGATACCACCAAATTGAACTCGAAGAGACCTCACGAGATATAACGACATTCGTGACGCATCGTGGTGTGATGATGAGATGTGTGATGAGATGTGTGATGTGTGATGAGACTGATTTTCGGATTGTCATCAGCAAGCGAAGCATATCAGTATGCCATACAGACCGCATTGCAAGGACTGGAAGGCGTAAAGAACATCTCGGACGACATCGTGGTGTTCGGGAGGGACATCGCCGAGCACGATGCCCGCCTCCACGCCGTGCTGAGACGACTCAGCGACCGTCACCTCACCGTGAATCCGGAGAAGTGCATCTTCCGGGTGCCTGTCATGCACCAACAGAACACCCGTCAGCACCGACATAACAACTGTCATACACCGACAAAACATTCTTGGATCAGCACCGAATGACTGCGACTGTTCACGCCATGTTTGCCAACTCCAACTCTCATGTCCCGAATGGACACTTTTATTCCACCCCACCCTGGTTTCACCAAGGCACATCACGGTTCTCCGTCACACCTCCCCCCAACAAGAGGAAAGTTATGAATGTAACTTTTCGACTATAAACACCTTCGTTGTAAGGCTTATTTCACTGTGCTTGCTTACTACACGTGTTCAGCTCACACGATTACAAACTCAAATAGTTTTGTGTTGTTCTCTCAAAACCTCACTTGGCATACTACACTTATAATTACTGATTTTGAGCCTTATCAGAATCAGTTCACTCCGGCATCATATTGTCCACCTTTAGAACGTAATATGAAAACTTGACAAGCCCCCTACAAAACATGTAAATACACAAATTACGCAATGTGTCTACAGTAATACACATGTGAAACTGTTTTCAACGGGTGCACATACGGGTGCACTTAATCCGGAAAGATTACACCAAATGTAATCAATCATTTCTCCAGTAGTATCAATATTTTGACTGAGACTGTGCTTTCTGGTAGTCTCGACTGTAATTATATCCTCGCATACTTGACCAATAAACTTACATAACTTCAGGCATGAATAGTATTTTGTTTTTGGTAACACATACACTTCATCTTTAAATGTGAAAACCAAAAATACACTTTCTTCACGAAATTGTTATGACTGTTGCAAAGATATGTCTGTTTCTCCAACACAAATTTTCACTGGAGTTTGAATGAGGTAACAGCACACATCTCTTGATTATAACAACATCGTATTTAAACAATATGACACACGTGTACATCTACTCAATGTACTTGCTAATATGTACATCTTATACTTATGTCAACTCTGCGTCATACATTAGCCAAAACAACAACAAAAATGTAACCACCGGACATATCTTTTTGTCCTTTCACACATACAAATGTAATAAATGTACGTATTGTCACCTGTTAGGATGTCATAATATATGTGCAAACTCTGGAAAATATCAAGATCATACTCGACACACAAATGTGACTGTCACTCTGTAACGAAATACATATACAGGTTATCAATTTTCACAAGTGACCTTATATCTTGGCTTCTTTATGCCTCACTGTCACTCAACACTTTTTCATTTATACAAAACAACACAAATTTTTGTGTTTTAACACAAATCGGTTGATATAAAACTCAAAATTTGATCAACAGTTTTCCCGTGACTGGCCGGTTGTGTTTTGCTATACTGTTTTTGCATTTGCTAGCATTAACTCGGTAACGTATCGGTATACATAACAAATCTGAATCCTTTGACTCTTTGGTACATTGATTGAAATCACAATACATGTAGAAGTGTGCAACTGAAGCACAACTTTCACTGTAATTTTACACACCACATATATTGTATCCTGGCGCTTCCTGTAATGTTGGGTTTTCAAAACATCATACAATGCTTTGCGTGTAACACATCATGAAATTTTCAAGTAACGTCTCCTTATAAAGACAGAATATTGTGTACTAGTACTTTCTCATACTTCCTAGCATCACTCACATAATTTGTTTTCGCTTAAAACAAACATGATTAACATAAATACAATTTCTTCCTTCACAGATCCTTGGGAAAGGAAGAAAACTGAACGAATATACATAAACACATGTATACATTGTCATATATATAAAAAAAAAAGTCAACATCAGTTTCTTGTCTGTTTTGAGTCTCGTTTGAAATGTTCTGCTTGATGTAGGTTTCACTGTAGATTTGAGATTGTTATCGTTCGGCAACATTATCAGCGCGTGCACAATTTCAAACTCGCGACAAAGCGTCTGCTAATTTGTTGTCCTTTCCTGCTATGTGCACAATTCTCAGTGGGTACGGTTGGAGAATCAAACTCCAACGGAAGAGACGCTGATTTTTGTGCTTGAAGCGTTCTAAGAATGTCAATGGGTTATGGTCAGTGTACACCACGATGTCTCTCCCACCGTCCAAATACGCTTCGAAATGTTGCACGGCTAGAACGACACTGAGGCATTCCTTCTCCACAGTTGAATACTTTTGCTGATGGCGATTCAGTTTTTTTGGAGAAGAAACACACTGGTTTGCTGTGTCCGTTGTCGTCGTCCTGAAGTAGCACGGCTCCTACTCCTCGGTCACTAGCATCGGTAGCTAGCTGGAAGCTCCTCTCGAAGTTTGGTGCGATGAGCACGGGATCGTTCATGAGGACGGCCTTCAGCTTCTGGAACGCATCCTGGCAGCTCGCCGACCACTGGAACGTTGTACCCTTTTTCAACAGGTCCGTCAAGGGCACCATCAGGTGACTGAAGTTGGGGACGAATCTCCGGTAGAATCCGCACATTCCCAAGAAGCGCTGAAGCTCCCGTTTCGATGACGGCACCGGGAAGTCCACGATGGCTCGGACCTTGGCATCTCGTGGTGCGACGCTACCCCGGCCTACCTTGTGACCTAGGTAGGTCACACAAGCTTTTCCAAACTCGCATTTGGCCAGATTCACCACGAGTCCTGCATGTGACAACCTCCGGAACAGCTCTCGAAGATGAGCAACATGCTCCTCCCACGTATTGCTGAAAACCAACACATCGTCTATGTAGACAACACAGTTATCATGACCAGCAATAACTCGATTCATCATCCGTTGAAAAGTTGCGGGGGAATTTTTCATCCCGAAGGGCATGACACGACACTGGTATAACCCGGAGGGCGTGACAAACGCCGAGATCTCTCTTGCATCTTTGTCTAATGGCACCTGCCAATACCTTTTCATCAAATCCAATTTGCTGACATACTCAGCACTTCCTACCCGACCAATACATTCCTCAATCAAAGGAAGCGGAAACGAATCAGTCTTGGTTATGGTATTGACCTTCCTGTAATCTATACAAAACCTGGACGTTCCGTCTGACTTTGGGACTAGCACTACTGGGGAACTCCAATTTGAGTTACTAGGCTCTATGATTCCATTTGCAAGCATGAAAACTATCTCCCTATCCACCTGTTCTCTCTTAGCAGGATGAATCCGATATGGATGCTGCTTAATGGGTGCATTTTCACCAACATCTACTGTATGAACAGTGTCTTTTGCACAGCCCAATTTATCACTGCAAACCTCCGGAAATTCCTGGAAGATGTCGACAACATCTTGCCTCTCCGAATCTGACATATGACTAAGCAGTAACTCTGGATTTTCTAGTGCCTTTGAGTTCTCTACTCGCGGAATCATTCCTGACTTGAAACTCACACTCTGAGAATCTGGAACATCATTTTCAAACTCTTCTGCACTTTTCTCAGCACTGTGCAAGACACTCTCACTCACAACTGCACCTACATCTTCTACCATCACACGGCTAAATAACTCCTCAAAAGCCAGAAAAGGAATCAACGGCGCAGATCTAATGGCATGTTGTGGTTTTCCTACCACTTGACATTCATGACACGCTCTACAAAATTCAGACACATCCTTTCTCATCTTGGGCCAGAAGAAGTGAGTTCTGATTCTACACAAAGTCTTCTTGACACCCATGTGTCCGGCCATTGGAATTTCATGTGCAAGACGTAGAATTTCCTTTCGATACGGCGGGGGAACAACTATCTGGTCGACAATCGTCCAGTCCTCATCTGCGGGACGATCTGGAGGACGCCATTTCCTCATCAAAACACCAGACTTTACATAGAAACATTCTGGCACTCCCTTCGCCTCATCTACAGTCAATGCACCCTCTCTCAACTTCAACAATTTCTCATCTTCCATCTGTGCTTTGATTAAAGCCGGCTGACTGAACACACCTTCTTCCCAACTTTGTTCTCTTTCATCTTCACTAGTCACCTTTCCAAAGAATGTGTCACCAAGAGAAATTTCACTTTCAGACTCCTTTCTCTCACGCTCTGCTTCACTTGCTCGAAACCTTGGGACAGCACATGTTGGAAATACTTCTGGGAATTCATCGACCAGTTTTTCGGTTTCTCGCTCGTACACTGGGACTTCAGAAACAACCGGAAGGACACTCACTCGACCTCCTGCAAGGTCATTACCAAGCAAAAAGGAAACTCCATCCATAGGGAGAAATGGAACAATTCCCACAATCACTTCCCCTGAAATCAGTCCACTATCCAAATTCACTCGGAAAAGAGGGACCGCCTGAGTTCCTCCGTTGACATCATGTATCAGTACTTTCCTACCCGTGTTACAGTCTATGGGCATACTCTTCACATCTCCTACCATGAGGGACTGTGTAGCTCCAGTATCACGAAGGATGACAACCGATACTCTAAATTCAGCAATGGTAACTGTACCCTTGGAAATGAAGTCCTTGTACTTTTCATCCACACGACCACTTGAACATGTATCTGTCATTTTTGAGACACTGCTTTTCACATTTGGATGACGCTGTTCATCACTTACACTTGACTTAACAAAACCATTGGTGGCTGTCTGGTTCTGTTTCTCTTTTGTTTCAGCATCTGAACTGCTCTGTGAACGTGTGTCTGCATGGACTAAACCATGTGTTGCTTTTTCCTTTTGTTTTTCTTTTGCTTCATTTTGTTCCAGCAATCGCCTACATTCAGACTTAATGTGACCTGTTTTCCCACAGAAAAAGCATCTCACTTCTTTGTATTGCGGCCGTGGCGATTTTGGTCGCTCTTTCTGTGATTCAGTCTTTACTTTATCCCTGCGTTCACTACGACTACTGTGCCACTTTTGAGTGTCAGGATTTCTCAACTGATCAAATTTCCTCTTTCCCTCAGGACTTTTTGTTTTCACCTTATGTGTCAACTCATACTGGTCAGCGGTGACTGCTGCACTCTTTACATCATGTACTCTTCGATCTTCCAAATATGTTCTCAAATCTGGAGGTGTCGATTTCTTGAACTCCTCCATCAACACTATCTCTCTCAAATTTTCATAAGTGAGATCTACTTTCATTGATCGAACCCATCGATCAAACAGAATTTCTTTTTCTCTCTGAAATTCTACGTAGGTCTGTCCCGAACCTCTCCTATATCCTCGAAACTTATGCCTGTAGGCTTCTGGGACTAACTGATAGGCAAGAAGGACTGCTTCCTTAACTGTGTCATAGTTATTTGCCTCCTCATCCGAGAGAGCAGACACTACTGAATGTGCCTTGCCTGTGAGCTTTTGTTGTACTATCATAGACCAATATTTCTTCTCCCACTCCAAATTCCTGGCTATTCTCTCAAAGGAGAAAAAGAAAGAGTCTACATCCTCTTCATCAAAGCGGGGGACTGTGTTAGCCATTTTTGCAATGTCGGGCGTCTTTGGTCTCGACATAGTAACATTAGGCCTATCCCCTGGGACGCTACTGGCCTGGGCCTGGGTCAACTCAATTTGACGTTGTATTAACTCTTGTTCGAGTCTCAGATTTTCTGCCTTCATTTTTTCTTTTTCTAACTCCAATCTAGCCAGTTCTAGTTGTGTGGAATCTACCCTCATCTCACTAGGTCTAGTAGTAGTACTTTGAGCACTTTTTCTACCTGCGCTCTCAATCTCATCTGTACTCTCACTCTGGTCTGTGTGTTCATATTCTACACCACCCAGTTCAAGCTTCTTCACCAGAACTGCAAAGATTTCTTTCTTTCGACTACACTCTCTGATATCAGCATCTACATGAGTTGCAACCTCAATCAACTGGGCTTTCACTAACCCTCTCAGTCTACCAAGAGTGACGTCTTTCACAAACTCTGCAGCATCGAACTTGGCTGCCATGATTTATTCACATCTAGCTTTCCGACTAGATTTCAAGACTACGTCGCTAACGCAACTTCCTAAACAGTACACTCCACTGCGTACCGAACTACGAGAATAGTCTAAGCAATTCAGACCGAACAAACACTCGTATATCTCGAGGCCAATTTCCTCGTAAAGCCACATCTAACGATGCTAATCCAAATAACCAGAAAGTGACACACTAATCTGATAAAATGACATAACGGAAACGGTAATACATACCTTTCCTTTCCAGCAATCAATGCTGCAACCCTGGTATTCAGCTAGCGAGAAGACCAGTACAAGTGCGCAGAACATACTCATATCGCATCGCTTCGCGAATCGCACTTCCATTCACAACCACTGCTAACGCAGCCCCATTACACATACCGTGCAATGTCACGCAGTATACAATACCGCTACGAACAATACAAACGACACTGTTACGTTCGCTACCCTGTGTACACATCTCACATGAGTGCGAACACTACACATACTGTACCTCCAACGGGCATCAATCATTACAACGATGTACAAAACACCGAAATACTACCAAAAGACAGCTTGTTTGTATGTTCATTTCCCGGACATGTTCCCCACATGTCATGCACCAACAGAACACCCGTCAGCACCGACATAACAACTGTCATACACCGACAAAACATTCTTGGATCAGCACCGAATGACTGCGACTGTTCACGCCATGTTTGCCAACTCCAACTCTCATGTCCCGAATGGACACTTTTATTCCACCCCACCCTGGTTTCACCAAGGCACATCACGGTTCTCCGTCACAGTGCCAAAAATCAAATTCTTCGGCTTCGTGATTTCGAGAGACGGCATCGCAGCCGATGACGCCCGAATAGCGGCCATCAAAGAAGCTCGACAGCCTACAAACTCCTCAGAAGTTCGCTCGTTCTTGGGATTAGTGAATTATTGTGCGCGACTGATCCCAAATCTTGCCACCATTGCCGAGCCCCTTCGCCGACTCACTCGCGCGGACCAGCCATGGATTTGGGGTCCTGAGCAGCAGCAATCATTCGACCGACTTCGACATGCCCTGACGAGCGAGGAAGTCATGGCACATTTCGTCACCGGAGCACCGACCGAGCTACGAGTCGATGCCAGCCCCGTCGGTCTTGGTGCTGTTCTCACGCAGACCATCAACGGGAAAACACGCCCAGTCGCGTATGCTAGTCGCACGCTCTCTGATGTGGAACGTCGGTATTCGCAAATCGAACGAGAAGCGTTAGCTGTCGTGTGGGGTTGTGAGAGATTTCATCTCTACTTGTACGGAACTGAGTTTGTTCTCCACACCGACCACAAGCCGCTCCTATACATCTACGGACCGCACGGTCGACCACACGCACGCATTGAACGATGGGCCCTACGCCTACAGCAATATCGCTTCACGATTAGGCATATGCCAGGGAAGACAAATCCAGCTGATGTTTTGTCACGTCTACCGATTGATCAACCTCATCGCGATCGAAATATCGCAGAAGAGTACATTGACGCAATTCTGACGCACGCAATACCACGAGCGCTTTCGCGACAACAAATCACCGCAGCCTCCCTAGCCGACTCCGAAATCCAACAGGTGATCGATGCGGTGAATACAGGCAAGTGGCCCGACAACCCGCGATTATCCGCGTATCAACGAGTTCGCGACGAGCTATCGACGAAGAATGGTCTTCTTCTTCGCGGAACTCGCATCGTCATCCCTACTGTGCTGCGAAAGCAAACGCTCGACATCGCACACGAGCCGCATCAGGGCATTGTGAGACTGAAGCAGGCCCTACGCACGAAAGTTTGGTGGCCGAGAATCGATGTCGATGCAGAGACACTAGTTCGAAACTGCTCAGCCTGCCAAGCTGAGATGCCAGCTCCTCCCTCTGTGCCTCTCCAGCCATCGCCCATGCCTCGCGCTCCGTGGAGCAGACTCCACATCGACTTGTGTGGACCTCTACCGACTGGAGAAACGCTTCTAGTCGTCGTAGATGCAGCTACGCGGTGGCCAGAAGTTGAAATCCTCAGATCAACGACATCGCAAGTGATCACGTCGCGGCTAGATAAAATCTTCGCACAGCATGGATTTCCAGACGAAATCGTGACGGACAACGGACCGCAGTTTATTTCGCAGGAGTTCGCGGAATACATGAAAGCGATCGCCGTCAAACACCGCCGCGTCACAACCTACCATCCACAAGCAAACGCGGAAGTTGAGAGATTCAACGCTACTCTCATGAAAGCGATCAGAACAGCGAGAAATAGCAACCGTGATTGGCATCGAGCTATGCTAGCTTTTCTGCTAATCTATCGCTCAACGCCTCATCCGGCAACACTGGCGACACCGGCAAAGCTCCTATACAATCGAGAGCTTCGCACGAAGTTGCCGTCAACGCCAACGCCAACTCGCAGAGCGTACGCCAGTGCGAGACGACACGATCAGCGATACAAAGCGAATATGAAGGCGTATCACGACAACAAGAAACGCTCGCGACCACGGAATGTCAACCCGGGGGATCATGTTATCATCACGCAGAGAAAGCGAGACAAATTCTCCTCGCGATTCGACCCCAAACCGTGGGTAGTTATCGCGAGAAAAGGTGGAAGCGTAAAACTTCGCAGGGGAAACGAGACAGCGATGAGATACATGTCGCAAATACGCCAAATCCCCGCTCCACAAAAGCCAGATTCGCGAGAACGCGACGTCCACACCGACTTCGACCTTCACGATGACACGCAGCGTGATCGTCATACCGCTCCGCAGCAGAACGGAGTAGAGCTTCGACGATCGCACAGACAATCGCGACCACCAGACAGACTTACATATTTCAGGTCAGGTGTTATCATGTGAATACTCATGTGAATTATCGTGAATTCCTGACTCGTTAATTGTAAAGTACACTGAAAAAAAAAAATAAAGGAACACTCAGCGGAAAACTATCAGTGCCACACGAACTGTAAATAACTAAATAACTGTAAATATATGAATGCCCGACTCTTTTCAACAGAGAACTCAAAAAAAAAAAAGAAGAAGAGGATTCCAAAAGAAGTCTGACTGTTCCATCATGATGTGTGATCGAAATGTAAACCTTTACCATGTTTATCCATGTTTATAAGATGTGTATTCGCAGACTAAGTTAAGACAACTCATTATGAACCCTGTTTATATACTTGTAATGAAATTCACATTACATTGCTCGTATGACATTTCATTCGTGTATTGTCGTATTATCAGAAGTATTCACAAATGTGTGAAAAAAAAATATTTGTATTCATGGTGAATTACAGACATCAGATTTGCCTTAATTCTATCTTCCTTTTTACTCTCTATAACGCTATCTCCTGTTTCTATGGTTACAATATGATGTATATGAAAGTTTGCGATACAACTTTGTTGGTAAACCAAAAGTTTGCAGAGGTCACATACAAAGCTCATAAAGTACATTTTAATGTATTAATTTCTACCTTCACGAGTTGATATGTTAAATATCGTTACATGCAAGTAGATAACACAACAGTGCATGGATTCATATTCCACTGAAGTTTGACATGCAAAACATAATTTGTTTCAGTTTAACACGACCATATTTTGCTTGATGATCACTCATGACTTTATTCCGTATATTCCTATGTCTATTGCTCTTCCTTAACTCTTGGCTATCCTTTCACTCACAGACAACATTAGTGATGTGTTTCTTTTCCAAGAAGGGAAGGGATATTGTGTCTGCACGAGACATATTGTGACTATCTATGGTGTAGCAGTAACAGCATGTTTCATTCATTCCATAGTCAGCCATCTCACCGCCACCCTTCCACTGTCAAGTTCTTATCGTTCTCTGGTTTCTTTCTCTCATCATGATCTTTGATACGCCGACAGCTACTTTCTGTTCCTACTTCCTTTCCGCTCTCCCCGTCATTCATCATCACCTCATCACACCATATCAGCAATACATTGTAAACAACACCGGAAAGTCACCGGGTCATGTTTTGTAAATATAATGTACAGGGATACATCAAATGTACATGTGTTTGATTGATATACTGGAGAACAATGAATAAAGCACACTTGCGTTTTGACTCCAGAGCAAAGCAGTCATGCCTCCTTCATTCTCTCACTGAGTCTTAGAGTCCGACTTCATCCTCACACACACATAAAAACATAAAATATATATATGTATATATATATATATATATATATATATATATATATATATATATATATTTATTTATATTGATATATATATTCATGAGGGGACTGTATACTACACGCTCTGCTTTTTAGCAGTCCCCTCCATTTCCAACACCTGTGTTTCGGAGTTTATCATAAAGATGTAGCATTTATTAAGTATCTCTGTTGATAATTACCTCTGTCTTTTAATGCATGTTATTATGTTCAATACATTGTTGTACTAATTTCGTGACATTGTTTGTATACCCAAACATATCATTGCATCCTAAATTTGTTGGAGATGAAATTAAACTACTTGAACTTGAACTTGATTTGGGTGATGGGGAGGAGGGTGAGCTGGCGGGTTTTATAGTATTTCTTACCCCGGAGAAGTCCTCAGTTTCCCCCCGCTCGGTCAGGGAGCCGTTGGCTGAGAACCACGGAGTCCAGAACTGGTCTTGTGTGGACACTCCAGTGTCTATTCGAAAACCAAACGAAAGTAATACAAAATAGCGAAATGAAATGAAAGATGAACCATGCAGCCAAAACGGAAGATTGTTTTGTCATTCTGCTTTGTTCAATACACGTTTACAAGGAAATACATGTTTTGTCTTTCTGTTACTTCCCTGCTTTGTTGCCGTATTAAGTTTTGATAAGTAACGAGAATCGATCAGTGTTGTATTACCATTTTGTCTTTGATTGGATATGTTTTTTTTTCTTTCAACGGCTAAGCTATATTCAAGACCATGTTTCATTCAGTTCATTTCAATTTAATTCCTACTTTATTCCCAGCGAATAAAAGGTTATACATGATAAAAGGCATGAGAGGAAAAAATAAGGAAGTACATTATGACATCAAGAAGTATAAAATGAAGAATTGGCATTAAGCCCTGTTATGAGTACTGTTAAATGTTTTGTAGTTGATATTTATAAAGGGTTTATACGAGAACATTTTACAGAAGTCGAAGTTTGAGTGGCCACAAGTATATCGGGCATGAGCTTAGAACCATAGGCGAGAGGAGCGATAGTGAAACGTAAGTTTAGATAACAAGATTGGCATTGATTAAGAAAGCACTTAGTTGTCATGGCACTAGCCTAATACTGAACCATGCCGAAGGCTGCAATTATTATAATCTATAACTTACTCGGCATCCTACTATCTTGATTAGAATTGGCTCAATACTATTAGCTTTGAACGGAAATGTCGATGAAAAAAATATCACAAGGAGACAAAACACATACTGCGTTAACAGTAGACGGTCTTTCTCGCATAGAATGTAAAACTATTGCAGCCTGCTTAAATATCAATATGTTGGTATAGAAAGATGATGATGACGATGATGACGATGATGACGATGATGATGACGATGATGATGAATATGAAGATGATGATGATGATGATGACGACGACGATGATGATGATGATGATGATACAGCACAACTGATACAGGATTACCTTGGATGTATTTTCACTATTAAGCCATAGTAAAATAGACTACTCATTTCCATTCTACTATCAATCTGAACTTCTTGGTACCGTAGTCATAGAAACACAGAGATTGATAACAGACGCACCACGCGTTGAGAAAGAGAGTGAGAGGGAGGGAGAGAGAACAGCTATACCAAATAACTCGATACCACTTTCAATGGAAACCCAGTTCAGAGTACATCTCGCCAACGCTACTCACTAAGAGCAAACATCCAACCATGAAGGTCTGTCGATGATATGGAATTGTTCATAGATGAGAGTTGGGAGATGGTTTCGATTGGTATTTTAAAGGTGGAAGCAATGTATTCTGGTGCATGCTATGCGGTCACACCAGTGCCTGCTGGTTTGGGTTTGCATGTATAAGATTTTAACATTCTTGCATTTAATCATTATATCGTAGTACTATATTCATTTTTGTTTTTAATTATTGATATCTGTATGGGGGAACTGCGGCATGGCGCATTAGATTCTTGACTTTAAATCGGAGGTCCTGGGTCGAATCTCATCCAGAGCCTAAGTCATTGGACAAGATGTGTTTACCCACCATGTCCCTCTCAACCAAGGGGTCCATTTCATGAAGTCATCACATAAAAGCCTTTGCATAAATCTCAGAATGTCCAAAGTCGCTCATATGTAACTGTGAGAGACTTTCAAAGAGAATCACGTACAATCCATTTCAAGACGTCTCTCGTATAAGATTTTCATGAAATGGACCCCAGGGGTATATAGATTATAAATGGATACCTGTGGCAACGCTACAGATACTTCTTAGAGAGCAGTGCTAACAATGAGGAGTTTACATGGACAAAGGAGATCACAATTATCATTATTTCTATTGTCAATGTTAGTATAATAAAATGTCACTAGCATTACCCTTGTAAAATGATACTTCCCATTCATTTCAAAATCCCCCCCCCCCCAAATAAAAACAACCATATTTTCTCCTTTACAATATTATTTTCTCACTCAGGCAAAATGATATGCTTTGAACAAAACTTCTCTCTTTGTTATTGGCGTAGTCAAATAATCAAAGAAGATTGTGGATCTTTGGTCATTCGTTTTTGTGAGTACTGGGGTAGATTTTCCTTACCAAAGAAACTTCAATTTTGCATGAAATGATATTGATATCCATGTTGGTTTGACCATGGACTTTCCTATCGTTTCTAATACAACCAGTTTGAATCATCCTTTCGCAGGTCGCAGATTACAGGTGATGTTTTTTTTATCATTAAAAAAAAATGAAAATCAGAGTAAAAAAGACAACCAATCCGTAGCTTTCTGAGGGCTCTTCCCCACTCATGCTAAGATTCTTCCCGTTGAGGGGGGGGGGGGGGGAGGAACCATTGGCCCAATTATGAGCACTATCCTTGCTCGGGGGGGAAAGGGAGGGGAGATGGGGGGGGGGGGTAAATGTTAGTCTAATACAAATAAAACATGTGTCAATAAGAATTGATGACACGCAATGTCCCCTCCTGGGTTCCTGGGTTCCTATTCTAAGCCGCTGCAAGCCTGTAACGTCTTTCTACACTTTGCGTGGTATTTCTAGTTTTATTTCCGAATATACATATCTCTTCTCTTGTTACAGTAAAGGGTAGATACGAAGAATACAAAGAAAATAAGAAAATAAAAGGTGATGAAGGATAAACAATTCAAATAATATCAGTAACCACCGTCGGCTCAGATTCCTAATAAGACAGAAAATTTGAAAGAAATAATGGATTGTTTCATCTGAACAACAAACAAACAAACAAACGCTTAAGCTGTAGCTCTTCTGTATCATTCATTGTATAGCTGATATGTTTAGCTGTATATTTTATAGGGAGTGAAGAAACAAAAATTGTTACTAACTTATGTTTGTGTACATGTATGGCACCAACAATGTATGTATCCATGTATATATGTTCGTGCGTGTACAATGAGAGTAAACGAACCAATAAATCCAATCAAGTCAAATCAAAATTTTCACAGTCAAGTGATAAAGTAGTAACCTTACCGTTCATACATTGTTGCGGTACAGCGTTGACTTCAGTGAATATAAGCCATCCAAGAATGAGTTGTAACTGGAAATACACACACAAAAATAAGGAATACAAATTTTGAAATCGTATAGTTGCTGCACACTTGCCATTCAATCTCATTCGAAATATATTGTTTCCATAAAACCACATGCAACGCGACTCGCTGGATGAAGAACCATATTAAAGTTCTACACTTAACCTAGACGAAAGCGATATGGGAAAAAATGCATCAAACTGGTAGAAAATCGAACTGATTATTTTCTTCTTTTTTTTCAGAATTGAAAACGAGAATTTGACGCTTTACAATTAAATTGTCTTTATACGACAAAACCATAATGACATTATTGGTCTGCTATAGACATCAGATTACTTTTTTTTTTTTTTGTCCAGCCGATTCTCATGTTTGACATTGTAACGATTGACTGCGCAATTAAACTCCACTCTCTCCCATCCATAATCCAGTGATTGATAACTGAGCTAATATTTCTTTAAACTTTATCAATGCTTGTCATATTCTAACGTCGCGCGCATGCTACTCTCTATGATTGAGTGGATGGTATCGCGAGGGGCTTGCCTAAGCAATAATTCTATATTGCAGGAAATAACTCTATTATCTCTAAAGACATGTGTGTATATATTAGGGAACGGCACCAACAAGCTCGTGACCACTTACATAATAATAATATGGGCGAGCTATTTGGTCAAGTGGGTGTGTTTCAGGTACAAAACCGTGCAGATGAGCTATGATTCTTTCTCGATACTGACATTTTTGTGTTTTGAATTGGTTGTTGTTGTTGTTGTTACATTTTTTTTTTGAGGGGGAGGGGGTACGAATGACCCCATGTCTTTCATTAACCCAGTAGAAAGATTGGATACCTGGCACGGACAAGGTATATCAATGGCAATAGCACAGCAGGGCTTTCAAAAAGAGGAGAGAATATGAATAAATGACAGAACTAATTTATGAAAAATCAGACAGAGCATAGTGTGATACGAGTCTCTGCTATCTCCTGCATTTGTGGTAATGCTGATTGAAGTCTTGTTAATTGATATGATCGTATCGTTTACTTTGTATTCTTATGTGTGATGAGAAAGTCCATATACAGACGATATATATTTAGAAGGAAAACGAAAAAAAAAAACAGAACTAAATGACGTCTCGACTGGGACTTTGAAAAATTATCATTGATGCACAGAAATTTAAAGAGAGCATAGCATTTCAAATACAGCAGGTAAAAATGTAATACAGTGCGTATCAAAAAAAAAAAAGGTAATCCAATTCTGGAGGGATATACTACTTCATAATTGTCAGCTATGGAGAGCACAATGTTAGTTGTGAGGAAAGGAAAACTCCTCTTCTTTTCATTGATACCTAATTATGATGATAAATGTCATGCATGACTGAGCACATGAACTTTAAAGACAACAATGACAAATTGCACTTTTTCCAAGTTTGAGTGTTAATTGTGAAGGAACAATGAATCTCTCACTGAATGAGTGAAAGGGGTCAAATTATCAGGCCAGGCTGTAGGACTGCGGGCTTCTGTTTCTTCTATTTTTTTATGGTCCATAACCTTCAAAATGGCTACACTGTCGATAACTTGGTCACTCCCACACAGGCTAACCCATTATGGGCTCACACCCATAAATATTTCCCCATAGGGATGTGTGTTAAAAATCAAATTTCAAAAAATTCTGTAAAATAGCTGGGAGAAATGAGTTGTTTCAGCTTCACTAACCTGGATTAGTGAGATATACCCTTTCATCCATCAAATTTTCAGGGTGGATTCTTTAGCCCAAATTCTGTCCAGGGGTCCGCAAAGCCAGACTACGAGTTATTGTCACTCAAAAAAATCACCTATTTTCCGTACACGTACCCAATGAAATATAGTCCCCTCAAATTCCATCAGAAAAGCTTTCATCTTCCAACCAAAATGCAGTTAGTAGAGAAATTCATACTCAATATCTACAGCTATTCAGTTTTTTGCCAAAACTACATCATTGATTTTTAATTAATTTTTTTCTTCATTTATTTTGGTATCTTTGGTACGAATTTGTGAAGGGGTGTGGGACATTCCATTTTATTTACGGGTGTGAGCCCTTATCAATTTTTCTCTCTTCATATTCAAGACACGGTTTGTAGCTGGCTATGTGGTGAATATGATCAGAAAAAAAAAAAACGGATTGTGTGGGTTGGTATTTGTGGGATTAACCAAGTTATCGGACAGGTGGCCATGATTGTTAACGGTTATGGTCCATAAGATGTTAGAAGAAACCCATAATACAAACTCTGGACACAAACCTGTATTCGTAAAGGCTGGCCTATTTATTAATTGGCCACTTCGTTGACAGTCCCATCCATTCAATGAGACGGTCTATTCATTGTTCATTCATGATAACACTCAAACTTGGGGAAAAAAAAGTGCAGTAATATTTGTCATTGTTGTCTTTAAAGTTCATGTGCTCAGTCATGCATGACATTTATCAACATAATTAGATATCAATGGAAAGAAGAAGAGAGTTTCTTTCCTCGAAATCAACATAGAGCTCTCCATAGTTGACAATCATAGCCCTCGAAATTTGGATTACCTCTTTTTATACGCTCAGTAGATTACAATACTATGCTAATGACTGCTTGATTAACTGACCTAGTAATGATGCTAGATCAGATGAATTATATGAAGATATTCAATTAGAGATGGATGTGCATGTATCTCTCAGATCAATTAATTAGCTGGTGCCTTATGAGCAATAATGATAACCCAGAAATAATACCGCTGATGATCATGCAGAGCACACAATGAAGATAATTAACGTAATTGCTATGAGTTTATACACCATCACTCAAACGCGATGCGGTATCTGCTTTTATGATGCTCATCACATTATAATTATCAGCATTATACTGTAGCGTGGTAATGAAAGTAGAAGGAAACTTCGTCGCTATAGCAACGAATGTTACATTCCGCGAAAGTGTAGTGACGGTAAACATAATTGTGATTATTCATTCAGCATTATCTTTCTCTTCTCTCACTTCCCTTAAAAGCCTCTCTCACTCATCTTGCTCTCCCTCCTCCTCTTTCCCTCCCACCTGCTACCGCAGTCATCACACGACATAGACGCCCACGAGTCAAACGGTCCACGAGCTAGACACCCACGAGTCATACTGCCCGCGAGCTGGACAATGGAAAAAAAAAAGGATCCCTGAGCCAAATAACCACGAGTCATATAGCCCATGAGTCATACAGCCCATGAGCTTAGCCGAAAAGTAAAACAGGCCCAACTGCTCTACACTCAAATCAAACAGGCCCAGGAGCTAGACACTTGGCCAAAAAGGCCCACTAGCTCTCCACTACATAAATTAAGCTCAGTGATGTATTGTTCTTTTTTCTTTTCTTTTTTTTTTTCTTTTTTGGCCTAGTGTAAAGCTAGTAGGCTTTGTTTATTTAGTGTCTAGCTCTTGGGCCTTATTTTCCCAGTGTCTAGTTCGTGAACCATTTGTTTGTTCACACTCATCTCATCGTGCACTGTATGACTCGTGGGCTGTGTGACTTATGGGTGCTGATGTCGTCACGTGGACCCCTGCTACATGCATTTCTGTTCTCCTTTCATCCGTTTTCATTTATTGTTATTTATACTGATCACCATGTAAATATTATGTAAATATCCTTTATCCCCCATGGCATACGTCATGCAAGATACATGCTTGCATTTATATACAATAATGTATGTATCTATTCGATCCCAGCGTCCCAATCTACCAATGGCGGGCTGCAATGTCTATTCTTGTATCCAACAATGTGTAGAGATAGATAGATAGATAGATAGATAGATAGATAGATAGATAGATAGATAGATAGATAGATAGATAGATAGATAGATGTAGATAGATACTAGATGGATAGATAAAGATAGATAGATAGATAGATAGATAGATGTAGATAGATACTAGATGGATAGATAAAGATAGATAGATAGATAGATAGATAGATAGATAGATAGATAGATAGATAGATAGATAGATAGATAGATTAAAGATACAGTAGGCATGTCGCGTTACAGGGTTTTATTGTTTTATTACTATTATTTTATTATTTCATCAAAATTGGCTGTGTGATAATGTAGAGCGCTATTCATTCCCTTCCTCTTAACTCTTCCCAATTCTTCTTCATTTTTTTTCTTCTCTCTCTCTCTCTCTCTCTCTCTCTCTCTCCCTCTCTGTCCAGCCTTCCATTCCCCTACCTTTTCTCCATCCCATTCTTCCCTTCCATCTACCAATCCCCACCCCTCCACCCCATCCTTCTCCTAAACCTACCACTGGTCTTTCTTTCATCCTCTCCATACCCCCCCCCCCCTTTCTCTCCTAATATTCCCTTTCGTTCCCCTCTCTTCCGCCATCTTATACTCTCCCCGTCATATCTTATTTGTTGTCTTCCCCGCCCCTTTCCTCTTCATTCCGTAATACATCAGTGGTGGTTCCATCAGGGTTGAGGGGCGAATCGGGCACCCCCTTACTTTATATATATATATATATATATATATATATATATATATATATATATATATATATATAGTTATATATATATATATATATATATAAAACGAAAAAAAAAAAGGAAAATGCGCACCAACCCGGAAGTGGCACGTGAAAACGCATTGGCCAGTTTTGTTTTTTTGTTTTTTAATAAACTCAAAAGCGCCGCGGCCCTGGATCGGTCCCTACTCTCACTATTGCTTCGCGCCCCTCTTTTTTTTTTTTTTTTTTTTTTTTTTTTTTTTTTACAGAGATTCTGGATTCTGCTTACAAAGAGACCTACATTGCACTTGCATCATCATACATTCAACCACGATGAGAGGGGAAGGGCAAGGCAAACTGACTGAGTAATCACATTCTGAACATCCATCCGAACCATAATGACTGTAAGGCCTTACAGAAAATCACTTAACATAATAGACCCGGCTCAGGTACGGCCATTTCCCTCTTCCTCTCCAATCAGTCACAAAGATGAATTTGGTGGAAAAGTAATTTGTGACATTCTTTATGTGATGATGGAAGCGTGGGAATGAATGAGCTAATGCTTAAATTTATAGGACAACCCCCCCCCCCCCAAAAAAAAAAAAAAAAAAGAACTATGGCCATTCCAATGACTGTGACGATGAAACCAATCAGGATATTAATAATGATATCAGCTGGAAGTGTTCATAATTCGTGTCAGTTTGATTACGTGCGATAAAACGTTTAAAGGGGTAGGCTAGTAACTGATCAATGGGAATCAGTGGGAATGCTGGGGGATGATTGTTCCAATCCTTGTAGGATTCATTTAAGAGTACATTATAATCTGTTGTTGTGTGAAAATTATTTGCTTCAGAATGGTCTCATATTCAAGTGATGTGCAGTTTAATGTTTCAAGGTTAGCATGCCTGTACAGTGACGGGGCATTAAACTGCACATCACTTGAATATGAGACCGTTCTGAAGCAAATCATTTTCACACAACAATAGATATAATATATACTACTGCATTAAAAGACAGGCAGCCAGCAAGCAGAAGTTTTCTAACTGCATTTGCTTTTTTTTTCGTATTATTTCATCCTAGAAGAAATAATTCCACTGAAATATGAACGGCTAGAATGGCATTTTCAAACAAGAGATTCAATTCAAGTGATTTTAATTCCACATAAAGTAATACAACGCAATATACATAACGCTTATACATAAGTACATAATATTTTAAGGAACTTAGAATCATATAAGTTTTAAGAAAACATGGATACAATTATAATAATATACCAACTTTGTTTTTAGACAAATAAACAAGTAAGCCATACAATGTTATTTTTAATTCTATATGGAAAAGAGGAATTCACAAGAGAAGCGCAGCTTGTAAATTCTGTGAATTGTACTCTAGAAGATTAGGGCATCTCAAGATCCGTCAAATGTCTCAGATGTTAGAGAAAGATTGCGGTGTTCCACGAGGCAGTTTGCTTGGCCAACTACTCTTTATAATTCATATTAATGATTTTCACAGATCTTCGTAATTATTACCGTTTATCCTGTTTGCAGATGACTCCTAATCTTTCTTTCCCCCCACCCCGATCCTTATATTCTCCTACGTACCCTGAACTCAGAATTAATAGAAGTTTACATCTAAAATAACATTTATAATAGATACAAACAGCGTGTAGATCTGGATAAAAACAAAAACAAAAACGAGATAACAGTGATCACAGCAAAAGTTCCGCCTTGTCTGGACTATCATGCTTGCAATTCTTAATTGAAGTCTCACGTTGTACCGATGCTGTAAAAGACAAGACATTTCCTCAAGTTCAGTCCCTTTGTTAGGTTGCTGTCATCAGGCGACGTAGAATCAAAGGACAAGTCCACCTTCATGGACATGTGGGTTGCGTGAATGCAGCAATATTGGTAGAACACATCAGTGAGAGTTTGAGGAAAATCGGACAATTCAAAAGTTAACCCTAATCCCACCGGGTTTTTTGAGGGACTTGAAAGCACCGGGGGGGGGGGGGGGCCTTTTTGCCCCCCCCCCCCCCCCCCCCCCTTCAGATCTCGGTCGTGGATCTCGTGATCCTCACGAAAATTTGCACTTAGGTAGAGGCCAATGTAATCTACAAGACTGTATAGTTAGATTTTTCAAATTTTGATTTATGTATTTTATATTAATTAATTTATGCTAATTTATGCAAAATAAATTTTTTGCCTATAAATCAAAAAATAAAGCTCCAAGACTTCTAATTTTTGCTGAACATATTCTTTTCAATATCCTCAACAATAATATCGAAGCAAAAATTCGGCTTCATAATTATTTCTTATGTATTTTATTGTTTATTGAATTTCTTATGTATTCCCTTGCTTTTTTATTTTTTGTTTTTGTTGGTTTTTTCGTCAATATTAATTGTCGCAGAACTTTTTTAAAGCATAATCAGGCTAAAAGAAATCAATATCAGCCATTGAAAGTAAAAATATTTGTTTTTATATGAATTAATTGCAAAAACACAATTTACATTGGATTTGTACACAAAATCACGTTTTTGAACAATTTTTGGGTCGACAAATGTTTTTCAAAAGGGCGTGGCTTCAAAACGGTATGCCCGGGAGCAACAAATTTGGTCTCAAAAGTTGCGCGATAGTTGAAAGAAAAAAGTCATAAAATGTCGCGGTGAGAGCATCACGCGTTGCGGAATAATCACGCGAAACGTCGAGGGGGGGTGTAAAATGCCCCCCCCCCCCCCCCCGAGGGAATAGGGTTAAGAATCTTTGAAGTTTTTGTTCAGCCATTGCTGGATGAGAAGGCTACTACAGCTTGTGATGTCACAGTCATGTGTACAACGATATAAAGAAAACATATAGAAACTCAACATATTTTCACTTTTCATGATGAAAGAACGATTGACTTGCCTCTTTCAGAAGGTTATAGAAAAATGATATTACCCTTAACATACGTCAGTGACAAGTCGAGGAGATGTGCACTTAAAAAAAAAAAAAGATGAAATTCCCTTTATATTTTCCTTCCATCGTTCTACGTATGTCACACCTACACTGTAGTAGTCTTCTCATCCAGCAGTGACTGCCGCGCAGATACTTTAAAAATGCACTTTTGAACGGATTGTCAGATTTTCCCCAACCTTTCACCGATGTGTTCTACTAACATTGCTGCATTCACAGTCATGTCACATGTATATGAAGGTGGACTGTCCTTACAGTAAAACAATATGTCTCTTCAACTTCCCAAATACCAACTTTATCTCTTCATAGCTGTAGTCCCCCTCCCCCTCCTTCCCTATTCCCCTTCCCACCATCTACCATACCTCCTTCATTGCAGCGGGCAGATTAACTTCAAAATAATCTTTTCGTAAAACAGCTTTTGGAGACAAGAATTATAGGCTATGAGGTTCTATGAGACTCTTTCTATCGCTGAACGGTCTTTCAATAGTGTTTTCCGTTCTTGTCGTAGTATATGTTTCATTTATTGCTTTCTTTTTAGCTGTGTGCTTGATTTGTTTTGTTTTTTTGTTTTTTTCATTGAGGGTATTTATAAGACAGTTTCTAGCCTTCCCCCTCGAACAAGCCCAGACTATGAGAGTTTCAAATTACCAAAAGAACAAACCTGATTATACCTGACTCGGTAACTCTACATGCAGGTTTACAATCGTATACTGTCTAAAAAGATATATATTTTATTATAAACGAAATTCTTTGTTTTACGTTGACAAAGAACGGACAGGTTGACAATCCTCTTGTCTGTGATACACGCAGTTTTCATACAGAAAGAAAACTGATATTGAAAGAAGAAACTCCAATCTTTCTCTCAAAGCCATTTTTCTGGGTGGCAGAACACCAATAAACATGAATTTAAGCCACGAATGCATGTACTCTTGTCTATGGGAACCTGGTATAACAGGTTGCCGTAAGGAACGGGTTAAAGGTCCAGTTTACCTTTGGGAGCAGTGATTTCAAAAATTTTCAAGATATCATATTTGATGCATATGTGTAGGTCTGTTGTATCATAAAACACCCTACCATATGAAATATTTGCAATAAAACCTAAAATATAAGGAGATATCAGGGTTTTTCTCAATAAACCGTAACTGTATACGGTTTAGTCTGGAAATTTCTTTTATTATAACTATTGTTCACATTTTGTGTATTTAACAACACTTAACATCGATTATACGGATTCAAATTTTGACAGTGGTTGTTTCTATCCCTAACTCACATTTTAGAACTATTTTATAGCACTAATGCTTTCATCTGCAAAATGGTAAATTATGCCTTTAAGTGTGCTGTTGAAGCTGAAGTTCTTGTACATGTAGCACAACTTTAATAGCAGGAAATCAAAACATATCCCAGTTCCCCTTCATGAGGTCTGTAGACAGCTCCTTCTTCTTCTTCTTCTTCTTCTTTTTCTTCTTCTTCTTCTTCTTCTTCTTTTTCTTCTTCTTCTTCTTCTTCTTCTTCTTCTTCTCCTCCTCCTCCTCCTCCTCCTCCTCCTCCTCCTCCTCCTCGTCCCCCCCTCCTCCTCCTTCTTCTTCTGGCACAATGTAAATAATTTATGTGCTTCCGACAATACAAAGGCATAATTTATCAGCGTGTGGTGCCTTCAATGCTATATTGTGTCATTTGTTTCAAGAACTACGAGGATAATGCAGAAATGAAACATTCTTGTAAAAAATAGACGGTAATTGATGGTACCTATCTGCACTACCCAAGCATAGCATTGTATGATATGATTTATCATAATTATGATGGCATGTTATACAGTATAATTCTTATTACAGACATTTGCAAAGCATGGACTTCGGTTGCTGCTGGCTATTATTTCTGCATTTCCCTGTCAGATTGATATAACGATATAATAGAGAAACAGACATTAATCCCGGAGTAGCACAAAAAGTTGATGTAATAAAACTCTTGATGGAATGGCAGTTGTCATGGTAACGACAAGAATCCAACTTCCCGATTGGCTGTTGCTATGGAAAATTGCCATTCCAGCAAGGGTTGCTATCCTAGCATTTATTATGAAACGTGGTCCACAAGGTGCTGACGTGCGTGGTATTAAACGTAATCAAACGTCGAGCAAAGAACTCTTGAAGAACGGGAAAAAATGCAAAAATTATATATCTACGAAGTAACCAACGAATTATTGGCAGCAAATATTTAGATAATACTAAGAATGCAGGTGATATACAAAATAGTTGGCTTCATGAAAATGAGTACAAAGACGACCAAAGATTCGAAATACAATGAATTTTCAGAACCATTGCTTTTCTCTTCATATCCCATAATATCCATATTTTAGTTTGAAGAAAAACTGCAAAAACAAAATCGCTGCAATAATGCAAACACGTTTACCGGTTACTCTTGTTTCCAGTTTTTTTTTCTTTTTTTTTTCTTTTTTTTTTGGGTGGGGGGAGGGGGGTAAAGCTGAAATGCATTCAGCCTTAATTTATTATCCAGTCAGTATTTAACACAGAGAAGCACAGTCTTACACAGGGGTTTCAAAACTTCTTTGTTATTTTCATCTTATTTTCTGTTTATTTTCTAGTGCGGAGAAGGGGCTGCGGGCCGATGGATGGGGGGGGGGGGGGGGGGGCGACTCAATGGTCGATAGACCACCCCATCTCCCCCCCCCCCACCACCACCACCACCACCATCACCCACACCACCACGGCCACCACCACCGTTTTGACCGAATGAATCTTCGGCGGAACCCTCGGTTGGTGGAGTCGTGGGGTTTTGTAATGGTGATTTTTACGCTTTCCTCCTTTCTTTTTCTAAAGAACCAATATTATATGTGTGTGCAATGGGAGGGGCGGAGGAATGGGCAATTCGTACTGCACCTCTACCCACCCCCCCCCCCCCCCCGTTCCGCGGCCCCTTATACATTATGTACAGTGTTCATTAAATGAATCATTCTTTTCGTTCCAATAACTTTTAATTGAAGGTGAACATTCAACAGAGTAAGGAGCATTGAGCATACTTGATAAATACGAGGAAACACAATGAATTTACTGACGTCAAAGATACCATTCGTATAATCAAGAGAAATAGCCAGCTGTCGACGATTATATCATATACAATATACATTTGTAATGATTACAGAAAATCCGTCTATTCCACGATTTCTAAATAAATTTGTGCTCATCTCAGACGTCTGGACGTGGAGAACGTGAACAATGACTTCAAACGATTACTCATACAGTTTTATGATAAGGAATGTGTGTTTTCTGTTTCATATAATTATGAAATATTTTTCATTGTTGAGATTAGATATACCTCTTTCAATAACCGCCGTGTCTTTCCTTCACTGAATGCTGACATTACTCGATCAACTTGTGCTCCTGTCTAAAATATAATTCATCAATCAATTATCTCTTTTACTCTGAGCCCGTGACATAAGAATGATTGGTGAGCTGAACTTACCATCTTCATCTTCTTCATCCCTGTCGTCATCGATTCCAATTATTGTATATCTCTCCTCTGTGGGCTTTAAGAATGAAGACTCCTTTCTCTATATTCAGAGAAATTGTCACTTTCGGGGGGAAATCGCTGCAATATTCAGGAGTGAGTCTGCCCCATGCAATGCAATTGAGAAATGGAAATAAGGTAACAGACAGTTGATGATCCAGCAAGAACGAAAAGAAGGTTTTGCATAATATCAACGAACTCTTTTTGAAAAGAAAAGAGTAGGCGACAACGGAGGAATTAAAACATTAATCGGTAAGTATCAACCTGGAAAACTGCCAGGCTCAAAATTCTAAGTGGTGGACGGAAGCTTGCTGAAGTCTGCTCTTATCCGCACACGATTAAACCATCTCGGCTTTGCAAGGATTCTGCCTCATGGGGGCGGGCGAATGTACACACTAATCTTTTTTTTTTTCGCCGCTCCTGAGGCACTTGCTACTTTTTCATGATCGAAACATTGACAGTGGTCGCGACGGCAGCAGGAGAGGAGCAAAATACATATGCGTTCTTAGCAACCGACAGAAAAAAAAAAATCACGCTGAGCCTCGCAAAACAGTGAACGCGCAGAGGCAGCTGAATACCAGCAACTGCCTTTGGGTAGCATCGAAAAAAGCAATCCTCAAACATTTATCATTTTCCAACGCCTTCTCATTGCCGTTCGTTTTGGAAGAACGCCAACAAGTAGTGATGCTTCTGGTAGGATACTTTGCCGGGCACGATGCTTTCAACGAAGGCAGAACATAGTATATTGTGCATTGTATCCTCTTCGCTGGATGTTGTTGTTTGGCTGTGGACGGCTCTGTTACCAGACGACGGAAGGTAGATATGGAAATGTTCAAGGTCAATAATAATAGGCAACCGCCGTTACACAGTGAACGCTGAAACGCAATGTGAGAGTGACGCAATTAATCAGCTCGGGGATGTGGGGGGGGGGGGGGACATTTTTACAACAGCTTTGTATGTAACCATCTGATTCCTTAGAGCTGTATCTAATCATCGCTTCACTACATTCAGATAATGTACTCAAAATAATGCCATATCCTCGACATCCGGTCTTTACTGCAGTGTTAACTCAGTAGACTAAGATATCTAGAAAATAAAATAATTATGACATAATTATTCTTTGCAACTGATTGACAAATTGCCCTATATTGACGTAAATAAGCACTGAATTGATTAGTGTTTTAGTAGTAGCCATGATAAAAAAAAAATCATGGGCGTACATACTCGTACATACATTTTATTCTTCAGCAGAAATCTCTTTCCCCTGATCTATTCTTTATTACCCTTTTTACAGCAGTTAATTGACCGCGCGTTAAAAAAAAAAAATGTATTGAGAATTTATAAGATATTTCATCTATTGCAAAGGATCATCTCGTCAACTTCTTCAGCATCGGTATGACCTCTGATTCACTTGATGATATGCAGTTGCACTATAATTACCGTGTATTATCTTTGCTCTGTCTCATTCTGTCCCTACTATAATGGCCAGTTTCCTAGGTTTCGTTTTCTCATTTCGCGTTATCTTGCCCTTCATTTATAATCTTACTGGGATATATAGAATTAACCAGCTGTTATAACTTCTTTTCTAAGAACCCACGTTTTCACATATTGATTGCCAAGTATACTTTAGCTCTTGTATACTACATTCATATAATGCTACGATATTTCTCCGATCATAGGCATGTCTATTGCCCTGTTCTTTCTTGCGTCACTTTTTCTCACCTTCTCGACATACTTCTTACGAGATCGCTGTCTGTAGAACGTTTTTGTCTGTTCTGTTCTTTTCTATCATGTTAGCTTTGCCTCATTTTGTCTCGTCTCATAGTCAACTCTCCATTGTATTGTTACGCCTACTCCAGTCTCATTTCATGTTTATTTGTTTGTATATCTGTCTGCTTTTGTTGATCTATCTTTCTAGTGGGCTTCCAGACTATTACTTTTTTTCTCAACTGATGTTTTTCCTCTGAGGGGCCCACAATCTACAAGCTTTGTCTTTTTAGTGGGTCCCTCCATTTTTCGAATTTTGCATACTGTATAATTACTTCTAGTCACTTGAGTTATATGATAGTGTATAATTATTATAAGGTGGTACAATCATTGTATATACATTCTTTCATGTTATACTTTACGCACCTTAATTTCTGTTATCAAAAAAGTGATGTTCATATCTCTTTGTCGAAAAATGAAATAAAACATTGAATTGAATTGAATATATATATCATATATCATATATCATATATCACATATCAATCCTCATTCTCGCTTTTATTTCTTTCTCTGAAGAGCGTATATCTGGAGAGTTTTTCTTCCATGCATCACCAACTTACTGTTTTTATGCGTCCACCACAAAGTGTGCCGGAGGCATTATGTTACTGGGTTGTCCGTCTGTCCGCCCGTCCGTCCGTCAGTCCGTAATCAATTTCGCGGACAGCGTAACTTAAAAAAAGTTTGAAGTATCGTAATAAAACTTGGTATTATTATGTATGAGTGGACGAAGTTGTGCCTATCAACTTTTGAGTGCGCACGCTCAAGGTCAAGGTCAAGTTTGTTTGTTTGTTTGTTTGTTTGTTTGTTTGTTTGTTTGTTTGATTTTTCTTCCAACACAATTTCATACATAAATCAAGATTCTTTTCAGTAATATCACATGTCAAACTCAATGTCAAGTTCAATGTCATGTTCAAGTTCAATGTCAAATACTCAAAAATTTCACTATTTCCCCCATATCTATGTAATGCCAGAAGGTTTTTCTTTTTTTTTTTTTCTTGAAACTTAATATATGCGTACATGTCATGTATTAACCGATAAAGATTCTCTAGGGAAAGTTTCCGGCCATGGGCTCAAAGGTCAAGTAAAAATGCTAAAATTTCACTTTTTTCCATACATCGGAAATGGTTTAAAGTGTTATCATGAGGCTTAGTCTATGCATAATCATACTGCCAGACAATGATTCTCATGGGAATTTTTTTTTTTTTTTTTTGTGGTCATGGGGTCAAAATGTCAAGAGTCAAAGGTCACATTAAAATAGTAAGATTCTACTATTTAATGCTGAAATTAAACCTTTTTTCCTCTATACCTTAGAGATTACCCAATGCATAAGCTTAATAAAAGGGTCAAAGGTCAAGTGAAGATCCTAAGATCCCCAAATACCTGCTCTCTTAAAGGACAAGTTCACCTTCATTAACATAAGGATTGAGAGAATGTAGCAACATTAGTCGAACACATCATTGAAAGTTTGAGGAAAATCGGACAATCCGTTCAAAAGTTATGAATTTTTGAAGTTTTTGTGCTGTCACCGCTGGATGAGAAGACTATTGCAGTGTATGATGTCACATGCGTACAACAATATAAGGAAAATATAAAGAGAATTTCACAAAATTTCATCTTTTGAAAAAAGTACACATTCCCTTGACTTGTTACTGACATATGTTATGGGTAATATTATTCCCATTGCCTTTAAAAAGAGGCAAGTGAAGTGCTCTTTTATTATGCGAAAAAAGTGAAAATATGTTGAATTTTCTTTACATTTTCTTTATACTGTTGTACTCATATGACATCACGAGCCTTAGTAGTCTCCTCATCCAGCGGTTCCAACACAAAAATTTTAAAAATTCATAACTTTTGCATCGATCGTCCAATTTTCCTCAAACTTTCACTGATGTGTTCTACTAATATTGCTGCATTCTCTCAGTCCTTATGTTTATGAAGGTGAACTTGACATTTAAACAACATAGACATCCTTCCATATTAAACTCAGGTTCAAGGAAAGAAAACACTCGACACATCTGTGACAAACACGCCATTTCAATTCTTTGTCGATTTTGTGAAACTGTTTTCTCACATTGTCAGGACGTGCTATAGACCCATAATAGTGGAAGAACCATGTATGATGGCGGCGGCATACCAGTCGCCAAAGCGACATTAATTTTCTCGTCATAATTACAATATCATGCTTGAATCAGATTTGGCATTGTTAGTTGGGGAAAGCCCACCGGAATATACGAGTCAATAACGTTCTTTAAATGTTCGATTTTCTTGCATCCCGAAATGATCTGCTTTATATTATGCAGCGCCCCCTGTCGATATGAGGGTCACCCATTTTTGTGTCATGTACAATTTCAAGGTTATCACGTATCACGCACCATTTGACATGTACTATGTCTTTCCATGTAGCAATTAGGGAGTATCAGTACCGTAAAAATCTGTCTAAATACGTGTCCTTCAGCGGGTTTACTGACATGTAAACTTGTAAGTACAAGCAATCAACCGGTGCAATGCGACAATGATGATAAATTGTGTTTATATGTTGGGTGATCATGGTCATTCCCTCCCCCCCCCCCCCCTCTCCCTTCAGATTTCAGCCATGTGCACTCTCTCCCTCTCTCCTTCAATACATTATAATATTAATTATGCCTCTCTCTTTAAGCATATTCTCATACAGAAATCGAGCTCGTTCTTCTTCATATCCAAGTAATTAAACTATTCTATTCACATCCTGCTCCCAGGCGAAGGACTTTACTTAATACAAACCATGCAGACAATGACCCCGCTCAGTAACAGTTACACTGTAAAAAAAAAAAAAAAAAAAAAAAAAAAAAGGCTATAGGACATTGTTGTGTGAGAATTGGTGCAAAAAATCTACGTCCCTACTAATATCTTACTTTTTACACATATTCCCCATTTTAAAAAAGCACAATAAATTATCAGGTTAATTGTAGTCTCTTTCTTTCTTTCTTTGTTTTTCTGCACAGAAAACGGATTTCAAATATATCTATAATTATTGATAAGAAAGTATCTGCCATTTCTGGTACACTCGGAAACGTTTGTTTCATTTTCAGTCCGAGAAGAAGGCTGGATAGCCCATGGATTCAGCTGCTTCCGTGGGGTCCATTTGGATGCGATGCCCAACAGAGAGCAGGACCATTTCACATTGTTATACACCCTGCATGTTCTTTGCCACAGATGATTGAACGGGATCTTCTACAGCGTGCATGAGTTGTGACTCTCTTACACAAGGGACTCCATTATTTTTATGTTCCGTCCGAGGGACAGTGTTCTGCCTCTTACTAAAGGGGACGGTATGATTACATTCAACATTGCTCAGTTAGACTCGGGAATCGAACCAGGGTCCTTTGCATCTGGAGGCAGACGAGCTACTGACCTGCTGACTGAGCTAAATCCCCGTTTCAAATGTGGAGATTCAGTGGAGATTCAGTGATGTCTTTGCTAAGGTTCTGTTATTGTGTTTATTCAAATTCAATTCGATTAAATTCAATCATTCATTGTCAATATCAGGGTGTTTGTTTTGTTTACATACTTCATACAAAAAAGAATACACTACATTACATGAACAACATTCAAATGACATCTACGTCATAATAAAAAATCGATCAGTTTTACAACATTATGAAATGTTTACAAGAAAATATTGTTCAACATAATTATCAACATCAATAATTAAACATCAAGCTGTTGGTTATATTGATATAATATGTAAACTGTGAATGCAGCTGATAATGCTGAATTGATAAGGGTGACTTACTTCCATGCCTAGAGGGTACAATTAAATGCTATATAAATATTCAATGTTTATGAGTGCGATTGTTCCGAATATCACATGAGCGTGCAAGTTTAACCATATTCAACGACGCGAAGCGGAGTTGAATAGAACGGTTAAACTTACACCGTCGCACGAATGATAAAACATTGAATATTTGTTTCATACAACACACGATATAGGCCTGGTCTATGAGACCAGAATATATAGATCTGCACAGTTCTGGTTGAGGTGAGGATTTAGCTTCTAGCGTTTTGCGAGATATTCAGAAACCACTCTATGAGATGTCAAAGAGTATGCAATTCTAAGGGGTATCAAAAGTTTATTTGATGAAAATCGGTTTTGAAATGGCTGAGATATCAAAAAACAATGTGAAACAAAGAGATCCTAATAAAAGGCGTGGCCTGTCGCCTTTTATTATCACTGTTTTGGATATCTCAGCCATTTGAAAACCAATTATCATCGAATAAACGTTGAATCCTTCTTAAAATTACATGCTTTTTCATATTTCATAAGCGGTTTCTCATTATCACACTTACAGTATGCAGTAATGCTTTACGATATACACTCAGAAAAAAAGAAAATAAACACCTTTTCAAGTTTATATTTCTCATAAAATGTTTTGCTAAAAGTTCATGAGTGATATACCATATGAAAGGCAATTTTATTGGCTTTCAACCTGATGGGTCAATTAGATTAGGATAGCTTTACGCATGAGTGAACACCTTTGTTTTTCTCTTCAAAGGAACAAAAGTAAAAACTGCAAAAAAAAAATGAACAAGATGTCATTCATACATAGGTGCTCTTCCATGTAACACCAAAAACAAAAGACAAATTGAACACAGTAACAAAAAAAAAAATGACTTCAGTTGCAACAATAACCCTATGACCTCTATTATATCTCTGAAGCCCAAAGTATCAATATAGGCTAAAATAATGGAGGAAAATGAAGAATCTTCTGTCAAATCCAAATTGAAATGAAATGGGAGAGGAAGCAATGTAAACAAAAATGAACTTTCTCAAATTAGGAAAATTCTAAATGATATTTGGTTCTTGAATGATTATGTGTCATGAATTGTTAAATTACTAAATTAAACAAACAAAATACATAAAAAATTATGTTCATTTAATCATTTTTATACCCTTACTCCCTATGTAATTTGAAGTTTGAGTTGACAGAAATTCTTATTTCCCCCTTCAGTTTCCCACTTTGATTTTGTTTGAGGTTATAAAGAGATAAATGTCTTTGACCTTTACCCTACATTAGTACATCTGTGCCCCTATTGTGCAGTATGTTTCATGTTCTGGAATGCAGTACAGTCGTGGAGATGTGTGCACGCGTCATTAAACTTGCATAATTTTTCTTATGAAGCGCGTTTCACTAACTCACACGCGTCATACATGACTCACTGTGACGTCATCATAAAACGCGCGCTCATGCGCTGCTCAAGAGCAGCAGCTGCGATGGTGATCTATTTATGACATCATAAGAGCAACTGCGCTTTACCTAGTTACAGGCCAAGAGTAATCGATCAAAACTAGTACAATGTATTATGGAATATCACATACCAAGAATTCACAGAGATGGAAGCAGCGCTATACGTTGAAAACATGCAGACAGTGAAACTTAACGGAAGGTAGAAACAAGTAAATAATATCAAGATCTTACGACGCCGTCTGTTTCTCTTGGAACTATGATCAGAGTTTTTTTGGACTTAATAATCTAAATAATCACCATGGATTCCACCTTAGCATGTAACTCCAGGTTACAGCGCCTGCTCTGGACTAATGATTATGTCGCACTTACAGAAGAAGTTGTGTTGCAGGAGAGTTCGTTCGTTCTCAATAAGAAAAACGGCACCCCCATCAGAATGGTCCACGTTGGCCTGACGTCAACGGCACTGCTCATAGCTGAGGACAAACTCTCCTCATTTTCGCCAGAAAATCGACTCCTGCATCGTCAGACCACCGACTACAACTCGGATCTCGAGCTCTTCGAGCTCATCTACCTCTTTCCGCTCGTCAACATTCGGCTATCGGTTCGGACGCACTCGGAGGAGCTCGGTCTCCACGTGATCAGACTGCGGCTGTGCAACCGCCGAGTGTGGTATCTGGAGCTGTCAGACTCGGGTCATCGGGAGGACAAGTGGCACGAGTGGGTGTGGTGGATCAAGGAACTGGAGCAGAGGCGGAGGAAAGAAAAGAAAATGCTGCGACGCCACCATCGGATGTTGGGTTCCAGGAATAGAGCCTACGTGAGTAATTACACGATGAGCGTAGCTGGCAGTATGAATTCAGTGCTGAAACCATTCGATCATTCTTGTGGTGGGAAGAAGGATGACACTCCTACAGCGAGTCCTGAGAGAGGGGCTGTCGGTGAAAGTCTGTCTATCAACGGAGAACACCCACAAAGCGTGGTTCATGAAACAAAAGGAAAACAAGGCGCACAGGTTAATCGCTGGGTTCACCACTTTGCTGAACACATTATTGAACATCACGATGAGACCCTGAACACTTGCAGCAGTGATCACCATCTTCATGGAGCCGTGAAGGAGAAGAGAGGCTCGAAGAATAAAGTTAACCATTTAGCCGACAACCAAATCGTAAATCCTCTTCTTGAGTTTGAAATCAATTCAAATTCCAAGCTGTCCAATCGTTCCTCAAACATCTGGAGTGAGGCCCGTCTCACTGGAAGCCAAATCCACAATCGCTCTAGCCACACCTTAAGAGGTTTTCCCGGCCGACTTCCCAGCAATAGTCGCGCGAGGTCGCTCTTGCGCCAGGATGACGTCAACTCTCTCTCAAGCCTCGAAGACATCGAGAGCGTAGCGAGTTTCGTGTCCAGCAACGCGGAGAGCTGGACGAACAGACACGCCAGAGATACTAGAAAAGGGCTCCTGCTTTCCGTCGACGATCTCTTTGCAAAGACAAATTTCGAAGAACACGCCCACGGTCACGTGGGCCACCTTCGTCCAATGGCGTCCATGACCAGACTCGAAGCTCTTACAGACGTTGACACTGACATCATTACCCATAATTCCTCAGAGTCTTATTGGCTGAACGCTGCTGACCTCGAGGCCATTCACCATTGCTCTTCTCTGCCAGATATTCTCGAAGGAGAGGCAAGTTTCTTGGAAGATCTACCAAACGCTGACGACGTTGGCCACAGGATCTCCCTCGTCTACCTAGACCTTGAAAACGACGACGAGAGTCGCACTCCGCACGTCATCAACGGTCACGTGATGCTGCTTACAAAAGAACAAACTGACCTTCACAAACGAATTATGGAAGTGCGCGAGACAGGAACGAATCCTACGGTTCGACGCAAACTTCGTAAAAACAAACGTACTTTACACAACCGCCCTTACACATTCACAGATGCTAACTTTCAAAATGCTTTGCACCAGTCATCGATGTCTTCCTCGTCGCATCCTACTGAGGACGGGAAGACGGAATTTTCAAATGAAGGTAAAACTAAAAACGGGACCAAAGGAATGGGTTTGTTCTTCAAAAGTCATCTCAGCCATGTCAGCAGAAAGGACGATAAGAAATGTTCAGTTCGCATGAATGGTGTGCGTGACATGAGCCCACAGGAATTAGCTAGTGAGTTGACGTTAATGGATGTGGCGCTCTTTTTGCGCATTCACGAGGCGGAGCTTGTTAACTGCATGTGGCGAAAGGAAGATCACCATTACCGGGCGAAGAACGTTCTCGCCGCCATCGAGTCGTTCAAGAGGGTTGCGGGCTTGGTTGCCGACGAGGTTTTACGTCCGGTGACCTGTCAGGGGCGAGTTGACGCCATCATTTACTTCCTCGAGGTCGGAGAAGAGCTGAAATCACGGCAGAATTTCCACTCTCTGCGAGCCGTCCTCGCCGGCCTGCAGGCGCCCGCCGTCTACCGACTGTATGATACCTGGACGCTTGTCGAGCATCATCATGAACAACACTACAGGTACCTATAATCAAAGCTAACTGAAAACAGTGGCATCAATGATGATAATAATGATGAAAATGAAAATTATAGTATAGGTTTTCCCGGCCAAATTCGCACTTTTGTCAGTCCATTTGATAGAGCGTTCATTCAATTTAGCGAAAACCCTCGTTCTCGCACGGTCTGTCTTTTAAAATTGCAACTTGTGCTTTCCAATCTAGCATTTTGATCAATGAGATTTGCACATGTGGCTTTCAAATTTCGTTAAAATGGTATTGAAATTAGCAGTTACTCTACGTTCATTCAAATTCGCCATCACTGGCGGAAAAGGATATTTGAGTCTTTCAATTTCGCGAATGGGCAGTCAAATTCCAAACATATTCATTCAAATTCACGTCATGTTATATCTGTTTTGAAAAGGTGAGAACATTTAAACATGTGTATTTCAATGTGACTTCTTGTCATCCACACACTGTTAAGCATTGAAAGTATCATATTTTTGACACTATATAACTCGAGATTGTTGTTCTGTAACGCCCCTTTTCTTTCGTACATGTCGTTATCACTAGGCCTATACATGTACCGTACTACAGATTAACTTAATCTTCTTACAGTCATGACAACATAAATTAGTTAGATACAGACGTATATCTAAAGAAGACAGAGAAAGAATTATAGAAACTTTCGAGGATCATAACCTTGACTATGACCTAGAAGTGGCCGGCACACTCGGAATAAAGCGCTCAACGGCCAGATAATTTGTGGCCACATGCATGGCATGCACTGTCTTCGGACTGGGAGACTCAATATAAGCACACTGAAAAAATAAACTGTTGCCAAAATCTCTAAAATGACCACGAAAATATGAAATGTTATGATGCTTACAAAACAATAACTATGATGAAAGAAAATAAAGAAAGAACCAAACCATAAACATATCTGCTAAATTGACTGCAAAACATATTTATTGGATGCCCAAAAAAATGAATTCGAAGGAACGAGCGCAGCATATACGTGATAGCAAAATTGTGCTTGTATTACGAATTTCAATTGAAAAAGTGTTGATTAGAATGAGATTAAAGGTAATTCGAATGCTCCAAAATGAATTTGAATGAAGTCATCATAGAATTGAAATACCCAACATGTCATCTATGCTAAATTTTGCTAAATTGAATGCAGCAATAAGGAATCGGATTGAAAGAAGCGCGAAATAATTGGCCGGGAAAACCTACTAGTATAATATACTGCATTATTGTGTAGTTGTATACAAAATGCCAGCATGTCTATCATGCATAAAGTAAACCTATTTAGATATTACATTAATGTTAACCTCAATCAATCCTTTGCGATTGTATCATAATGTGGATTATTAACTGTTAAAATCGCAAATGTTTAAAGCTATACTTTTATGCACACACACACACACACACACACACACACACACACACACATAGATATACGATATCCAAATTTGGATCTTTCCCTCCCGCTCTTCATTTTTCTAATATCTAATTCGATTCTCCATGCGTCGTCAAGTGAAGACAAGTTCTGTCTTCAGGAGTAATATTTGATGAGGGTTAAAGATGTGCCAATAGGCCTCCATGATCATGTCTTCAATAATGGATTTGTCTCTCGCAAGCATACAGTGTTGCACGGATGAAAAAGCTTTCTTGGCTTTTGAGTGGAACAGCATTGTTTTTATTAATCAACACCGTCATTGATTCTGTCCTTCGGATCATTTGACATTGAATTTCCTGTCTTCATTTACAGCATAATGGAAAACTTCCTCGACAACGTGAATGACGAAGGCCGTTCTATGCAGAATGATCCTGAACTTGACAGAGCGATGGGGGCGCCCCCGTGTCTACCATTTCTTGGCAGCATTTTGAACCGGATTATTGAATTTTACTCTGACGTCGACATCAACGGGACGCGAGCTGCACACAAGATGTGGGACCATCGCATCGATGACTCTTCGGAGAGTGTTGACTTTGAATCGGAAATAGATGTAACACAAGGTCATTCGCTGTCGAACCTGGACACCAATGACCACAGCACGTCTGAAAATTCCCCTAGGTCACCTGCTGAAAGTGGCAAACGCACTCCCAAACTAGAAAACTTCATGACTAAACTTATGCACAAAGTGGGTGCTATGCGCGCACATCACACTTCGGGAAATACTCGTTCGGACAAAAAATCCACGCGCATATCAGCCTCGCGCAAGCAGCATATTAAAAAACTCGTCATCGAACACGCGAAGCGCCTGGCTAGAGAAAATGGCGTGGATTATTTTGGCAACGACAGCGAAGAGCTCAATCACCCAGATACATCTCTGTGCATGAATCTTGTGGAAGAATTCATGCGCGGTGCGCGCAAATCTGAAATCAACACTCAGCACCGAATCTCGCACCACTTTTCCGACCTCCGACAGATGGCACACGGGCATGACGACATGCCTTGGAAGCACGCATGGACATCTGAATATCACGTGCATGAGACGCTGCTGGCGTTTCAGCTGGCAGCCGTACAGTATGATGTTGGAAACCGCAAACACTCGGTAATTGCCGGTCTTCTACAGGACGCGCAGCTTCAAACGGACGAAAAGCGATTCGCCTTGTCGTTAGAGAGAGAACCCCCATCCCAGCTGGATAAACCCATTGATTTGTCACAAGAGTTATTACCCAAAAATATGTGATGATATTCAGGTCGAGTGAACTTACTGTGTTTCAGTGAATTAACCAGAGGAAAACGTTTGAAGTAGCTTTTTTTCTCGAAGTTTCCTGTGACAATAATGGAATGGTACACACTGCCAACATTCCTTATGCAAAAATTATCTTATGACTGACTTCGTTAAGGGTGCTCCTCAAAAACAAAAGGGAAGATTACTATGTTTCAGTGAATTAACCAGAGGAAAACGTTTGAAGTAGCTTTTTTCTCGAAGTTTCCTGTGACAATAATGGAGTGATACACACCGCCAACACTCCTCATGCAAAAATTATCTTATGACTGATTTCGTGAAGGGTGCTCCTCAAAAACAAAAGGGAAGATGAAAAAAAAAATGAAGGGGAAATTAAAGTACGAAAAATTGCAATAGTATTCTTCACAAATGCGCGATTACAAGAGAAATAAATCTTATGATGTTTGCCAAAGTCTAGTTTTGTAATAAGACTTCTTTTTTTTTTTCATTTTTCTTTTTGTTTATAAAAAAGTGATTCATACCCTAAGGTTTGCAAACAATTTGAAATTAGTCTTTATAGTGAGATTACACTAAGGTTTTGGGATATAAGCAAGCTTTTGTTCCGGTGCGCTGTCAAATCATATGCTGGTCTGAATTGCTTTAAAAATTCCGAACTAAAGAGAGGGCAATAGCAGGCAAATACTAATCCTACTCTTTACGGGACTACATGTCTGTGCGTGGATATCCAATGAGATAACAACGACAATGCATTTGTTCCTTCTAGCCTTGATGAATGTGTCTAATGATGTGTGTATTCGATCAATTTTGTTCGTGTTTTTGTTTGTGCTTTTGATATTTTTGATTTTTTTTTCAAAGCTGTCGAACATCACTGATTATGACTATGCAGTGGAGATTGATTGAGTTAAATTTGCACAATTTTATGGACACTTTCATATGCGCAGTGTTGTTAACAGCTCTTTGTCATATATGGAGGAAGGATATTTGCGCAAAAAAAAGAGAGAGAGAGAGAGAGAGAGAGAGAGAGAGAAAGAGGGAGAGAGGATAATAAAGATGTTTTGTTTCTGCACAGTACACGGCGTCATTGGGAATATTTTTCATATCGGTCTGAAGAGGGCGACATTGCAGCTCTAACGACATGAAAGATAAAAATCAATGTTGACGCTCCTTTTCTCGTGACGGCCTTCGGTGTACTTGTAACTCTCTGGTCTTCTACAAACCAGTGTACGATTCTGATAGATTATAATACATGTGTTGTCATTTAAATCCAGAGGTTTTCAGCATTTTTCTTTGCCAGTACAATACAAGCAGTAAAATACAATATGCGAGTACAGGTTTGTGTATGCGGGTTTGCGTGCTTGCGCGTATTTTATTTTATTTGGCCGCGAGCGTGTGTGTTAAACAAAGATATCTTATATAAAATATCGTGGGTGTTGAATGGCGTGTGTGTTTGTGTTTTAAACACACACGTCATTACGGTATAAACGTTGTTTAAACATTGAATTGTTCACTATTCTTGCGTTCGATGAGTGATGACGATGTACCATTTTAAGCAATGGTTCAAATCATAAAAAGTCTGCAAAACTTTTCAGGTAATATCTTTCTCTTTTTCTGTCGTTCTCCGTCTTTCTTTTTTTGTTTTTACTTCTTCTTTTTTTTTCTCTCTCCCTCTGTTTTCTCTTTCACTCTTTGTGTAACTGCTCTTGACCTTAAGTTGGCTTTCTCCTTGTTTTCGCATTTTTGTTTTGCCTCTGAAAGGTGTCATCCGCACGATTCGAATACAAATCCGAGAGTATTTTGTTTTGCTTTGTTTTCGAAGAAAGTATACGTGCGTGTGACACGTCGAGAACACAGTCGCTATCCACAGGATCGAGAGGCTTCTATTAGTTCAGTAACAGCTCACTGCGCACAAGATCACTTATTACTCTTTTTAGAATCCCCTGTGTCTCCGCAGTCTTTTTTTTTTCTCAACACAAACACACAAACGCACACACACACCAATGCACAAACGCGTAAATTCAAAAAAAAAAAAAAATCACATTTCTTCACCAGAATCACTCATTCCCGTCCACCTACGTTTTAACAATGATGATGATGATGATGATGATGATGATAATAACAATAATAATATCAATAATTATAATAATGATGATGATGATGATAATAATAATAATAATAATAATAATAATAATAATAATAATAATAATAATTTATTATCATTATCATGACTATAATTTTTATTATTATAATTATCATCATTATTTCTATTATTATCATTATTACTTCTAATATACTATAACCTTTTAGTAACTCCGCATTCAATTACAGTTTCACTATTTGCAGTACCCAACCCTCCTCTCTCTTTTTCTCCTCCTGGTCCATCATGATTGGTTATCAATAGGACACTTATAATTTCACATTTTCAATAACTTCCCTTTCCTTTTCCAGGGGGGGTGTTTCATAAAGCTGTTCGTAAAGTTACGAACAACTTACGAGCGACTGGTGATCAGTTCTTGTGCTGAATTATGGAAATTCTGATCAGTATAGCACATCGAACTGATCACCAGTCGCTCGTAACTTTACGAACAGCTTTATGAAACAGGGCCCAGGTTTCTTGCTATTGACTCACTCATAATCGATATCATTTGTGTATCTATTCATGTATGTATCTATGGGTACAATAAGTATTATCCGACCAACCTATCTGTCACTCCTAATTATGTGTCTGAAGTCCATCACCACTGTAGCTGGTACAGGAGTGTTGTAGTTCTTTTATGCAAGACTACCACATTGTAGTTCTTTGAATATCAGTTCATAGTCCATTCAAGGACACTGGACATTTACTCTATTTCAATGTTTTTTTTTTTATAATGTATAATATTCACTGAACTATGATCATTTCAAGGAGCACACATATTATACATACAAAAGCAACAAAATTAACCTGCATAACGCATACAAGTATGATACATAATCTTCTGGCCTAATAGAGTGTACTTTAATGAATAGACACAAAGGAGAAGTATCTCTTTTTTTTTTTTAATTCACACAAACTTTTTATTCAACATTCACAAGGCAAAATGCAGAATACGTGTTTGTAACATAACATACATGAAAACAGAAATCAAAGATTCAGAACAATCCTAACTTTTTGAACACCATGCATTCGTATCATTATGTATTACTTGTTATGCCACTGGGGTTGTATATTATTCAATTACTATCAGCTTGTAAAGGGGGATGGGGAGGGAGAACCTTGCAGCAAATCGAGACACACAAAAAAAGGCAACCCAGTGCAACGGAAACCTGATCCATCCACTGTTATGTTACTGGTTGAAAGACACTTTGGAAAATACTGCAAAAAGATGAACTTTTACGCTGGTAAAGCTACCATACAGGGAACATTCCACTGACTGACTAAGGTTTGGTTACTTGTTGCAAAGCATATGATGATATTGTAAGTCTGTACATGAAAGGGAAGAGACCCAAATGATTGCACGATTCCCACGGTGATGCTTGTTTTGATACAGAATCTTTATCGGGGTGGGCTATACTGGGGTGCACCTGTGTTACTACATGTATACTAAACTGATGATAGGTCTGGTATGCACAAGATGGTTACGACTATTAATGAGTTTATATCTAGATGGACCTATAAGTTGGCCTTGGTGAGCGGTATGAGAATTAAAGAAATATCTTCCCGACTGCTGCAAATTAGGGAAAAGAAAATATTTCACCACATGTATGCAGAGATTTGGAATACCCTATTATTATTATCACCATCTTTTTTTGTGTGTTACTAGGGCCTTTTAAGGAACTTTTATCCTCATTCCATATCCCCACTCCTAACCCTAGACACCATTTGTTTTGTTTTTGGTTTATTTGTTTTTTTAACCAGCACATTGCCTTTCTCATACCTAGACTTTATACCACTTCTTACAGCAGTAGCCCCTGCTTCCACTAAATAGCAGTGATGTCCAAGAAAGAGAAATGGCCCAATAAAAAAAGATCCACATTTCTACGATTCATATATAACTTGAGGTCAAACATCAATGGCATATTCTGAAATGGACAGTGAACCAATGGAATTCAACAGATCATACATTCAGTGGAAAATGCATCCACAGACACGTATAAAATGCTGATCAACTGCATTTCTAGGTCTAAACAGCTGAACCCGCTAATCATACTATGTGCGAATGCCAGGTGGTATGTATATAATATGGAATTGGTCTAGCTAGACAAAGAACAAGAATAAGCTCAGAAAATTATCAAATCCACATGTCAAAACAACTTTGTACTATACTAGTAGAGGAATGTAGAATATTCAGTCACAAGCTGGTAAAACGTCATTACAGAAAGGTTTCTTTTTCATGTATGTGCATTAATCAATAACATCTAGCTTTCTATGGCAAATGTTCCAGATCAGAAACATGTGACATCAAATAATTGGCACTTTCATGGAAAATGAAGAGAGAAGAACCAAACTTCTTGACATAACAAAAACAGGTGACACAAGTTCTTCGTTTGCAAACAAAAGTATGTATGTATACAGCACCATGAATTATAGACAAAACACACACAATAGTCATTCTCTTTTCAGCACATCAATCAGTTAAATGCTTATGTACAAGATATAGAGATATCCAATTCCGTTCCCCTTTACAAGCTGTTCCGGACATGTTATGCAGTCATGCCCATTTCTCTTGCTTCATGCTTGATTGCAAACATTCTATTCTCCAATACAGTTCTATCTCGTCACTTCTCAAACATCACATCCCATTCAAATAAATAGATCAAAATTAATGTTCTGTCTGTTCTGCCTGAACCATATCTAAGCATTACATATCAGTTTCAAAAGTCCTTTGTACCATGGTTATTGTTTGTTTGACTGGGGGTTGGGGTGGTTTTTTTTTTCATTTTGTTTTCTTTGTCTGGTGGTATGAAGAATAAAGATGAGGTTCTATGGGTGACACTTTATATACCATAATATGATTGCTCCAATGCGTCAAGTATACTTGCCTTTACAATGCGTGTACCTGTACTTGCATGCTCTGTTCTATTTGGAGTTTTATACCATCAGGGAATGATTGTTTCTAACTGGCTAAACATACTGGTTCAGAGTCAATATATTGGCTGCTATGTATATAATGTCTTTATATCCCGACTGAAGATTTGATTACAAATAGTGCAATGCCCACGTACTACCGGTGGTAGTTTACAGGTTGGGTCACAGTGTATCATCATCTGTGTACTAATACACCTTGTCCGGAGGACGCACTTCTTATGATATCTTGTCAAAACCCCAGGAAACACAATCGATGATGTAATCATTCTTTGAACCCATAGGTCCTTGTCTGATCAAACGGCAACAATTTGCTGGTTTCCTGACAATAACATCCAATTTTCGTCTAATCTTTGTGTGTCTGTTTGCTACTCTTTGTTTTCAACACCACACATATGGAACTCTGTCTGCCAAATTTCCCTCTCCCACTTCTCGTCCTTAAGCTCTCGAGGGTGGCATTTCATAATATCCATAGCCTAGGCCATCCATCCCAAGCACCATCATGATCTTCTATTGGCCTTTTGTGCTCGCAACGATGTATCCCTATTTCTGCCAACATCAAAATGCATCTTACTGTGCATGACTACAGCGGAACAACTTAGGATGCGTAGCGTGACATTTTGAGTACATCTGCAAAAAGTTAATTAAGCACACTGAATCTATAGTAGTTTCATGGATGGTTTTGTCCGACTGTAATACCTACTCATTTTAGTGGTGCTGGTGAGTTTGATTCAGATGCAGCGATTGACTTCCTATTACCTTGCTTTGATGAGCACTTATCTTGCTGTGTCTGTTGCTTGTGTTGATAAAAGTTTTCATAGATCCCACTTTTAATACAATCGCGTTCCAAATCGATACCACAATGAAATGTCTAATTAGCACACCGTCTTAAGCTCTTTGTTTAGTCTAAGTTTGTTTGTTTGTTTGTATATTTTCTACACCGTTTGGCCATAGGCGTGAAACATTGATAAGTTGGTACATACCATACTCACCCAGCTGTACCATCATGCAATACACTGGGAGGAGCAGTGGGACACAAAAATATTTACCATCGATCACAGTTCAGGATCGCCGCCAAGCACACAGAAAACAAAAATGGCCGAACATGAGACAAAGATGCAGTTATTTGCATCGTAAAGATAAAGCACTCCTGGAATGAAAATATCACAAAACCGAATTTCTCTTGAACACATAAGTACTGTGTGAAAAAAAAACAACAGTCATTTTACAAATCCCCTTGTAACAATGAAATCAAGTAAGTGCCATTACTTTGTAACAATGTGTATATATACAATAATTATCTTCAACAACTTTCAATGAGACAAACAAAGAGGGTGTCACTGCAGCAATCATCTCAGTGGAAAAAACAAACAAACAAAAACGATGCCAATAATGAATATAAAATTTGGAAGCCAAAATGAACATATGCATAATGAATCACAAAACTGAAATATTTCCCTTACCTAATGAAAGGCAGCCAGTGTTTTTTTGATCAAAAGATAACACCAAAGTGCATTTACACCAACATCATTCCAGTCTATGTATTACCACACACGGTCCAAGATTTTGTTTTCTACAGTTTAAGCTGAATACATGTGCAACTTTCTCCTTAAATCCACTACATCTGCCATAATCTCAATAGAAATCTGACGCTACTCACTACAGGAATCAACAAACGCTCTACTCTACAACTTGGATGAAGGACTGTACGTGCCTAACAAATTTTCTTCATTTTTTTTTTTTAATTCTACCATACATGCAATAACTGTCAAGCTTACTCGATGCCTAACTCACTACAATATCACAAAAGAAACACACAGCATACTTTTTCTTTGTATTGAATACAAGTAATATAACTGCTTTCCTCTTTATCTCAATCTCTCCACATGTGTTCATTATTCATTTTATGAATAACTCTACAATATTTTTTGATGGGTTTTCTGCAATTTCTCTCTCTTATTTGCCCACCATGCAGTGATTTACAGGGTGGGGATTCTATAGCATTCTTATCTTCTCTGTTTTCTGACAGGAGCGAACAAATCTCTTTTCACACAGAATTTTTCTCGGTGTAGTGAGCACGTGCCAACAGTAAGATGGGTGTTGCTGTTCTGAAAAGGCTGGTAGCATAGACTAGTCACTGCAAAGTGCCAATTTTCTGTCCATTCTATGGATTCCATATGGACCAGTGTGAATGTAATGTTGTTATCTCGCAAAATTGGTGCAAAATGATGCGCTAGCTTACCCCACGATGACTCTTAAGAATTTATGTTCGAAGCACCGCCGCAAGACATGACCGTGTACAACACGTGCTCGCCATGAAAACAAGGAAAAACAAAAGTTCTGAAATCACAGAACATGTCGTCCTCACAGTACAAAGGATGAACACAGACAAGGCAAGAAAAATAATCAAATATCTGACAGAAAAATGTCTTTTCACATCACTTTATAATCAGCATATACAGCAGATACATCTGTTAATCTTAATTTTTTTTCTTAACTTTTTGTGTGATTTTTTTTTTTTTTTTTTTTTTTTTTTTTTTTACTCTTCTCATCAATTATTTCTTTAGAATGATTCTTCTGGCCATGTTGATTATCGTACTTTGTTGGATGGCAGAATGATCTCATTGTTTCTCCTCTGTCGGACTCTGGGCGTCGCCGTTCTCCCCCATCACCTTTTTACGCTCCTGGACTTCTTTGATGTGATTATTCTGAAAGGGAGAGAGGGAGAAAAGATAGATACAGAGAGACAGAGAGAGAGAGAGAGAGAGAGGAGTTAAATGCATGAATTCACACACACTAGAATGAAAAACGAGTATTAAAAGTGAATGGAGTGCAGGTAGGTATGAACTATAGTTGAGTCAAATATTGCAAGGACTACACATTTGATTTATTGGTGTGTGTTTTTTCTGGTTATTTACCAAAAATACGCAATTCAGACAATCTACAGATTCATGTAGATTCATTCGTTGGAACTGGCAGATTTCTTTCGTTAGATCGAAATTTAGTTACGGCCAAACAACACAGTAAAGATACAAAGACATTAATTTGTGGACCTAAAGTTTTTTCTGACTTGTAACGAGAGGTTTGTCGCACCATGTTCGGTAAAATAGGACGGCACTGTATTTATATATTATATTGAGTATTGGTAAATTGAATGGGTTTGGAGAAGGACAAAGCTTTTTGACCTGAAATTTCCCTAGCATCAGCAAGCATGTTTTTATAGCATACCAAGATCTTTTATCCAAAGAAAAGAGCATGTAGTATACATTTTGTATATCACGCACGTTGTGTGTATGTGTCCGCATGCCAATGTGAAGTTGGGTGCGAATGTGTGCTGCTTTTTTGCTCTACCCGCATGAAATCTTGGCGTACCTGAAGACAAATTTCTTTGCAAGGGTGAGGATTGGCTTACTCGATGACAACAACTGATTGATTCAAGCGAGGCAATGCTCGCTGGGTCACTTGTCCCCAAGAGTGATGGATTGCCTGAAAATCCGACATGCAGAACTTAATTTCAGGATGGGAAACGGGAGGGCTTGAAGGAATTGTAATTTATTCATGGCCAAATCGAGAATGATTGCCGCAGGCTAAAAAGCACACAATGTAGGGTTACGACTGAGATAGGCAGAAATACCACATCGAATCTATTGCGGACACAAGTCGGAAGTTGTAAAGCTGAAATATTTTGGGTCAAGGCTTTAATACTATCTACGAGACATTGTGGAGGGATAGGGTTCCGTTTAATAGAGATTTACTTGAGTATTCAACCACCATCCTGAAGAATCAGGACAGCGGGGAAAACGTAAAAAGACCAAAAAAAGAAGGAAGAAGATATTAGATCTACATCACTTCTGTTAAGATGCTAGGTGAAAATTTTGCGCAGAACGGCCTTGTCAGTAATGGTTTGGTGATCTGTACGTGGTATCTCATGGAAAATGCCATTCTGATATTGCGCATTATTATTCGCTTTAACAAATTTCCAAATTAACATTACAGTACACTTGCTCTATCAAAAGAGTACAGCAGTATCACATGTTTTGCTACACAAATGTAATTTCACTTCAGCTTTACTATTTAAAGCAGTTCTACAGCTGTAATTGGTATGTACCAGCTGCAATTTAAAGGGATAAGGGGAAAAAAAGAAGACAGAAATATCACTAAAGTTATAATACCCCTACCCAACTGTTGCCATGGCAACTTTCTTTTCATCACTGTTGACAAATATGTCTTGCACAACTTTACATAGAGTTGAACATGCTTGCAAAATTTCCTTTGAATTTAAAACTGGAGAAGTAGTTTGATCCGCAACAGACGGATTGGCCAAAAAGTAACCTTCTCTTTCTTCCTAAGGCCCCAGTCACATATAAGCACAGATCCTCGAGGATCTACACGCTAACACGGTGATCCGGGGAGATCCGGGATAGTTTCGACCTCGACACGGATGTCCAAGGTGTCAACACGGATCTCTCCCGGATCACCCAGGATCAGATGCGGGGTGGTCCGGGGTGATCCGAGATGTCTATGTGAATGGAACATTAGGGGGAACTCGTGTGCAACCTCTCCCTCCTTTTGACCCACCTTCTCTTGGAACTTGGACTTGAGGGCCTCCTTGTTGGCCTGCAGCTTTACCTCCACCTTACTCATCTTCTCCGTCAGCTGCTTCTCGGTCACGGTCTTGAAGACGGTGTTCTTCTCAGCGACCTTGGCCTGGGCCTCGATGATGCGGGCATTCTCCTTGGCGAGCTGCTCCAGCATCTGAGTCTCGACAGACTGAAGAGAAGGAATTTAAGGGAGGGGAGGAGATTTGAGAATTGAAACACGTTTTAAAACACATACAGTATGTCCAAAAAAAAAAAATTACAATTGGATTTTTGCATTGATAACACTCAATATGATTAAACTGTCCAAATGCTACTTCAGGGTCTTGAAATATAACATCTTAGCTCTATTTTGCAGAAAATCCCTTTCAATTTGGTTTAAAGCCGTCATAGAGAAATGTGAACTGTCGCAAAGCATGTCATGGGTCTGATTCTTCCAAGTTTAGCACTTTGATGCTCTTGGAACTGCATATAAATGTGCAAACACAATAGACAGAACTTGGAGGGAAGAGAATCCTGACATGCTCCACAAAATTCCTCATTTCTCTTTGACCACTGAAGCAAATCAAATGGGGTTTTTTGAAAGATGTGGGAAATGAAATATAGTTTCATACCCTGAAATTGTATTTCGATTGATGGGCTATTTGTGACCGTGCACCTCAAAACGAACATAAAGTCGCACACACTGATTTTGCGTGAAGACTGAAAATAAGTGAAATGGGTCAACCTAGCCGAACTTGACTTTTTCATATTTTCTGAAAGAGCTGGTCTTCTTTTACATTACGCTAAAATTTGGTAGGAAAAAAGGGCAGGAAAGTGTGTTTTTTAGCAGTTTATCTCGAACATTTTTGGTAGAATAGTGTGATTAGGTGTGTCTTTAGAATCCTTTTTTCATTTCTGAAAAACCTTGTCCACACTCTTCACTTTCAACTCTAATAACTTTTGAAAGGATAGTGCTACTGCTTTGAAAGTTGGCATTAATTATGCACAGAATGTGTTAATGAGGCATGTTTAATTTCAGTTTAATCTGATAATCCCTTCATTGTTGTTACTCTGGTGGTTTACTTCTTGTCTTTTGTCCCGTTCATTGCACAGCCAGCACGGTTTGGTAAAGATGAAGCGCTTGAATAGACACAGTACTTCAAAGCCTCTTTTCTCAATTCACACTTTTCCCGAGTTTGTGCTTTCTTTCCAATATTTAGGTAGGTTAGGAGAGTCCATCTGATTTGAGTTATACATCATTTTAAAGCTTAAAGTCTGCTCTTTCAGAATATGGTCTTAACTAAAAATTCATGTCTGGAGACTTTTTGTTTGTTTTGAGGTGCAGGGTCACATTTTTAAAGTTATCGTTGCGGAGGGTCCCATTATAATTTTTTGGGGGACATATGGAATAATGGTAGGAGTATTGTTGAACTTAACTCTTTGTATTTCTTTGTTTTGTACCCTGATTCAGTGACAAAACTTGGCATATTAAAGGGTGCGTACAGTTCTGGTTGAGGTGAGGATTTAGCTTTTAACTTTTTGCAAGATATTCAAAAACCACTCTATGAGATGTCAGAGAGCATGCAATTCTAAGGGGTATCAAAAGTTTATTTGATGAATATCGGTTTTGAAATGGCTGAGATATCCAAAAACAATGTGAAACAAAGAGATCCTAATAAAAGGTGTGGCCTGTTGCCTCTTATTACTATTACTATTATTCCTATTACTATCACGAGCCCGGCCTTTTCTCAGTGTAAACGCAAACTGGGCCAAATGCGCGGCCAATTTTAGTCTGGCTTCCAAACCCTCTACCTGTACTATTTCACTATTCAGGATATTAACCCCCTCAACGTCAAAAACTAGTATAGTTTAAGGTGGTTTTGTCCTGCAAACTATTTTTTCCTTCAGCAAAGGCCTTTGTCCGAACGGCGACTTCGTCGCCACGGAATCCAGTTGGCAAAGAGTCTGAAAACCAGACTATACCAAATTGCGTTTGTTTACAAGCAGAGCGCCACTATGACAAAATATTGAAAGGTTTGAACCAAAAGCGCAGCCGAGCCCGGCAGTGTAAACGGACAAAATTGCGGGGCTCGGCCCCGCAATAGAGGCTGGGCTCAGCCGCGGCTCGGCCCAGCCCCGCACTGTAAACGGGATCCAAGTGAAAAACTTGTAAAGGTATAATTATCATGGTATCTAGTTCCTAACCAAACCATCTTAAACGAGGTGATTTTAAATGTCTCAACTTTTTATTTTCTTTGTTTTTGTATCCTGGTAAGGGTGAGAAACTTTAGATAACAAGGCACAATATAATCGTCAAGGTTTTTAGGTCCTTGTTATTACGAGGTTCAACTTTACTGATGGATAATCTAGAGTAGTTTTCAGCTGATGCAAAACCACTTACAATGTTTCAGATTTTGTAATCAGATCTCATAGTGTGGGTCTTTGAAAAACTTAAGGGGAGAAACACTGTATCTACCACCAAAAAAAAACTAGATATATCGCTACGGCTACTGATATGCCTCCGCCACAATGCATGGTTCTCCTAATAGGTCTATAGTACAATGTCTTGACAATGTGTGATGACAGTTTCACACAATTGGCAAAATATCAAAATGACAGGTTTGACACAAATGTGCTGAATGTTCACTTTCCTAGAACTAGGTTTAATTGGATGAATGATTAAAATGTCAGAGTGCAGGTATTTGGGGAACTGATGATTTTTACTTGACTTTTGACCCTTTTATAAGTTTATGCATTGAGTAATTTTCAAGGTATTGAGAAAAAGTATAATTTCAGTATCAAATGGGAAAATAGCGTATCTTAACCTGGCCTTTGACCTTTGACCTCACAGTTCCACAGAAAATCACTGTTAGGTTGAACATGCATAAATATGTAAGTTTCATGATGATACCTTGAGTTACTTTCGAGATATGGAGGAAAAAGTGCAATTTAGCACTTTCACTTGAAATTTTGACCTGTGACCTTTTGGCAAGAAACTTCCCCCAAAATATATATTGGGTAATACATGCAATACATTAAGTTAAAAAAAAACAAAAAAACCTTCAGGCATATTGCATTTTAAGGAAAGTAGTGAAATTTTGAGGAGTTGACCTTGACCTTTGACCCCCTGACCTTTGACCCATGACCCCCAACTTCCCTAGATAATCACTGCCCATTGGTACAAACATATATACTAAGTTCCATGAAGATACCTTGAACCATTTGCGAGATATGGAGAAAAACATGAAATTTCAATTTTTTTTTCACAAAATAATCTGTGACCTTTGACCTTTGACCCTGTGACCCTAAAATCCACACAAAGTATTATCCCCCAAGGATATACCCTCATACCAAGTTTGATGTAAAACCACCGCACGGTTCTTGAGATATTGACAAAAACAAAACGGGACGGACGGACGTACGGACGTACGGACGGACGGACGGACGGACGGACGACCCGAAAACATAATGCCTCCGGCCACTTCGTAGCGGAGGCATAAAAAAGAAATGCAAAACGACTATTCAAAGTCATGACAGGATATGATCAAATTTCTGTTTAGATTTAATCTTTATCTAATCAGTTTTGCCGCAAAGACTAGAGTTGATTGGAATTTTCAAGGGGGAGGGGGTGTAAAGGCAGCATTGTGACAGCAGAGAAACTAATATCCATGTTTGCACTGATCATCAGTTTTGAACTTTATCGAGGAGACTGGGCGTGGTGGGAAGGGTGTCAGGGCTAGCAAATTCAAAAATTTTGAAATTCATTCAAAGGTAGATGAAGCCAATAAAATGAAGTATTGCTTCAATTTTGCTGTCCTCGATATATCTGAGATATCCAATTCACCATCACAAAAGCTTGAAAATGACAAAACAGGAAATCAAGATCTATTGAGCACTCGGTAAACAACTTTTATAGATACCTCAATAAAAAAATAAAAAGTTTCTAGCGTGGAAATGGAAAAGGCCAAACAGGTTATTGTGAACTGGTTTGATGTCATTGGGGAAATAGAGGATAATCAAGCAAGAACTATTTTGGGCAGATCGTGGAAACATTTTTACGGTAAATGTCATGCATTTAATAAACAAAAATCACTGCAGGATCCACAAATATGATACAAACAACTCTATTTGAGAATACAAATCAAATCTACAGTTGAATGTCTGGCACTGCCTCTACATGAAGTAAAGATGTTTGAATTGTAGCACATTGCCATTTAAGTTTGCAATTCAAACACCACTGTACAGCAACTACGTACCTCATTGCACACAACACCATTCTATACAAATATGCATCACACAGACATTCAAGGCACTTCTATCCACCATATTACACAATAAAATCTGCATAGCAGACAGATTGTAATAGGTACAATACAGTACCCCCACCCCCTATTGGAGCACACTTCATTAGCATTCAAATCCGAATGCTGCCAATCCCTAGGGGCCACCAGTCCCCTGCTGTCACAGCGCTGTGCAACGCTGATCACTACCGTCGTAAAAGCAGATGGCATATACGTGAATAGTCAACCAGGAAGGCCACTTTAGGGGTATCTAAGGGGAGAGAGAGTGTGCGTGATATTACCTTGACTTCGCAAAAATCCTGGCTAATACCGTGGCAACTGCATTCAGTCACTCGTAGAAAGTGATGGATCATGGGTGGTTTACAACCTGCATGCGTAAGCATGGAGTTTACTGTTTAAACAAGGAACATTCGCCGCATGAAATTTGCCATGCGAATCTTGGCTCCTCATGAAATTCTCGAAAATTTCATGGCCACAAAAATTTCTTGTTTTACGTTGTCATCAAATATCCCAATCACAGATCTTTATATTAGTAGGCCTGTGTATACAGTTGGCATATCAAACGGGCATTTTGGTATTTTGATGCAAGACTATCTGGTACTACTTGAGAGCCTGATACAACCCTTCGACATCTGCATGTACTTGGGCATGAGAATCTAAATTTTGAATTCCCCATTTCCTTGTATTGTAGTGTCATGTTTTGACACGCCCTATTTGGTAACACCGTGACCTGTGTGCATCATTCTCCCTTTTTCCTCTCCTAGTCATTTTTCATGGCAGAATGGCAGTTTATTCCTCATAGGCATAATTTACCCTTTACAGACGAAACAAAAGCTTAGCATTAGTGCTGCAAAACAGTTCGAAAATGTGAGTTAGGAATAGAAACAACAAATGTAAAAATTTTTACTTTTTTGTAACCGGAATTTCGTTATAACCGTGTTCGTTATAACGGGAGTGCACTGTACATTCTCATATTTTCCTCCCCCTCTCTCTCTCTCTCTCTCTCATCTTAAAATCTTATTTTATCCCTCTCTATGCTGACTGACTCTCAGTACTTTTAATTTGTCAAGCTGCCTGCACTGCATCATATCAGCTTCCCCTGAAAACCGGCCCTCTCATGCCTTGGCTAGACACACCCATTCAAATGCAAATGTCACAGCTGAGTGAAAAAACAGAAGAAAAAAAAAAAAACATAATCACACACATTTACTTTCTCCACACATCCATTCCTTAAGATGCTAAATTTGTCATGGTTTGAGATCTATGAAAGGTATTACACTTCAGCAGGGTGCTCCATAAGCACTTGCCCATTTGCCCGGGGCAAGAGACAATCAAATTTGGGCAAGTGTTTTTGAACAATGAGAACAAATGCTTGCATAAATTGGACAAACAAAAATGTTTTGCAGCCACCTTTTTTTCCACTGATTCTCCCTAACAAACTCTAAAAGTCAACCATACAGAAGCCCAAAGATAATGGCTGTTTAGTGATGCAACACACTTGAAGTTAATATTTTATTTCAGCAACTTTCCGACACTTGCGTGAAGAAGCCCCAAAGCAATGCAACAGCAAAGCTTGATCGTACTATTCAAGTTTCTTACTCCATTGTGTTTAAGCATGCGAACCAATGTGTGAGCACTGTTCATTCAAATGATATTATTTTATAAGGCCTTGACTTACACATGATTTTCTAATTATTTCTTTACATTTTGGAATTCCTTTTCAGGCAAGTAAAATTGATATTCGGGCAAGTGTTTCCCAGCAAATTTGAAAATCTGCTTGCCCAATCGGGCAAGTTGTAAAAAAAAAAAAAAAAAGAGTTCGATGTTGCACCACGTTCAGCACCAATTTCCTCACCCTTCTCCTCCTCTCAGCCTCCTGGAGTTTGGCGTTGATCTCATCTAACGACGTGGTGCTCTTGCTCTTGGGCGGAGACAGGGGGCACTTGTTTGGGTCTGGCTCCTTGTCATCCAGGTTCAGTTCAAAGGAGACACCACCGGAGGTCTTTACTTCTGCTTTGGAAAACAATTCATGAATAGCAAGAATATAGATGACTGTTTTTAAGGCTGGAAAAATAATTCAAGAGACTATTATAAAATCTCTGTAAAATAATCGTAAAATGCATAGCTACTTTAAATACTACTTGTAGAAATGCACTACAGTGCATTCATGTAATTACAGTATTACAGTTTGGCAGGAAAAACATGACTTTAGTCTGGGCTTTAAAGAACAGAGTGCAAAAATGTTGTATCTAACACTACACTCAGATTAATTGATGTCTCTGGGTCATGTTAATCATGCCAGCAATTGTAATTGACATTAATGAAGGTAACTGTTCAATGAGCACCAGAAGGTAGAAATAGTCCACATAACGGATAGATACAGTTCATCTGATTTCAAGGTGAGATAAATCATGTCATTACATTAAAAGGATTTTTTCTTTACGGGAACTGAACAAACCCACTGCAATGTATATCATTTGTATCTGAGAGTGGCAGCTCTGAATCAGACAGTTCAACATCCAAACGGAATAAACAAATACAGTAAACTTTAGGTGCGCTAATGGATCATATGAAATATCCATCATAAAAATCTTTGAGAGAATACAAGAAATTTTAACAAAAGAGGAAAAACAAAAGATGGATATGACATGATATGATATGATATATCATATTTCTGTGTCCCTAAACTTAAAGGTCCAGTTTACCTTTGGGAACAGTGATTTTAAAATGTTCACAATATCACATTTGATGCATATATGTGTAGGTCTGTTGTATCACAAAACATCCTACTATATCAAATCTTTGCAATAAAGCCAAAAATATAAGGAGATATCAGTATTTTTTTTTTAATAAACCATAACTGTAGACGGTTTATTCTGGAAGCATTCTTATTATAACTATTGTTCACATTTTGTGCATTTAGCAATACTTAACATCGATTAAAATACGGATTCAAATTTTTACGGTGGTTGTTTCTATCCCTAACTCACAATCTAGAACTATCTTAAAGCATTAATGCTGAGTTTTTGTTTCATCTGCAAATGGTAAATTACAAATGTATGTTTTTAAATATATCCCACAAACATCTGGGCTGAAACCACAAAGATAATACTGTTCATCAATTGTCATTAAAAGCGAAAACTGACAAATATGAAAATGAATGCAAGGCATTTGGCGTATGAAGGGATTTAGATCAGTGACGCTATCTTCATAAGATATGAAAATAGTGTGACAGTGTCTACTAAAGTCAATCTTATCTTTTCTTTGCTTTCTTTTTTTTTTTTTTGCTTAATCTGCATGTAATATTCTTCCTGCCTAGAAAGAGAAAGAACATTATATCCCTTGAATTCCATACCTCTTCAGTATTACCTTTCCACTGTAATAGTGCTATTGTACTTGTAGGCCCTTTGATGATGAGGCATGTTTGCTTATGATGGATACTTAAGGGTTGTTTGAGTGTTTTTTCTGTCACCCTTTTCTAGTCAGATACATATCGTACATGTGGTCTCTTTTTGATTACAGACAAACATTGAATAAGTACTGCTTGCTTCAACTTTAATAGTGCCAAGCAATAAAAACTCTAACCCCCTTAAAAACATAACAAAGAAAAACAAAAACAAAACAAAGAAAAACAAAAACAGTATGTTGATATACTGTACCACTGAACAAAGCAAAGACATCATGAAATTACCTCTTTCAGCAGTATTGCATACAACACTACACTATGTGTCTGATATTTAAACCACTTTACAGTGAGGTGCAGAAAGTGTGTGCTTTAGAAACACAATGACCAGGTACCAGTGACTGTACATGTACTGTACATGTTTGCTATTATGTCTATAATGTATGAATTTATGAAAGGTAATGTTTGATGAATTCCTTTCATGATTCGCATGTGGAAATTTTCATGACTGCAAGAGTGGGATTCTGAACTATACATTTAATACAGTAATATACATGTATACATCCAAATACAAATAGATTTATATGTGTACAGTATGTACCACTAACATTATAAAAGATACATTTATGATTAAACATGATATTTTACACTGAAGAAACGATATGTTCGATAAGTATTAAACTATTCTAGTATAAACTTAAGAATGCAAAATCAAAGGATTTTCATGAAGGTCGAATTATTTTTAAGATGCTAATTTCTATTGATTGAAAGCTAGATTATTAATACTTACAAAAGAATAAAACTCTAGCTAGAAAAATTATCTAGCTATCAAGTGTTTTGTCGCCTTGACAAGTATTCAACAATTAAGGAATTCATACACAAAGGACAAGACCCAAGAGATTTTAAATTAGAACATCTTTTCTTCACAGAATAATGAGCGTTCTCAGATATAAATGTCAGACACCAGCAAATTTGCAGGCAGTCTTTATTATTTCAGTATCTTCAAAAATCAGCAAAGGCCATCATATTTGCCCTTCAATTAGGCCAATTTGATCACTATCACATAAATCCTTCCAAAAGCCAGCCACAATTTATGAAAAGTGCCAAATGCTGGAAAAAAAAAAAGAAGTGAGAAAGAGAGAGAGGTTATAAAGTCTCATATTTCTTGTGACACTATTGGGAAAGGTTGCTTACGCAGAGCCGGCAAAATCAAAATCCAATGGCATCGTGTGTGGAGATAAGCTTTTGGAAAATTGGATGAGACTCAATGAGAAACATGACGCAGCTCCGAGAAATGATGGGCCTCGAGAAATCTAGGGATCGTTAGGGGTGATTGTCGATCCGACACTGTGTCGACGGTACCCAGACACTCCCTAATGGCAAAGAGAGCGATTGGCTAATATCTTGTCATCACAAATCGCTCGGTAGCAGACAGCAGAAGGTTGTGTGTGTAGCCTTCCTTCAAAGCCTCTGCTTTTATCATTTCTTCCTCTTTTTGTCTCTCCTTTATTATAATAACACTACTTTAAATACAGCTGTATGATGATTGTCCACAAATATCCACAAATACAAACATAACATGTGATACACTACCAGTAGTGCCACATCTAATACATTTAATGCAATACCAGGTGGGCATTTCATGAAGGAACTTGTCGAATAAAATATCTGACAAGTCAATTATATCCGACAAGCTTTTGAGAAATTCTTTAGTCTGATTGGCTGATTTCTCTGAACTTGTCGGATATAATTGACTTGTCGGACATTTTGTCCGACAAGTTCCTTCATGAAATGCCCCCCAGATGGTAACACATGTGTGATGTACTAGACTTTGCCAATGAGAGTGAAATATCAAAATCCTACCTATGAAAGAGGCACACAAAACACACACACACAAACACAAACAAACACATACACACACAAACACATGTTGTTCAGAGCACTGTCAGGCACATTAAGACTACACAATACACAGCAGATGTGAAACACACTGATTCAATGATGAAACCTACATTGGTGAATTTGAACACATGACTGAGCTTGCAAAATCTGGTCCCCATTATCTCCTACACTTTACAACTCGTATTAACAAGAGTGTAGGCAGTGGAACACCATTAGTAGTGCATTCAAACTTACATCCGGTTTTGATTCTGCATCGCATCCAGTTTTGATTCTACAATGCATCCAGCATTACATGTATGTGCGGAGTACTAGCACCAGTGTGGTTTCCTGCTGACATTTCAAAAAACAAAACCCCACGGGGGGTGGGGTGGGGAGAGGGGGGCCAAAACAACTTTATAACGGGACTACAGATGCTCAACCCCTCTTCTGTGGTAATACCATGCATACGACAGACTTGTCAGCTCCGTGCCATGAAAAATTTATACGCATACCTTCAGTCTGCGCTACTTCATTAAGAATTGAACACTTTGGAAGAGTGTATAAGGTGTTGTGATATACAGTAGACTGTGTTTCTTGTCAATATATATGGCCTTGTCATCATATAGACCATGGGTCTATACCCAGTCAGCACTTTATACGGGTTTTAAATCTCATTGCTTTGTCGCAGCCAAAATATCCATCCATTCCTAACTGCTGAATAAAAAAAAAAAATATCAAAATCAATAGCATCTATACAAATTGTATCATGCACCTTCTGTTTTGGTTTTTGTTTTGTTTTGGTTTTTATCATGACCAAATTGAATAGTCAGGTACACCCACACACATTAAAATCCATTTAAAGAAGACGATACCTACAATGTGCATACAGTGCACTCTGAAGACAATATTATTAGCAGACATGATGTATCTTTTATCCTTGTCCACACATACAGTTGCACTGAAGATCAAAGTGAGATTACAAATGCTGCCTTCCAGCTTTAGAGTACCCCCAAAAGCATAAAAAATAATAGAAAAGCCATTTTGGTGTGCACAGTAGGGAAAACCTACAAATACACACGTCTGTATTAACCTGTATACATGTGCACTGTACCATGTTTATAAATTATAGTTACATTGTATTGTACAAACTTATTGACTGGAATACCATTTCGTTCCTACAATTGCTTCCATTTTTGTGTTATCTAAATCAGCCCATTACTGATGAAATAAATTGAGGCTATCCATGGCACAGAATGGTACGTATAAATACAAGGCTAGACATTAACTTCTATGAACAATAGCATAATGATGATGTATGTACATACATGTATGTTGTCTACTCTTTGTAGACCTGCGTACAATGTAAGACGGTAATATGAATGACTTCTGCGAGAAACTTGGTTTTCACAATGAAGTGACACTGAAGCAAAATGTTAAATTATCTCTGTCCAAGCAATATCAAGGGTCATTGCATACCCTTACAATTTCTTGGCATTTAATACATTGTAGCTTTCTCTCACATTTTGCACTCAATATGTGCTGCAAATGTTACAACTATAAACACAGAATATACCGGTAACTTTTTCAGAGACAACAGGAGGGCATACTTGCACACAAAACACCCTGCAAAACACCCAATCAACATCAGCACATGCTGTGTATAGATCTCCTGCACACCAGACTTCAATATGAACACCTTTCGTTGCACCCTCCCAATAAAAAGGATAGTACAAAATGTAGAAATCAATGCAAGGGATGCACATTGATGAACTGTGTACTCAATAACCAATCAATGAAGGGAAAATTAGTGTCCACTGGCTCATTATACGTTATGCAATAGTTGTCACAAGAAAAAAAAGTGCGCACTCTGCTAGATTAGGGCCCTTCCTCTCTGCAATTAATTTGCATAATGGGCTCGGCAAGGCTCGGATTTACACATTCAGCCTTTAGTATCTCCGAGGTGTGGCAAGCAGACTCTGTTTGCCATATAATGTTTGTCTCGATATACATAGACGTGTCACGAGTGAGATCTAAAAGTGTGTACCTGGTGCACAGAAAATGCACAATGGCGTATTAGTCTGTATTTGATGGACGTCTCAGTTTGTGACACTGTGGCAAGCAGTATAATACAAATTTGCATGGAGTCACAATAGCGTAGACTATCAAGGACTTTTTTTACAGTCTGCACGAGCTGCCTTTCATTTTTTTAATTCTTTTATTCTAAGAAAGATTTGAGGGGGGTGCACGCCTGGTGCAAAAAATATTTCACAATTGGAGACTACATGTATAAAGAAAACAAATTAATTGTATCAGCATGGGCATTATACATACATCATACCAACTCTAAATCCTTGACTTGCACTTCCCCAAACCCAAGTATCACTGCAATACAACTGTTGTTCGTGTCATTGTACCCTTCTAATTCCTTTGACCTCTTTCTGTAAATGTATTTACGGCATGCAGCTTCTTCCTCTTCTTGTTTCGTTGAATCAGTTTTTGTTAAACTGCACTGTTATCCCTTTGCTAACCAATGGTTTTAACACACATTCTCTGCACATATAGTGTATGAGCCTTTTTGTTCTATCTTTCCTTTTTTGGAGGGGGTGCTGGATTGGAACATGAACACAGTGCAGTATATAGGAAACCATTGTTTTGCAGTGCGTGGCTTTTGCAGTGTTAAGATTTATGAGTAAAAAAACAACACCAATATTTCCAGAAGTAGCCTACTGTAGTACAGTGTGATTTATTGCTATTCTAGATCCAAAATGTCACCTTGTGAACTTTGTATGAAGACACTGGAGATATTTTTCATCCCTTTCTCAACCTTTAAAAGTGTCATCAAATTACAGCTGCATAATTGCCAAAGTTCAATTTTTCATCCTACAATCTGAGCTACACCTAGAGACAGCTTGCCTAGAGGTTGAAATTATTGATATACTGCCCTTTAAAAATTTGCAGTAAAAGCACAGAGACGTGACCTTTAAAGGCAATGAAAAGAGGAAGACAGATAAAGCAAAGGTAATAACAAAACTGTGACTGAAACATAGACTAGATTATCTGAGCACTGTAACTGACATTTCAAATATCAAAACCCTATTAAACAAAGCACAGTAAATCTTTACAGTAACTCAAGTAACTATATAAAGTTTGGCAAGGAGAAAAAAAAAAAACCCAGTGTACTACCATCTATTGTTCAATGACGGCACAGTATCCAGGCAAAACAAAGCACCCAAGACAATAGGTGACATCGTACATGTACCAGGTACATGTACAGAGTATGACAAATGGAGGCCATGTCTCCATTTTGGACTGCACATTCTCGTTGGTCTACAAGCCTCTTTGGTCACAACCATGGCACAATCAAGTCCCCCCATTCAAATTGGTTGAAAGAAAAAAATGCAAAACACAGCAGCACATAAAACAACAAAGCCAAAACCCTGCCTCAATAGCGGTGAGTGGTGTGAACCATTAAGAGCTTAATGGAATTTAGCATGTTCAAGTGTGTGAATTCATTCCATGACCAAACAACATTGTATTGTTTACAGTCCAAGCAGTGTATTTAAAAAGCATAATCAATATAGTACACCATAAAGCCTAAATTTACATGAGGAAGAGGAGAGGTGACTTGGCTACTAAAGTACAGAGACCAGCTCACAGAGGGTTCATTCACAGGTCAGGGCAATGTGCTATTGCCTTCATACATAATTTACATGAAGGCTTTAATCTTCACGATGTCACCCTATGATTGGTTAATTGACGAGCCACAAGATTGACTCTGGACTCCATGCAAGGTTGTATCAATAGATATGAATCAAAAGCAAAGTAATCACAGGTCTATTCAAAATATAAAGTTCACTGACATCACTTGTTTTTTGGATCTGGTTTTTAGTATGAAAGATTTTTTTTTTTTTTTTTTTTTTTTTTTGGGGGGGGGGCTTCTTTTTGCTCTTTGGCTACTACAGAAGGCAATACCAGGGCCCTGTTTTATGAAGAGTTATAACTGATTATATAGTTGATTTCTAAAGTCTATCGATGGCAGCCTGTGTGGTAAGGGAATTTACAATTGATTACATCTTTTGATAAAACAGGGCCCTGGGCCCTGTTTCATAAAGTTGTTCGTAAAGTTACGAACGACTTACGAGCGACTGGTGATCAGTTCTTGTGGTGAATTATTGAAATTCTAGTAAGTATAGCACATCGCAACTGATCACCAGTCGCTCATATAAAGTTGTTCGTAACTTTACGAACAGCTTTATGAAACACCCCCCAGATCTGAAATTCCAGCGGCAAGAGATTGGTTTAGATATGAGGGTGTCACTCTGCAGATAAGTATTAAAAGACTTTTAACATCATTCAGAAATTCTATGTGTACATTGTCCACTATCAATGTCAGTAATACCACACAGGATCCCTTGCAGTATTTATGAAAATGATAATAAAATGAAAACACATCCATACTCTTGAAAGCTTCCTCATCTATTAAAGTATCCCTCTCTCCTGACATTCAAATAAGCAATTTAAATAATGTGGCAAAAAAAAAACAGAAAAATCATATTATGAATGATTATTGAAGTGTCAAAATCAATCTACCTTTTTTACACACTTGCAAAAGAAAATTACATTCCGGCAGAAATCATGCTAAAATTACTTCTTTGACTAAAACCGCTCGGCTTCCATGCCATGAATTAAAAATTGACAAAAAAAAAGCTTCTAAAATCCTCAGTAGCATCAAAACCACTCTACATCTTTACTCGATCGTAAACAACCACTTCCCAACCACCCTTCCCCCCCCCCCCACACACACACACAAATCCACTCTGAATAATGAACATTTTGAAGTCGCAGGTGTGGAATGCACGGGTAGAATAGGTTCATAGGAAGGTCATGGCAAAAGGAAGAGGGAGGGGCTCACAAATCTAAAGAAAGGGTAGTGTAGGCTCATCTAACGTAATGTGAATAAAATGCAATGAAGCTGATTTCCCAAGAGCAGAGAGGGACAGCATGCACTTTAATATAAAATACACGCACGTGCCCTTTAAACATTTAAATCCAGCACTTTGAATGTCGGTACACCACAAAAGCATTCAGTAGAGAATATAAACAAAGTTTTCCTTTTTATCTATTCTTTTTTTCTTGCATATAATAAAAATGAGCAAGACGAAAAAAAAACATTAGCATTTACCCTAACTCCATCTATAACATGCAGGGCTAACCATAAAAACAAAATGGTTGTATGAGCCCCGCCCACAGTTTGCTTGATTTGCAAGGTGCTTGCTTTTATAGTGTGTGAGCGTACACATGTCTGTGTGCATCATGTTGCATAACCCTGGGTGTGAAAAAGTTGCAACAATGTGTGTTTACGTAAGTATTGGATTCAGGGTGGGAAGGCATGTGTGATGCTTTTGCCCATCGGGCTATACTACTATCATGGCACTTTGATGATAATTCAAGAACAGCATGAAATTTACATTGTAGTTGATCTTTCAGCGAGAAGAGGTTAGATAGCACTTTGCAAATAAATTCTCAAGAAAAGCGTGAAATTCTAGGGTTTCTTCCACAGCGTAGAGGTTGGCACTGACAAAAAATGTCATATGGGAAGGGATAGTGAGTAATAGTATATTTTATGCAAAAGTTTAATATAATTTCTATTGAGGTTTGATAACCATGACAATTTCAAACAGTTTCTGATTTGTTTCTGTTTCTTCAATCAGGACAATTGAAATAGTAGTAGTATTTCAATATTTACTACTGCACAGATGTATACATTACCAGTTGTACCTCAAAGTGTGTGACCAAAAAATGAAAGAAAGAATTCAAATTAATTTCTTCCATTTTTTTTTCAGTGTTATGAGAATATAACATGCACACATTATTATGCAATTCCATTTCAGCAAGCCGCTCCATGTTTCGCACATATATCAATGTCGAGAGATCACAGAACTCGCCATTGGCAGCATTCTGCGGCAACACCTTTGGATATTCTCCGCTCCTCCCTTCCTTACAGTCAAAGGTCAACTACCGGACCCAATTGAAATACAGTGTAGCATTACTAGTATATCTCCCTCTCCATCTCTCTCTCTCACTTCCATTCACGCATCGACTGAATGGCAAACTTATGCACGAGGAACATTCAGCGCCCCCTCGTTTTTGTCTCTGGCCCCCACATCATTTCTTCCGCCAAGAAAGTCATTCTCGAGAGTCGGCTGTCTAGCAAATATGCAAATGATGCCGGCCGCTGACGTCTCCGGGTGTACCCGGTGCTCTCGAGAGCACTTGCGTAAAAACTGCAGCGAGTCACCGTGTATCACGTCTTGTAGCCATTTATGCTCGACTTTGTTTTAGCTATGGTAGTAACCGTACACTTTCATTCACGTATTCTTCTGGCAGAATTTACATGTAAGTTCACATCTAAATTCTAATTTCTATTTAAAGTAATAATGGTACGTGTAGTTTTTCTGAACCATGACATGCCAACTGTGCAGTCTCCACACAGTAATGCTTCTGCCCACAGCTACTATGGGACTCTGCTCATTACTTATTAAGAACATTGCTTGATTATTAACTAAAGATACCTATACAGAAAGGTCAGGACTTGCACATCAAGTCAACAATCACTTTTGTACCTGAAGTACAAAAGCTTTGGACATTCTGAAAAACAAAATTTCATACAGCTCCAATGGAAAGTTTTGTTTTTAAGCAATATACGTTTTGGTGGGGTGTATAGTATAGTGATGTTTTCTCTTTTGTTTTGTTTAATATCTAAATTATGATTGCAAATGTTTGCAAACAATTTTCTCATTTTACTTTGGTATTGATTCTTTTAATCTGGATATGTACATGTACAAGTACAGTGTACCTCAATTGTATACTTCAAAGTCCATACAGACAATACCTCAACCAGAAAATGTCATTTTGCTTGAAAACTCAAAATACAACCCCCCCCCCAAAAAAAAAGGAAAACTGTACACTGACTTCTCTTCTTTATCAGTATGCTATATCCCTGCTCTTCCACCTTTTCATTCTGCCTGAGGTGTTGTTTTCATTGACTGATTTCGAGTGACCTTCTACATTAGAATTTAACTACAGTAGTGGCAAGCAGTCCTTGTGGTTGCTTTATAATGTGCTGCTGTGAACCTTGATGTAATTCCTACCAAATCGCTCAAATTACTTTTCGATTTAGTCATCGGTGAATAATGCAGGCATCAACAGAACTAAAAGAAGACAACAAACGCTGGTATGACACCGTCAGTGACTCATATGTCACAGACAGGCACTGCAAGAAAAAGTGATTAGAGGGGAAATAAATTTTGTCGCTACATGTATGTTAGTCAGCAGACAGTCTGAATTTTGTTGGGTCAGAAATACTCATTCTATTTATTTGGAGTCCATTCCTTCACAACAACAAAAAAGTATGGTAAAGGAATAAAAAATTTAAGTATAAATCATTTTGTGGGTACATGCAGCAATACAAACACAGTTACAAGGTGGTAGCTCTTCACTAAAGGGGTGGAGGTCAGCCGAGGAATAAAAGCTTAATTTGTTGTTGTCGCCATTATCATTGTTGTTGTTGTTGTGCTGGTAATGTCATCTACAGATTAGGCTTGATGGATGAAAGGGGAGCCCTGCAGCATGTGCTTTTAACCCGTTGAAGACGAGTCCCGAGTATACTCGCGCAAGTGTCTATAAGAAATGTGTGTCGTAGTGTTGTAGCAAAGTCAGCCTGTCCTCAATGGGTTAAAGAGCTTTTGTCAACATGCTTCCATCTTGGTAATCAGTATGAGCAGCTCAGACAGAGTACCACAAGAGGCCTCATCTTCCATCAGTCGTGTGGAGCCCACGCAGTGTAACATGTTCTCCGCAGGATTCTCAAATCTCAAAGGACTTTGTCCCAGACAGACCACTTCCCCGTGGGAATCGAGTTAAATGGCATTCGAGTTGATATCAATGATACATTTTACCACTTTGCAATTTGATAAACCTCACGTCAAATTGCACCAATCACTGTCATGATGTACAATGCATGCGCACACGTCGAGGTACACTGTATGCATGTACTGAACACACACATACTTTACACACATGTACAATCACACACAGACACACACACACACACACAGACACACACAGAGACACACATGCAAAATGTACACCCCCAGAGGCTACAGATTTTATAAAAGAAAAAAAAAGAATTGAAAATCAGATGAAAATGAAATGCAAGTGAATTCTCAGAATACTGTTCTTGTGGGGGGCTGGGTGTCACTTCTGAGTTCATATCTTCCAAAGATAGCGGGGTGGGAAACCGCAAGCCGCGTATTTCATTTACGCTTCACTGGCTGACTCATTTCCTTTCCCCGACTCAACACAATGACTACCTTCAGCAATCACTTTTTTTTTCCACCCCTAATGAAAGTCTCACATCAAAAGTGGCTTGCAGTGCCCAGGAGAATATGATGCCTGGTAGATTAAAATATCTCTTTATCTCTTTCTCCATTTATCTCTGCTCTCTGCATCAGATCTCTCTTCTTATTGCTTAAATGATACTCTCTCTCTCTCTCTCTCTCTCTCTCTCTGGTATATCCATTTATATTTCTTATCTATGTATTGATTTCTTCATATCATTGCTTATAAAAATTATCTGGCATTTCCTTCTTAATATCTTCATAATTTCTTGTTAATTTAGTTTCATATCAAAATACAACACTTTCTCTCAGACCCCATCCTGCCCCCTGATAACATTCTAACACGTCCTTTACAACAACGCTGCTATAAATACATACCTCAGGGGTGTACTTCTTTTTTGCAAAAAACATCTTGTAATAATTTATCAACTATTCTTTTGTTTTCTCCCTTGTGTCTTTTAATCTCAAGGTCATCCTGTTTCATTAAAAAAGCCTCTCTTTCTCTCAACCCAGTTATCTACTGTATAACCCATAAATTTATAGCAAATTTAATTTTTTGCTTATCAGGGGCCCGTTGCATAAAAGTTACAATTATGGTAACTTTGCCATCCAATGGTAACTTCCATGGAATTCTTGATTTTGATTGGCTGTTGAGCATTGTTGCCATGGTAGTTACCATTGGATGGCAAAGTTACCATAATTGTAACTTTTATGCAACGGGCCCCAGGACTTCCCGACAATTTTGCGAGTGGTTAAATTTGCGATGGTAGAGTACGGTTCTGAACGGAGCAATAAGTCCTGCACTTCACATTCATATCCAGATCAGTTTCGAATGTCTTTAAATTCGCAATAAGCATTGGACTTGCAAAATTTGTGAAAATACAAGTGCAAAAACCTCACAAAATATTTGGCGTATAAAAATATCGTATACTGTACACTTTCTTTTAAAATTATGAAGCTTGACATCCATTCCAGCTGTTCTTGGTCATCAACTCCCTCACTGTGTCTCTGTCTTCTCTCTTTGTTGTTGTTGTTGTTGTTGTTGTCGTTTTGTTGCTTTTTTGTTTTTTGTGTTTTGTGTGTGTGTTTTTTTGTTTGTTTGTTTGTTTGTTGTTGTTGTTTTTTTGTGTGTGTTTTTTGTTTGTTTGTTTTTTTTTTTTGGGGGGGGGGTATGTCACACGATACGCCTGTCTACATTGTAGCTACATTGTTTTTATCTATGTCTTCTCCTTTAATACCTCCATGCATCTGACAGCTTGTCTCTTTCTCTGGACATGATAGAATAATCTGCTTCCTTTGTCCATGTTCAAAGATCTCAATGGACAAAGCTTCCCCCCTCCCTGAACCCCTCCCCCCCCCCACCACCTGCTCCTTTGTTTCACTCCTTTAGCTGCACATTTCTTTCAAGGTTGTATGCACACATGTACCGTAAGCCTGTTAAAGTGCCCCGCCCCTCATTTCCTTTGTGCTTGAGCTCTTTGCTCATGTCTTTCACACACATGATACACACACACACACCCTCTCTCTCTCTCTCTCTCTCTCTCTCCCTCTCTGTTTCCCCTCTCTCCCTGCTCATCTCCTGTACTGCCATTAGGCAGTGGCTATCTATAGATCAACTACAAGGCCACTGGTATGCCCACAAAAAGTGCAAATCCCTGGGTCAGCTCCGTGTCTGAGAAACAAAACAAGGGTTCCCATAGTAGCAAGCCTCGCAAAAACTCGACTGTGCATCAGTGAAGCCACGACTGCACAGTCAAATTAATTTGGGCACCCAAATAGCGCACCTCTGATGAATCTCTTTCAATTACCACGTCCCCCCATGCATGGATTCCAACAGATGTCACTTTGAACTGGATATTCAGAGCAAAACTCCTTCTCTTTCAACACATGAATGAGTTATAATAAATTGAAATGATGATTAAATGTGATACAGTTCCCGTGTTTTAGGTCCATAGTGGCAATACGCGGTGTGGAGTACAAGTGTATTTCATCAGCACCAAGAGCCCTTTTTTTTTTTTTTTTTTTTTTTGCTGTTGTCTCTCTGCCCTGTTAAAGGGGATGGCTAGTACTGATTAGTGGGAATCAGTGGGAATGCTGGGGAATGATTGTTCCAACCCTTGTGGGATTAATTTAAGAGTACATTATACAATACATCTATTGTTGTGTGAAAACTATTTGCTTCAGAATGGTCTCATATTCAAGTAATGTGCAATTTCAAGTTAACGATCACCCTGTCACTGTACAGGCATGCTAACCTGGAAACATTGAACTGCACATTACTTGAATACGAGACCATTCTGAAGCAAATAATTTTCACACAACAATAGATACATAATGTACTCTTAAATGAATCCCACAAGGACTGGAACAATCATCCCCCAGCATTCCCACTGATTCCCATTGATCAGTTACTAGCCATCACCTTTAAATAGCACTGAAAGGAATGTTGCTTATTAAAAACCCTTTGTGTGTTTTGAGTGTGAACTGCACGGAAAAGCCCATGGCTTTGTACACACTGTCCAAAGTTCCTGGCATAGAAGAGGTTAATAAGCCAGTTTGGGGTTCCATTTTGAGCATGAGCAGAAAAAAGGTCATCTGTATCAGCGGAGCATGTTGGTTTTTAAATTCACTGTGATAAAGCATCTGTGATGTAATGATTACTCAAGTGATCCTTGTAAGTGGTGCTTGCCAAAACATCCACCTGACAGCAAAAGCGGTATCTGACAATATCAAAGGAAAGAGATTAATACATTCAATGCAAAATAATGAAATGGATGCTTTCAAAATGCCAATGGAAGGATCATTCTGGTCACCTGGTCTACAGAAGTTCATCCTTTCTTTGAACATAACTGATGAATTCCATAAATTGTTACGCTGGGCAAGCTTATGCCTTCTGTCGCTTGAAACTAGTGGAGTGCCTAATCAAGTGAGAAAGAAAAAAGGTCATTTGTACCCATGTGCCCATGAGCTACATGTAACCCCGAACTGGCTTATACAGGATTGAATTCCTTCAGGGTTTTTTCTTTTTTTCAGACAATTCCAACAATGCAGCTTTGCTATGATTGAATGAACACATTCTGTGCAACAAAATTTCTCTTTATAAGCCAGTTTACAGTTAGCTCATGTGCGCATTGGTACAAATGACCTTTCTCTTTTTCTCAATTGGTTAGGCACTTCACTCTTTTTCAAAGCATAATAAAGCATGCTCACAATTTATGGATAATTCACATTCAAATAAAGAATGAACTTGCGCAGAACAGGTGACAAGAATGGTCTGTCAATTGGCAATTCAGCAGGCATTCATTTCATTGTTTTCTTATGAATACATTTTATAAGCAAAGTCTTTCGACCAACGTTGCTATCAAAATAACAGGCTTGCTGTCAGGTGAATGTGCTAGTAAGCACCATTTACACGTGTTACATGAATAATCATTACACCAGGGATGCTCACTGAAGTGAATTCAAAAATAAACATGCCTGCCTGTACAATTGACCTTTTTCTGCTCATGCACTTAGTGGAACTGTAAATTGGCTTACTGCATATTTTCTCAAGTTTCTCTTCCAACTCTCTTTGCTCAGCTGCCCCCTGCTTTGTTACCATCATCTCCCTCCCCATCACAAAGTTGTCTTGCTCACAGGCAAAAAAATGTGACACATTTTTTTCTTCTTCTTCTTTTCATGGAAGATATCCAGGAAAGGTGCGGGACATTGTCATTCCCGGGTTCCGGCGGGTCCAGTGAAATCAACATGAGTCAGCGCTGCCTCATGGCGGCGGCGGATTGTGATGAGTCACGCCGTTTTTCTCACGCACACTCACTGCCGCCTCACCACCCGAGGGGGGCCCCCTGTGTCAGAATCCTAAAAGTTGCGTCTCGCAGGAGCGTCACACACTGATACATGTTCGGAAACAAATGTCCAATATCTTGACAACGCTTGCAGGGTCTTTAAAATGACATACATCCATGACATTAAAATCATGAACACACTTATTGAAATGGGGGGGGGGGGGTTCAGAACGAGTGATAGACAAGTACAATGTATCAGTATTGCAATTTTTTATATATACATATAAAAAAAAAAAATTACATGTTGCACAGCCATAACATTGTGTGTATCACATGCTCTACACTCTTTAAAATCTAAGGATGGATACGCATAAAGCATTCATACACCATAGTGATGAATTATGAGAACAAAAATGAAGTGTATTTTTGCAAGCATAATGTACTGAAAATCCATTCCAATTCAGGTATGATCAAGGTTAATATTTTATGCAGGGCGATGGTTTCTTACAAGAACCAAGTGTGGCTTTAATATCCATTGCACATTGCAGGGAAAAGTACAACAGGACAGTATTAAAAGAGTGTTGATCATGGCCTTGCCCTTTATCTGAGAGTCAATGTAATATTTAGCCCATTTTAATCTAAACAATTTTAGTCTTTGTAGTTTTGTATTTTTTCCCTTTCTTTATATGGCATCAGTTAACAAATGTGAAACCTGAAATTTGACTACACATGTAAAACATTTTTTTTGACAATTTCAATCAATTCTTAAATTTGCAAGTTAATGAATTGCCTGTGACATTACTGTTCATTTGTCCTCCATTCTATTCTTCTTCTTCTTTTTTGATTTCCTTGAATTTTCATACTATCACATCTGTACATTCAAGGGCATCTGGCTTTATCAAAATGGATGCAATCACAGCATTGTGCACACAAAACTTCATATTATTACATAAAAACAGGATACCAAACTTTGTACAAAAACACTCAAAAGACATACATAAAATCAAATAAAAATGAAATATTCCCCATATATACGTGAACGATGGAAAAATACACACACGTGCATCCACGCTGAAATACACCCCAACAGTTAGCACACAGATCATCCTACAGAAAAGCTACAATGTGCATTATTTCACATCACACTCTATGAAATATGATGCTTATGAATGTTCTTTACCAACCAATGGAATCGCTGTCCCTCTACCAAGTTCTTACCTGAAGGCATCTTGAAGCTGATCTACAGGGAAAAAAAAGGGCGCTGGTCTCTGGGGCTACAGGATCGTGCTTGCGCTGGATTTTCCTCACTGCACCAAACAGCTCGATTGCAGACGTTAGTTTTCTGCGACTGTAGGGAGACGCACCGTCACGCCAAACGAGGGAACAATTGAGGATCAGAGAATAAGGCACAAGAAAACTCTCGCCGACGTCCGCGGTTCCGCACGAGGCAGTGGCAGCCAACACCTTTCCTGCTCAACGAAGTGATCTGCAAATGATAACGGAAGGAGCAGAGACAGGAGACGGGAGAGGAGAAAGGGAGTGTACACGTACATTAGGAGCGAGAGCGAGCAGAACTGAGGGGCGAGTCTGAGTCATAACGACACCCGCATCTCATCAGCATGTCTGATTACGTTCAGGAGGCAGCGTGGTCACCGCGGGGAAACAGAGATTTGCAATTTTGTGCCAGCACCCGCGGGCCACATGTGTGTGTTCATGAATGCTTTTTATGTCCTTTTTCATTTGTGTCCATTTGTGAATGTGTGTGGGAGAGATGGAGAGTTTAAGGCAAGTTCATCAGGGGGAAAAAGAAACAACACACTGCTTATGGCCTCCCAAATTTTCCCCCCACATCTTAGCCAGATATTAGACCTAAAGATTGCATGACAGGGGTGGGGCTTGATGAAGGAGGGGCACTCAGTGTAGAGTTGAATGTCAAGCAGTTCTATCAGTGTATCCACCAGAGATGCTCTCTGCATAGACACTACACACCATGCAATTAACATGAAAAATCATTTAATTAACTAGTGTTCAAAAGCAATTTCTGTGTATACAGACAGTATACTTTTCCTGTTGACTCGCTCTCTCTGGATCTTTTTTTTTTCTCTCTCTCTCTCTCTTTATCTCTCTTTTCCTCTCTCTCTCTTTCCCTTTCTCTCCTGTAGTTTTCGTTAATATCAAGTATGGATCTTCTTCCACAAATCATTTTTATTTTAATTTCCTCCAATAAACCATTCATCTCCTTACATCGCTATATCCAAGCATGAAAAAGCAAAATATTATTGATACGAGATCTTAATACTGGCAGTAATGTGTAGCACCTTGCTGGCTCTACACAGACTTTCACAGACAATGTCTTTACAAAACATTCCATCACAGATTTTTTTGAGAAAACACTTTTTTATGTCTCACTTGCAGATATTAAACCTAGCAAAACATCTTCATAATTTATAGATCACTTTTCACACACTTTCTGCCTCATTTCACCTTTTTCTATCTTATTATTTTTTTTGTGTGTCTCTTCCCTTCTCTTGTTGTCTTGCTTCAGCAACTTCCATGTCATGTGTGATGAAAAGTCAACAGAAATGATTTCAATCTGATGTCAAGAGTACAGTAGTTGATGTATGAAATGTTGAATGAATGAATGCCTGCCAAAGCATTACAGGAGGACTGTGAGTGACTTCAACCATCCACCCAGGCAGACTTTGAAAATGCCACACCTACATCATTACACCTCATCTGTTCAAGAGAAAGAAATCATCTAAAATCCACTCTCAATTCCTAAAGAATAGCGTGATAAAGAAACCTAATATACTCTATTCCAATTTAAAACAAGAGCTGTATTAGTAAACTGATATGTACGCCATACTGTGGGGGGGGGGGGGGGCGGAGGGGCCCCTTTCACATTAACCCACATATATGGGCCATTCTCACATAAAGTGTTCAATTTCAGTCAGAGTAAAACCCAAAAATCAACCACGAAATATTCGTTCAAAACTTGTCTTTATTTAAACAACAACACTTGCTGGATAAGAAACAAAACACAGTAAATTCCCAAAGGAACGCATTTACAATGTATAATGGCACAAAGTTGGGCATACATTTCTCTATATAACTCTATGACAGATACGTTACCGATAGGACACAGCATGATATAAAACAGGTTTAGATCAATATATCGGACTATTTGAAACCGAATTTCACCAAAGAATGGCATCTGATCCCGTACAACAACACGAATTGCCTTTTTAAAGTAAGAATAAAGACAAACTCATTATATAATTTGTCTTTTCGCTGCATTGATAAGGAGTTCACGCAAAAATTTGTATATATTTCCTAACTTTTTTTTTTCACTTGATTTCAGTTAGACATGCCAATAACAAAAATGCCAATATATTTGATTAAATTGGTTTAAACTACATGGATGGCCAACACGACCAAAACTGACCATCTTCCAAAAGGCTTTATTGTACACTTTTGGAACAACAATCTCGCAAATGACCACATGTCCATGGTAACGTATCTGTTTCTGCATCTTTTTCGTAACTGTTATTGATATTGATACCTCTTTTAATGAATGTGCTCTATCTGTTTTTGAATTTTGAGCTCAGAGCAGGAAGAGTAACACTTTCTGTCTTCAATTACTATCAAATTTGACGGTATATATCAAAATTCAAAGGTAAATTGTGAGTATCTGTATATCAGAACTGTACATTTATCCAATAATCTAATCGTTAATTTTCCGTAAATTCTCAACCATGTGTTGTGAAGAACTCAAATTGTAAAGGCACACAAATAGATTTAAAACAATGTTACAATTATATTATTTTGCATGGTTACAAACTTTAGTAAATGACTGAATCACCAAAGGACGTTTTTTGATAATTTCTTATCATGGTAACGTATCTGTTGCAATAGTATACAACTTGTCGTATATCCGTGTAAATCACATCAGACTTTTTCATGTTTTGTATTACTTACGCTCATTGCAAAAGTGTAAAAATACTGAATATGCGAATCAGTGAACTCACATGCTTCTTCATTAACATATTATTTTCACGGTAAAAGTCATGGTAACGTATCTGACAAAAAGATAATTATCCATTTTCTGCCTAAACTTCTCTGGCACCTGGCAGAATCGAAACATCATTGTAAGTGTATCTTGTGTAATTCCTGTGTGGAATAAATGATAAAATGCAGTATTTGTGTGGCTGTCGTCATTATTCATATCTAAGGTGACACATTTTAGTAGCCTCTTCTGATCACATACCATAGAAAATCCCTTTTTGATACGCATTCAATATTAACATTTGAGGAGATCTATCTCCATAAGAAGGATGCATGATAGTATAATGCATATTCGTCGGCTACATTTCAACAGTGCCCGCATGAAGATTCAATTGATATTCAAGCAGGCAGTCTAAGTATTTTCAAGCAATGTCCTAACATTGTACGCTTAAGATATAATTTTTATGAAAAAGTTATGTAATTAACACATATACAATACCATTTTACACGATTTGGCATATATGTAAAATCATGTAAATATAATTCCACATCCATAATTACACATGTTAACCCATCAAGGTCGAAAACTTAATTTGAGTTTTAAGGAGAGAATTTTCATATTACAACATTAAATTTGAAACATAGAATTCTTTATTTTACAGAAGATCCCTTTAAAATGCGATATTTGAAAGTTTTTTACGCAAAGTCAAATATTTCAAAGGTCATGCTGCTGGAAATTAAAGGTGCCAATTTGGATGAGAAAAAGTGAGATTTCGATTTTCAAATGGTTGTCAATTTATTTGAGCAAATTGGAAATGACTTCCATGTACTGCAGTGCAGCACGTACTTGATGGGTTAAAGAAAATGTGAAATAATGCCTTATTGTTTGTACTGTATAGCGCTCTTTCTCTTTGCCCTGTAATGACAGCACATCATATATCCTATATATTATATATATGAGTTTATATATATGTATATATATATATATATATTCATTTATTTATATATTCATTTATTGAGTTCTAATTCATACAAGTTTATTAATTTATTCATGACGTATTATCACCATGCAGAAAACGGTTTTCTCTGTATAGTTGCAAATTTTGTAATTTCTATTCATTAGATTATCAAATTGAATAAAATAATTTTGTTGTTATGGACCTTTGTTTTACTTCTAAACAAACAATTAATTTAAGCAAAAATGAAAATATGATCATCATGATGTATACGCCTATACCTGTACTTTCGAGTGTGAATCCTGTTTAATGCCCGTCTTTTGAATTGAGCTGAGTTTGACAAATCTGCTACAGGTTTACGATAATCGCGCCTGGCGATATCTTTCATTTTGTAGGAAGGATGGGTCATTTAATTTCTTCCTTTCCCTGTATAGGCCTTTTGTATTTGTGCTCGTGTTTTCCCCATATTCCGAAGAAGAAATGAAACCAAGAAAAATGATTATCAAAATAATTATGTTCATCATAGTAGTGTAAAAAAGGAATCAACTAGTCATAACTAGCCTATATTATGTAAGATGAATACTGCCTACATTAAAGAATCTGGAATCAAAAACTTAATGAGATCTAACCTAAATATAAACAATGAGACTAAACAGGTGACAAGTAAACATAAATATACTGTACATTTTAAGGTAAGAGAAGGAGCGCAAAGTGGTAAGTGAAATATCTGAAAATGCAGGGCTCTACTTTAACAAGGAACCTGCATATAAAGAAGATATATATATACAAACATACACGCACACACTGTATGTATGTATGTATGTATGTATGTATGTATGTATATGAAGGACAGAGATGGGTGGATCAGTATTAAGTTCTGTGCGATGTCGACCAATACTAATGTATTATTAAAGATAGACCTAGTAATACTACTACTACTGATAATAATAATAATAATAATTATAAGTATCATTATGCTTCATTTCAAAGCAGTTAGGGAAGAAATAATTCGTCTACCGGCATATTAACTTATTAGAAAACCACCAGATCCTAACCGACAGATACGTTACCGCACCTGTCAGATACGTTACCAGCTTTTTGTGGCACAACACACAATGTTAGATTCATGATCGAGTCACTGACAACTGGATAAATGTATAGCATAGGTGGTGCACTTGTACTAAATTAGCATTAAACGTAAACTATTGATATCATAAACATGCCAAATGTACTGTTATTATCTAAAGATTATTTTGACAAACGCATTTACGAGATGTCTTGCGAAGAACGATGAAAATTTACTGTAAATGCTCCGTCGAAACGACTACCGAGCGCTCCACACAGGGTAGCCATGAAAAAAGTGACTGCAGCACATGATAAACGAGACGGTCTCTTTGCTAAATTTTCGTAATCATGAGCGGAGAATTACGCTCACAGAGTGCGCATATTTCAGTAACGTATCTGACGTAACGTATCTGACGTAACGTATCTGATCGCACGTTTTTTCAAAGCGCAATAACTGTTAAACATTAGCAAAGAATGGGTAATTATTTTTTGTGATGATGCATAATCTCAAAAGGTCTTAATCAATGTACAATTAAACAATATTACATCAAACACTTTTGTAGGAGGTCGTGATTTATAGGTAACGTATCTGTTGCGAAAAAAATGTGGAAAATGCGTTTTCGGAGATAATGGTCTGATTTTGAAAACCGAAATTTAGAAACAGAAAATCAAACTTAACTGTATTTGATAAAGTATATCCTTCTGATATTAAACATGTATTGTCGTATCTCACGTCTGCTATTTTCACTAATTTATCAATCCAAATGTTTTGGTAACGTATCTGACATGAATTTTGGCGACACACCTTCAGCGAGCTCCGGAGGGATTTCAAATTTTCAAATTTCAAATTTTGGCTTGTTTATGCATAAATATATCAGACGTTAATTATATTTACCAATATGTTGGGTTCAAGCTCATTTTATATAATTTTTTAGCATAATACAAAAAGTACATGATTGCGGCGACATTGGGTTTTGGGATACTTCTCCAACTTTACCAGTGGATATTTCAAAAATTACGCAAGCGACAACAATATTTTCTTTTTTACTTTTCTCCTCAAACCCTCAAGTGTTACATAGACAATTTTGGCAATTCAAACCAGGCCTTTGGCAATGGAAATAATCGTGGGAACGTTGGCGACACATATTTTCAGTTTTTGAACGCTTTAGCAGAGAATGGCCCATATAGCAAACCATGTCACTGGATTCAGTGTCTACTCATGTTATATTGATACAACACAAAGACAACCATTGACAAGCATGGACATTGTAAAAGGCAGAATAAACCATCTCAGTCATGATTCACAAGTATGTGCGATTTACATCCAACTCAGGGGATAGAAAGAGGATGCAGTGGTAAAATGTGAAAGGGGTTACCTAGGAAAACATTGCACAATGCAATTCTGTGATACTGTCCGGCTATCGCAATATTTTAATAACAAAAACGCATCTAGGTTCCAAACAATCCAACTGACTGTTTTTACATGATTTGATGAATTTAATGCCTCAATAGAAATATCTGAAAATTAGAAATCAAATACCCTGATTGGACATTACAATGTACAACATGTAGGTATTGAATCTTTTGTCCCCAGATCATTTACATTGTAGCACCAAAGTCTCAACAAACCGGATTTCCAACTCAAATAAACTCTGTGTCAAATAGTAGTTTATGTGAGGTACTCTTGTATACTTATTACATTGCATTTTGCAGTGTTCTTTTTGCAAATTTTGCAAGTCATCCAATAATTGCAAGGACATCATGCAAAAATATTACGTTCTGTAGCTGTTTCATGCATCATATCATCTTCTGAGTGGGAAATGGCAAACATCTTTTTTATTCCCCATACATGTATATGTGAAACTACTTTTTTTTTTCATTTTGCCAATAAATTATGACTATCTTTGCAAATTCAAGCGCGTTTGCAAAATTATCTTAGAATTTACAAACATCATACAAGTGTTTGGAAAATACACTGTCATGGCTTTTAAGTTTTAGACTAAATGTGTGAATAATGCCTTAAATCTAGTCTGACTCACAAAATTTGTTTGTGTTTGACATTTCTTAGACTCTGGTTATAAAGAAAGTCGCTACTAAATCTTTGTACGTCAGCAAACCACAGGGAGTTTTTTCTTTTCTTTCATTCTTATCTTATTTTGTTACAATGAATAGCAACAGGCATATAATGTTGAGTGCAAATTAAATGTGATGTCATGGCCATTCCTGGCCATGGAAATTGGTTCTAACACAACTTCACCTGTAACGGACATTTGTGAACACTAGTATTGTTGCTAACCATGCTCGCACCCGATTCCAACCCAAGCTATAACAAAAGACTGTGATATCATCACTTTGGTAATCCTTGAGGTTTAACACAGACAGAAAGAGACACACAGACACACAAACACACACACTCACAAATACCTGATTATGTTTTATTAAAACAGCATATTAAAGGGGACTTCATGATATAAACACACATATGTATGATGTAAACGCACCCACACCTTTTGTCTAATTGTCTATAAATACCTGTAAAGAAATACATGTATAATTAGAAATAAAATCAAAAAGTCTCACAACACAGTGAGGAAATGTCAGATGTTTCAGGAAAGAATTTACTTTTTATTGTATCTCTGTCTTTGTCAGTATTCTTTGGCAAGCTACATGTGCGTCATACACACTGAAAAAAAAAATGGCTTGATATCAATCATTTTTTTTTTCACAATCCATGACATTTGAAATGTACACTATTTTCATTATGCTGACCTTAAAATGTATTTCAATGAGAGCAGATTAGCAATTGAGGGGAAAAATAGCATTGAAGTATTAAAAAATATCACGGTGTGGGAAATAAAACATGTTTGTTAATGTATGTCTCTCAAGACCTTACAGTAAATTTGATATTTGTGGTCATCAAAACGAAACTATTCAAAGGAACAGTTCATTCACTGTACACTACATGTAATTTGCCTTGCAGCAGACTTCTTGCCTGCATAACAGATTAACTTGCATTACATCTCCACAAACACAGGCCGGCACTGCAATCTAGCTAAAATGATTTATGTTAATATGTGGAGCTGTGATTAGTGTGGTACTCCATGATACATGCCCGATGTGGTATCTTAGCAACCAAATACATCAATAAGTACCTGGAACTCAAAAGTGCAATAACTCTGTCGTCTGTCCAAGCAACATTGATATATTTTTGATGCTACACACAATTGGGCCCTCTAAAAAACCTGTGCAAACAAGTGTCAAAACGCTGGTTGATATATCAAACTACATTCCGTAACAGATGACAACTAACATTCCATAGAGATGACAGTGATCTATCTGTATTAACTCTTAATGTGCCATGGTGGAAACCCCGTGTGCCACATTATTCTGAGACACCAACACAATTATGCTTTGAGAAAACATTCTACTTTTCAAATCTATGTAACTTTTATACATTTCTGTTAAAACCTTGACATGTAATGAGCAAAGCTGAGGAGAAAATGTCAACTCTTGCTTTGAGCAAGAAAAATCTATGATTGCTTTGCCTTCAAATTACCAGTACAATGTAGCTATACATTATTATACAACACCTATTTATAATGTAGCTATCCGATTGATCGATTGCCCATCACGTGACATTTAGGGGAACATTCTATTGCACGCTCTGGCTGTCTCAGCCGTGCAATTTTGGTTCGACCAAAATGTTCTATTGCACGCGCTCTGATGTCACAATAAACAAACATGTGCCACGCGCACTCAACAATTACAAGCGCGCTTACAAGCACATACTTTTGTCACTCATTTTTGTAAACAACTTCGTTTTGCATGTATGTACGTACGTACACATGTAGTGCTATACAGTGACTGCGACCGTGAGGCTAATCATTTGTTTTTCACGGAAAATGGTTGTCATTTCTGTGCTAAATTCAAGAATCTGTGAGTACCAAATCTGTTGACGTTCCAGGTGTTGTATAAAACAAATAGTGTATGGTCTTTACTCGTGCAATGGAACCAGATTTCGCACTCGGTGAAAGATGAGGCGCTCTATTCAACTCGGCTTTGCCTCGTTGAATAGAGTGCCTCTACCTTTCACCTCGTGCGAAATCTTGTACCATTGCACTCGCGACCATTCAATATTTGTGTGTGCATGACTTTTGCACATAAAGTAGCGACAGAAACTTCGAAATTACGTACACTAATCCAGTAGGGAACACTTTTTGCTGTACCATCATTTCATGAAATGCAAGCTATATGTGAGAGGAACGGAATCACGACAAACGCTTTCATTGTACTGTGGCATTTGGCGATTTATCTATCGGTTTGGGTGGGTTTGTGCGTTTGAGCAGAATATGGGAAGTTGGCACGCTGTCGACTGAGTCGGGCGTGCAAACGTGGCACATAAAGAGTTAAAGGGAAGATAAACCCCAAGAGCAATGTGGATTGAGTGAAAGCAGCAACATTAGTAGAACACATCAGTGAAAGTTTGAGGAAAATCGGACAATCGATGCAAAAGTTATGAATTTTTAAAGTTTTGGTGTTGGAACCGCTGGATGAGAAGACTACTAGAGGATATGACGTATGAGTGGACAACAATACAAAGAAAATATAAAGGAAATTCAACAAAAATTCACTTTTCTAGAATCATGAAAGAGCAATGGACCAACCTCTTTCAGAAAGCAGGGGGAATAATTGCTACCCTTAACATATGTCAATATCAAGTTGATGGAATTTGTAATTTTCATGAAAAATGGATTTTTGTAGAATTTTCTTTTTATTTTCTTGGTATTGTTGTCCACTCATACGTCATAACCTCTAGTAGTCTCCTCATCCAGCGGTTCCAACACCAAAACTTTAAAAATTCATAACTTTTGCATCGATTGTCCGATTTTCTTCAAACTTTCACTGATGTGTTCTACTAATGTTGCTGCTTTCACTAAATCCACATTGCTCTTGGGGTTTATCTTCCCTTTAAAGGATGAAATGAACTAAGGATTTCTCTAATTTTCTTTTCAAATATTGAAAAAAAAATGCTTGAATGGTAAGCAAAAGCTCTATTGCAGACTTGGCTGACTAATCCATGACTATCAAATTTTCCTTGAGACATTTTCATTTTTAATTTACAATACAGTGAAACCCCGTTATAACGAGTTCGGTTATAACGAGGAACCGCTTACAACGAGGTGATCGCGTCGGTCCCGTTTTCCTTTGCGTGTAAACCTATGGCAAAACGAATCGGTTACAACGAGTTCGGTTATAACGAGATTCCGGTTATAACGAGGACATTTTCGGCGCATCATGTTAAAGAAAAACATAAGAAATTTGATCGGATATAACGAGGTACCATTTTTTGACTTGCCGCTTTTCAAACTTTTCAAACATTGAAAATCGAATTCACGCTATCCATGTCTTTTTCCCGTTTTGCAGAGAACAGTTCCTTCTATGTTTTCTTCTAAACCACGCAATAAGACACATTAATACCATCAGATGTTCCTACTAAATTATCAAACATAATCATTCGATTTTCTTTTTCGCCAGATCACACGCGTGCGTCAGACCAGCGTGATAGCGCAACAAGGGAAAAAAGATAACGCACTCAAAAACTTTTCATGTAGCGACACTCGTGGCAAATACAGAAATTGGAATGCGTGTGCAACTCAACATTATATCCCTTCCATTTTGTAGTCCCGACTTCCAGTTCTTTCGCTGGTGCTGGTTAGCAAATATGAGTGTATGATTATAGCCGAAATAATTAATGAAATCACGATCTCACCGGGTGACAGTAGCGTAAAAATAAAACGCGAAGGGATATTCGGAAGAAGATAAAGAACGCATCTTTAATCCCTTCGGGCGCAACGATAATACATTGTATGATATTACAGCCGAAATGATTCATAAAATCATCGCATTCCCGCTGGGCACCAACAGCGTAAAATAACCTCGCAAGTTACGGTAAACGACGCACGTATGTTACTCTGAAATCATCGCGATCTCGCCGGATATGACAGTAGCGTAAAAATAGTTGAATAACGCATGTTAAGCTACTTTAATCGGTGTTCAGAAGAAGAAACAAACGCATTTAAAAATTTGAATAGATCTGGGTTTGTTCATTATCACAATTTTAACAACGCATTTCACAATGAAGATTTTTCTTTCTTTAAGAATGGTGTACGAGGAACAGCTAGATGTGCGTAAAAAGCATCACAACTTGACCTTCTAACTTCAGTCCTGTCGCATATTTTTCAAGGACGGATGTACAAAACGCGAAGAAGAAAATGAACTACGCATCTTCAATCCCTTCGGGGGCAACGAACATACATTGTATAAGATTACAGCCGAAATGATTCATGAAATCATCGCATTCCCGCTGGGCATGAACAGCGTAAAAATACCCCGCAAGTTACGGTAAACGACGCATGTACGTATGTTATTCTGAAATCATCGCGATCTCGCCGGTTGACAGTAGCGTAAAAATAGTTAAATAACGCATGTTAAGCTACTTAATCGGTGTTCAAAAAAAGAAACAAACGCATTTAACAATTTGAATAAATCTGGGTTTGTTCATCATCACAATTTTAACAACGCATTTCACAATGAAGATTTTCTTTCTTTCAGAATGGTCTATGAGGAACAGATCTGCGTAAAAAGGATCACAACCTTCTAACTTCAATCCTGTCGCATATTTTTCAAGAACGGATGTACAAAACGCGAAGAGATTTTCGGAAGAAAAAAAAAAAACGCATTTTAATCCTTTCGGGCGCAACGATCATGCATTGTACAGTGTATAAGATTACAGCCGAAATGATTCATGAAATTATCGCATTCCCGCTTGACACCAACAGCGTAGAAATATCTCGCAAGTTACGGTAAACAACGCATTTATGTTACTTTATTTGCGCTGACGTTTAGAAAAATGTAACAAACGCATTTTATACAATCTGATTTTAATGTAATATAGAAATAAAAATAATATAGATATGGAATAATTTCCCTTTATTCTTTCGATGATAATGAGCCGTAATTGTGTAATAAAACACAAAGGATGTAAATGGGTATATCATAACGTCATCCTTATGTTTTTCTTTGTTTTTGATGCGTACGGTTATAACGAGGTACCGGTTATAACGAGGTAATATCGCCGGTCCCACGGACCTCGTTATAACGGGGTTTCACTGTACATACAAATAGATGCTGCTAATGCCATAGGATGTGAACATTATCCCTTCACAGAAAATGGTTGGTATATTTGTGGAAAATTGTAGAATTTGTCACGCCAGTACCTGGTAATTGAGAACTGAGAACATCTTTTGAAAGGCATGATTCATGCAGACAGTCATACAATTTCCCTGAATGCCATGATACTTTGTAGGGGCTTAAAATGTCAAGTACATAGTTCACATTGGCAGCAAATAATGAAAATAAGATTAATGTTTATTACCTTAAAAAAAAAAAGAACCCTCAACATCCCATTAGTTGAGAATGGAATCCCATTTCAATGACTATAGGACTGCAACACTGCATTGCACTATTCTTAACCTTTGGTTTTGAAAAGCATTATTAGTGAGCTTTAGATCTATGATGCTATAAACGCTGTACATTTTGTATTAAAGACAACGCAGCCTCCCATGTTGGACAATGGAAACAGCCGTCTCGCGCATGCACAGAACACCATATTTTTGCCTGATTAGTGTCATCTTCAGCATTCACATTGCAGACCTATAGCTCGCTATTGTGCTGAGAATAGGAGGCGCAGTGTTTGTCACACATTCCCTGCTGGTTTGCATACATGTAATTTCCCTAGTATATACTGTCAACAGAAGAGTCTGCAATGTACACTTCACGTGACTTTCCAGATAATCCTGAGAGTGTACTGAAATTTATGTTATAAACTAGCTGCCTCGGCGCGCGCTGCGCGCGCGCCTCGGCAGCTAGGCTCGGCGCTACGCGCCTCGGCGTCCCTTGTCAAGTATAGCGAGGTGCCCGCACCTCGTCAGGGGCCCGAATATCGCACCCCGCTTAAAATTGTGTTAAGCACACTAAACAAAAATTTATGACCGGGAATGTGTTCAGTACGCTGGAAACTTGGCAGGGCCACCACAACCAAGCAAATTGTGGTGAAAACCCAAAGAGATTTTTCTCCTCCCCACCACTAGAGGGCGGACTCTACAATGGAGTCAGTGTGCGTGTTTATACAGGAGCCTCTCGCATCGGCGCGCATGAGCCGGTATTTTACCTTCCGCATGAGCGCTTATATACGTTTCTCGTGTTTATACAGAAGTCAAAATACCGGCTCATGCGAGCCGATGCGAGCCGATGCGAGCGGACCTCAGCTGAACCGGACCTCTCGAATTTTGGGGTCAAGCATAGGTCACGTTCGCAGTGCATTTTATTGCATGATGGGAAAAAATGAAAAAAATCAAGATGGTACCGGCAAAGTCATCAGGACCACCGAGCTTGAAGGTCATTCTTGTAACGTTCCTCTTGACAACCACCCGGCCCAATGTGCGTGTTTATACAGGAGCCTCTCGCATCGGCGCGCATGAGCCGGTATTTTACCTCCCGCATGAGCGCTTATTTCTCGTGTTTATACAGAAGTCAAAATACCGGCTCATGCGAGCCGATGAGAGCGGACCTCAGCTGAACCGGACCTCTCGAATTTGGGGTCAAGCACAGGTCACGTTCGCAGTGCAGTTTATTGCATGATGGGAAAAAATGAAAAAAAAAATCAAGATGGCACCGGCAAAGTCATCAGGAGCACCAAGCTTGAAGGTCATTCTTGTAACGTTCCTCTTGACAACCACCCGGCCAAATGATCAATTGAAATCCAGTTTTTCAGTAAGAAGGAGGAGACGTGGTTCGATCATGACAGATATTAAAATACACGCTTTCCGGTTACCTCTCGAATTTCGGTTGTCTGTATAAACACACAGCAAAATACGCGAGGCTCCTCTCGCATCGGCCACCTCAAAAGGTGGCGGACGGAACCTCTCGCATGAGCCTGCATTTGGCGGCGTATGCCGGCATACGCCGTGTTTATACAGAGCAAAATTCGAGAGGTCCTCTCGCATGAGCTCGCATGAGCCGGCATGAGCCGGCATGAGCGCGTATTTTGCTTCTCTGTATAAACACGCTCAATGATCAATTGAAATCCAGTTTTTCAGTAAGAAGGAGAAGACGTGGTTCGATCATGGCAGATATTAAAATACACGCTTTCCGGTTACCTCTCGAATTTCGGTCGTCTGTATAAACACACAGCAAAATACGCGAGGCTAGTCTCGCATCGGCCACCTCAAAAGGTGGCGGACGGAACCTCTCGCATGAGCCTGCATTTGGCGGCGTATGCCGGCATACGCCGCGTTTATACAGAGCAAAATTCGAGAGGTCCTCTCGCATGAGCCGGCATGAGCCGGCATGAGCCGGCATGAGCGCGTATTTTGCTTCTCTGTATAAACACGCTCAGTGATTTCATGGGGGCCGCCATAGCTCACTTAACAATGGCGGACTTTGCGTACTATGCATACATTTCTACAGCGCGTATTACGCGAACTTCTGAACTTTTACGCGAGTACGCACTTGATTTTGGCTGCTCCTCGGTTGCTCGTTTGCTAGCGTGTTAGCACGAGGGGTGAGCCTACCGTTGTACCGCCTCGTTGTCATCCAATGCTCCCCTTGCGCTCACAAAACAATAGTACAGGGCGTATGAAGACTCCGCACTCTAGCAGTCACTGGGGAAAATCTCTTTGTGAAAACCGAACAGTTTTTCGCGAAAATCTGAAACATCCAGCGTGGGCTGCATTATTTATGACCAAAAGAGGGCGTCCTACGACCTCAGACCACAGAACTCTTACACAGAGTTCTGTGGTTCGAGCCTGCCATGCTACTGAGAAAGTAATCAATATTCATGTTTACAGCGCGCATGTATCTTTGTTGCCCCAGCAACTGCAGTGATTTCTTACACGCGGTATCGTGATATCGATCGATCTCCTCAGAAAGTGCGTGGATATCTGATTACCTAGCTAGCTGTGTGTGTCGAATTCCATCTACGTTAGTGAGTGTTGCGTAACTTCTCTAGGTTTCCCGTCCATTTCTCCATCTTTTTTCTCTTTTGCTTTCGTATCATTCTATATCTTTTATTCTCAGAGTACAATCGTACTTCTGAGAGTGTTTTGTTCATTATTTTAAGTGATTATCTCGTTTGCAACAATTTAGAGGTGAGTTTTTGTTCGAGTGTTTATTGAGTTTTTGATTGAACACGATGTAGATTATCTACGTGTGTGCGAGAACATCGTTCTTTGTATGGTACCCACTCGTTTGTTTTCGAGTTTGCATTTTTACCGTAAAGTGTTTTCATCGTTCGTCTTCCAGGCATCGGGTTTTCACCCTAGTTTTCCTCATCGTAGTTTTTTACCTCGATTTTTTTTTTTTTCCGGTGCAAGATGTTCTGTGTATTTTTTTCTACGGTAAAATACCACTGTCGATAGTCTTCGTGTATTCATTACTTGTTTTCCACCTCCTTTTCATTTTTGTGTATAACTAATGTCTAGCTAGGTCTCGTTTGCTGATGTGTTTTGTGAGAGTGAAGAGCTGATGATGGGAGTGATATTCAGGGATTTGCTGTGGTTGAGATGATAGTGATGATGATGATAATGTCCATGATTCGGGTGATGTTGATGTACGAACCCTTATGATGCAGTTTATTTCGTGTGACCATGAGCATGACGTTGATGGCGAGTACGACATGACATGAGTAGCCTAGGCCGATGACGAGAGTGACACTGAAACGGTGCTGATGCTCGCTCGTGCACAGACAGGAATGGTCTAGAGACCTGCATTTTATCATTTTTTTTTTTCATTTTGCTTGTTCACTCGGATTTAGTGCTACCAAAATTTGTGTCTCTAAAGAAACTCAACCAAAAGCTTGACAATAAGTTTGCATTAGGTCTATTCTGTAGTGAACATTAGATCTAAATGGCGATGCTAATTTATTTAGTTTTCATTTAGAACTTGATGAAATCCCGTTTTCTTTGCTAATTTTTCAACTAATTATTTAGAATTGTACTTATAATCTGATGTACTGCGTTCACCATTGTGTTAAATCAATAGAAAAAAAAAAAGAGCCTGCTGAGCAAGTATTTCATTCTGTCCTCTTCATTTCCTCCCTATCCTTTTTGTTTCCTTGCTGTCACTTTCTTCTTTGACCCTGGATGGAAAAAAAAAATCCCATCTTGCCATGTAAAGACAGAACACATACCATCATGAAATATTATGACATTAAACTAATAAAAGAAATATGTGAGTGATAAAAATTCTTATTTGTGAAAATAAATGATAAATCAAAGGTGATTTCTTGCAAAGCAGTTCTTTCAAACGTCCAACAGCTTCAATAATGAAGCAAGTGAAATCTGAAAACTATCGTGGCAACAAGTGGTATCGATAGGGAATTCTGACTAAAACTGTCACACCATTTGATGTTTGAATTTTTTCTTTTTTTTTATTGGCTAGGGTTATAAAGCTATAAACACCACCGATAAAATCACAATCGCTCTCAATTACAATCTAACAGGAGCAGTAGGTTAGGTACGACTCTAGGCGTTTTCACATCAGCCTGATGTTTCGAAATAGCGCGCTATTTTCTGACTTGGGGAATAAAAACAAATATCTCGAGCTTGGATTTTTATCGGGCTGATGTGAAAACGCCTTCTGTAAACAGTTGATTATGCATCGTATCCATGGGCAACTGCGGAGAACTGCAAGAGGGCGCATGGAATTTAGACTTGAGTTAAGAATTTTTAGGTGATCCGAGTATCCTCTCGGATCACCTTCTGTATCTGTACTGATTCTTTGTTCTTCTTTTTATTTTCCTTTATTTCTAACCAAAATTTGTGCAGCGGTTAGCTCAGAAAGTGCATTGCCTTTCAATGTCAAACTTATACCATATATGTATCATGTCCCAAAGACGGCAGATCAAGTAAAATCATAGTGATCAGTCGACCGTGACGTCACTATGACGTCATTATATGAAAACACATTCTCAATCATATCTCATTAATGGAATGGAATTTTTCAATGAAATTTACGTCACATATATTTCAAGTTATGCGCATTCTACTCGTATTCTCAAAATTCATATTTTCTCTTAAAACGTGCGCGTACGCGCGCGTTGAAATATTTGTATGCTCAAATCGTGCTCAAATTTTTTTTGGACACGTTTCAGACCATTTGGAGCATTTTTTGAAAAAATTGAAAAAATTGGACGGACGCGTACGCGCGCGCCCATATACGCACGCACAGCTCATATGCAATGGAAATTTCCCATTTTTTCACACTTATTGGATGCCTGAAATGTCAAGGAATATTTCTACCAAGTTTCAAGTCAATCCGACTCAATATGACGTCATACGGACCCGTCAAAGTTGAAATTCCGCGCGCGCGTCAATGGCGATATACAGTCCAACAATGCCAAAAAACCGCCAATTTTGAATCCGATTTTACTCGTCAGGATGGACGGTGACCCCCCATTTTCTTGACATATTCTGAAAGCTGATGAGTTGTACATGTCAATTCATGGGTTGGCGATGCTGGAAAAATGATTAAAAGATATCAAATTTCTTAATACAATTAAAAAAGTAAATTTTCAAAATGACGTCATCAAATTTCAAGTTCACTCGAGCGTATCTCACTTATCCTTTGCCAATTTTCACCCAGATTTCAGTATGTTGTAGCTTATTAAATACCCTTTCATAAATGTAATAACATTTTGATTGGATGACGGTATCACCTCGTAAAAATGGATTGAAAGTAATCTTGTCAAATTTGACCAGTTTACGTGTTATCTCTATGGGAGTGCAGTTTTTCTGGAAATGAAAATTGACATGACTGTCTTTTTCGAGCACTAGCTCACTTATGCTTCGGTGAATTTCTCCCAGATTTTAATATGTTGTAGCTTAGCCTTTGGGCTATCGTAAGTGTGCCCTTCGTTTTTTCATACGGTGTCGGGATCATGTCCAAAAACTTGGTTGAAATTAAAGCTTATCTTCGATGTATTGAGATATTCCTTTCTTTTTGCAACTTTCTTTACAATAACTCAAGAAAAACAAGCTCTATCAGCCCAATATTTTGCACATGTTTAGTTCATGTCACGTACATTATTTCATAAAATAACAACTACTTGATCAGACGTCATCTTGGGTATGTAAATTAGGGTCAAAGGTCATAAATGTATCATCTTGTATCTTGGTGAATACATGTCCAATCTTTTTCATATTTTGCACACGTAACGACCATGTTACAAGGATCATTTCACAAAATAATCACTTTTTGCTCAGATGCCATCTTGGCTGTGCAAAGTGGGGTCAAAGGTCATATGTACTTCTTTCTTTATCTTCGTTATGACGTGTTATCTCTATGGGAGGGGATTTTTGTAGATGTGAAAATTGACATGATTGTCTTTATCGAGCACTAGCTCACTTATGCTTCGGTGAATTTCTCCCAGATTTTAATATGTTGTAGCTGAGACTTTGGGCTATCAAAAATGTGTCCTTCATTTTTCATACGATGTTGGGATCACGTCCAAAAACTTGGTTGAAATTAAAGCTGATCTTCGATGTATTGAGATATTTCTTTCTTTCTGCAACTTTCTTTACAATAACTCAAGAAAAACAGGCCTTATCACCCCCATATTTTGCACATGTTTAGTTCATGTCACGTACATTATTTCATACAATTACAACTACTTGATCAGACGTCATCTTGGGTATGTAAATTAGGGTCAAAGGTCATAAATGTATCATCCTGTATCTTGGTGAATACATGTCCTATCTTTCCCATATTTTGCACACGTAAAGACCATGTTACAAGGATCATTTCACAAAATAACCACTTTTTGCTCAGATGCCATCTTGTCTGTGCAAAGTTGGGTCAAAGGTCAAATATACTTCATTCTGTATCTTCGTTAGTGTATACGGAATTGTGTACCATAGATGGCAGGTCTGACTCCCTTTTCTAAATGAGAATGCAAACATCACACGGCCAATGTCCACTAAACACAGATGAAACCGGTATGGTCATGCCTATTGGGATCAGGAGACTCAAATCGTTGATTTACGAACAGATCGGATCACCTAATTTGTCAGTCTTGACAAAATCCGAGTCTAGTTGTTTATTATTACTTTTTTATTCAAAAGTCTTTTTCTCTCGGACTGTAAAAAAGCAAATATTTCATATTACGCTTCTAAAATAATTAACGAATATATCAAGTATGTTAAACGTGATTTTATGAAGAATTAGAATTATCATGAAAATATAAATACTAGACGGGCTGAACAATGAAGTCTAATTTCGCCCCAAGAATTTGCAGCACACCGCGTAGCTGGTGCATTCCTAGCGTTCTTGTCGCACTCGATGCCTGCAGCAGTCACGTCACATTGCACATGTTACAGTACACGTTGTATGAGTACCTAGTACAGCTATCTCATTCCCGATCTCGAGCGAGGAAAATCTTGAAAATCCTCTCAAAACTAAGCCAAACATGATTTTGGAACATACATTACAGTGTCAAGACCTATTCAGTGGACATTGATTTCGCTATTTGTCTGTTTTAGCTCTTGAATGTACGACTTCTTACGTCCGATTTGTTTGTACCATGCCATGTGTATCTACATACAAGCCATCGCGATCGAAGTTTGAGCGATAGCGATAACACGTGCGGAGCAGACATGCGGATTCCAGCACAGGGTAAATGAGTAGATGAACGTATCACGATTGTAAAACAAATCTTTTTCTATGTCTCTGCAAAATTGAATTAGGCTATCTAAGCATAGATAGAGTATGATACATTATAGAATAGATTAGCCATAGCAAGAACTTGCTTACATGAGAGTTAGTTGATAACGTTGCAAAACAAAAACCCCGTCATTGAATGGAATGTCCCAGCGCTATCTTGGGGGCTCGAGGACACTATGGACACGTCGATTTGCAAGTGGGTAAGATGTGATTACAGATAGGTTGAAATGAAGATGATTTATGAATAAAATACACAGAAACATAATATTTTTTCATTATACCTTCACAGTTTATTATTTCTTTTCATAAAATTGACATAAACTAGTGCTGTATTGAGTCAACTAAGTGCACATTCGCACGAGTGTACACGCATCATCCCTCCTGCCTAGTGGGAATGACACAGGCAGTTTTTAAATGCAATGACCTATGAATGCCCTTGGCGTTCCGCCTGAGTGCACCGAGCAAGTGCGAGCAGCAGCAGCAGCAGCAGCAGCAGCAGCAGCAGTAGTTCGAGACTTTTATATATATAGACTAGCTGCCTCGGCGCGCGCTGTGCGCGCGCCTCGGCAGCTAGGCTCGGCGCTACGCGCCTCGGCGTCCCTTGTCAAAGTTAGTATAGCGAGGTGCCCGCACCTCGTCAGGGGCCCGAATACCGCACCCCGCTTAAAATTGTGTTAAGCACACTAAACAAAAATTTATGACCGGGAATGTGTTCAGTACGCTGGAAACTTGGCAGGGCCACCACAACCAAGCAAATTGTGGTGAAAACCGAACAGTTTTTCGCGAAAATCTGAAACATCCAGCGTGGGCTGCATTATTTATGACCAAAAGAGGGCGTCCTACGACCTCAGACCACAGAACTCTTACACAGAGTTCTGTGGTTCGAGCCTGCTGAGAAAGTAATCAATATTCATATTTACAGCGCGCATGTATCTCTGTTGCCCCAGCAACTGCAGTGATTTCTTACGCGCGGTATCGTGATATCGATCGATCTCCTCAGAGAGTGCGTGGATATCTGATTACCTAGCTGTGTGTGTCGAATTCCATCTACGTTAGTGAGTGTTGCGTAACTTCTCTAGGTTTCCCGTCCATTTCTCCCTCTTTTTTCTCTTTTGCTTTCGTATCATTCTATATCTTTTATTCTCAGAGTACAATCGTACTTCTGAGAGTGTTTTGTTCATTATTTTAAGTGATTACCTCGTTTGCAACAATTTAGAGGTGAGTTTTTGTTCGAGTGTTTATTGAGTTTTTGATTGAACACGATGTAGATTATCTACGTGTGTGCGAGAACACCGTTCTTTGTATGGTACCCACTCGTTTGTTTTCGAGTTTGCATTTTTACCGTAAAGTGTTTTCATCGTTCGTCTTCCAGGCATCGGGTTTTCACCCTAGTTTTCCTCATCGTAGTTTTTTACCTCGATTTTTTTTTTTTTCCGGTGCAAGATGTTCTGTGTATTTTTTTCTACGGTAAAATACCACTGTCGATAGTCTTCGTGTATTCATTACTTGTTTTCCACTTCCTTTTCATTTTTGTGTATAACTAATGTCTAGCTAGGTCTCGTTTGCTGATGTGTTTTGTGAGAGTGAAGAGTATGATGATGATGGGAGTGATATTCAGGGATTTGCTGTGGTTGAGATGATAGTGATGATGATGATGATGTCCATGATTCTGGTGATGTTGATGTACGAACCCTTATGATGCAATTTATTTCGTGTGACCATGAGCATGACGTTGATGGCGAGTACGACATGACATGAGTAGCCTAGGCCGATGACGAGAGTGACACTGAAACGGTCCTGATGCTCGCTCGTGCACAGACAGGAATGGTCTAGAGACCTGCATTTTATCATTTTTTTTTTTTCATTTTGCTTGTTCACTTGGATTTAGTGCTACCAAAATTTGTGTCTCTAAAGAAACTCAACCAAAAGCTTGACAATAAGTTTGCATTAGGTCTATTCTGTAGTGAACATTAGATCTAAATGGCGATGATTTTATTTAGTTTTCATTTAGAACTTGATGAAATCCCGTTTCCTTTGCTAATTTTTCAACTACATGCAATAAATTATTTAGAATTGTACTTATAATCTGATGTACTGCGTTCACCATTGTGTTAAATCAATAAAAAAAAAAGAGCCTGCTGAGCAAGTATTTCATTCTGTCCTCTTCATTTCCTCCCTATCCTTTTTGTTTCCTTGCTGTCACTTTCTTCTTTGACCCTGGATGGAAAAAAAAAATCCCATCTTGCCATGTAAAGACAGAACACATACCATCATGAAATATTATGACATTAAACTAATAAAAGAAATATGTGAGTGATAAAAATTCTTATTTGTGAAAATAATGATAAATCAAAGGTGATTTCTTGTGAAGCAGTTCTTTCAAACGTCCAACAGCTTCGATAATGAAGCAAGTGAAATCTGAAAACTATCGTGGCAACAAGTGATATCGATAGGGAATTCTGACTAAAACTGTCACACCATTTCATGTTTGAATTTGTCTTTTTTTTTATTGGCTAGGGTTATAAAGCTATAAACACCACCGATAAAATCACAATCGCTCTCAATTACAATCTAACAGGAGCAGTAGGTTAGGTACGACTCTAGGCGTTTTCACATCAGCCTGATGTTTCGAAATAGCGCGCTATTTTCTGACTTGGGGAATAAAAACAAATATCTCGAGCTTGGATTTTTATCGGGCTGATGTGAAAACGCCTTCTGTAAACAGTTGATTATGCATCGTATCCATGGGCAACTGCGGGGAACTGCAAGAGGGCGCATGGAATTTAGACTTGAGTTAAGAATTTTTGTTTATTATTACTTTTTTATTCAAAAGTCTTTTTCTCTCGGACTGAAAAAAAAACCCCAAATATTTCATATTACGCTTCTAAAATAATTAACGAATATATCAAGTATGTTAATCGTGATTTTATGAAGAATTAGAATTATCAAGAAAATATAAATACTAGACGGGCTGAACAATGAAGTCTAATTTCGCCCCAAGAATTTGCAACACACCGCGTAGCTGGTGCATTCCTAGCGTTCTTGTCGCACTCGATGCATGCAGCAGTCACGTCACATTGCACATGTTACAGTACACGTTGTATGAGTACCTAGTACAGCTATCTCATTCCTGATCTCGAGCGAGGAAAACCTTGAAAATCCTCTCAAAACTAAGCCAAACATGATTTTGGAACATACATTACAGTGTCAAGACCTATTCAGTGGACATTGATTTCGCTATTTGTCTGTTTTAGCTCTTGAATGTACGACTTCTTACGTCCGATTTGTTTGTACCATATGCCATGTGTATCTACATACAAGCCATCGCGATCGAAGTTTGAGCGATAGCGATAACACGTGCGGAGCAGACATGCGGATTCCAGCACAGGGTAAATGAGTAGATGAACGTATCACGATTGTAAAACAAATCTTTTTCTATGTCTCTGCAAAATTGAATTAGGCTATCTAAGCATAGATAGATTATGATACATTATAAAATAGATTAGCCATAGCAAGAACTTGCTTACATGAGAGTTAGTTGATAACGTTGCAAAACAAAAACCCCGTCATTGAATGGAATGTCCCAGCGCTATCTCGGGGGCTCGAGGACACTATGGACACGTCGATTTGCAAGTGGGTAAGATGTGATTACAGATAGGTTGAAATGAAGATGATTTATGAATAAAATACACAGAAACATAATATTTTTTCATTATACCTTCACAGTTTATTATTTCTTTTCATAAAATTGACATAAACTAGTGCTGTATTGAGTCAACTAAGTGCACATTCGCACGAGTGTACACGCATCATCCCTCCTGCCCAGTGGGAATGACACAGGCAGTTTTTCAATGCAATGACCTATGAATGCCCTTGGCGTTCCGCCTGAGTGCACCGAGCAAGTGCGAGCAGCAGCAGCAGCAGCAGCAGCAGCAGCAGCAGTAGTTCGAGACTTTTATATATGGGTAATTCCATGGGGTTGGGACTGAAATTGTGACATACAAGTTGAAAATTCAAGTTGGGTAAATTGAAATTTCCTTTTTCCCCCTGATTTGTTACTCCCATTCTTCAACTTATTCCACTAGAAATCTGTTTATTACTTCGCACACTTTCAGTCAGCATGGGTAAACAGGTATGGCAAAATACCTATGTTACACGGACTTCATTTGTTGACATCCTTCATAATTTTGTGTTCTGAATTGATAACAATGAACACGTCCACGTTTTTTTCATCCATAGCACATCAACATGTTATTTAACAGGCGCATGAGATCATTATTAGTAAGATTGTATGTTCTGATGACAACTGCAAGCCACTTTTATTAAAATGTTTTTTTCTACAAACCATTAACAATTTCAATCAAAGGTTTAACTTTTTCATCAGGAGTGACACAATGACAATATTCTTAAAGACACCACAATTGAAGCCAGTGATTTGTATGGGTATTCAAGTGAAAACATGATTTTATTGTTATAATCAGGGGTTTTCGTACAACAACCTCACCCACAGTGTACTACCTATGTTACACGGACAGTATGTCTTTGTAACATAGGTACACTACGACATATCAACTGATTTCCTTCATTGTGGTGTGAGATGTTAAAACCTACACATATAGACTTTATGTATGTTCCCACAAATAACACTATTGTAACAGTTCTTTGGAATTATATCTACTGCACACCTGTGGAACAATACCTATGTTACACAGACTTCAATTCTTTGTAACTCTGGTATGAAAGAAGACTTAATCAGAAGAAGAAGAAGAAAGTGAAGCTTTACACAATTTGACCTTATATACACTAACAACATCATCAACTAGTTGTCAACTAACTAAGAAAACTAATAAAGAGAATTTATACAAGTCTTCTTGTCTTCTCTATGTTCTTTGTTTGAAGTTAATTTCTGCTCTTTTCTCCAATGTCCATTTAGCCCTCTATTTTTGTTTTTCTTCTGTCCATTTTCCCTCTGTGCAGTTTTCTTCTTGTCTAGTTTGTTACATTCGCTCTTCTTGGGTGTTGCTTTGTCGGCTTCCTCTCTGTTTGTGGAGTGCTGTGGATGTGTCCTTTTCACTCTTTCATGTAGTTTAACACGTAGCGGTGGCAGAGGAGCCATGGCAGATTCATTAACAAACTGAACAAAAGGTGTAAAGAGAAATAGAATAGAAAAATTAAAAAGAAAATTTTTGTCGGGTTGACTATATATTCCTGTTGATGTATCTGTGTGTTTATGAATGGAATCAAATAATTTTAACAATTTTGCTTACATTTCTACCTCTTGGCATACCCATTAGCTAGAGTTCCATGTGTACCTCCCACCAAAATTGAAAAAAAAAATGGGCTATGCTTGAAATGGTGTAAATAATAATAATAATATAGCATGTAAAACATAGGAAAATATAATTTTCATACTCTATGCTAAAAAACTTGTTTTCAGATGTAAGTTACAGACTGTAGGAAGGGAAGGTCGCTGCTCCCAGTGTCCTACCTAAGGTTAGGGCTAGGGTCAGGGTTACGGTTACAGTTATGGTCCTTAATAGACTCCCAAAATAATACTAGGCCCTATTTTTTATTCAACCCCCATCGAAATTGTCGCCCTCTTTTTGAATGATAGTATAGAGCAATAATAGTCCAATTTTGATTGGGGTTCATAATTTTATTGAAGCCTTTCCTACCCACTACCCACCCAAACTGAATAGGACACTGGCATTTTAGCTTTGAGACTTCACAGTGGGTGAACATGGAATGGAAATGGTGAATCCTTGTGAAATGTTAACAACTTCATCAGAGCATCTAACAGGTCAGTGAAATCTTGGAAGGAAAACATTGACATTTTCGATGTAAATCTGTTACAGAGAAAGAATTTCACAGCTCCTAGATCCCTCAATATCACCAGCAAAATAAGGCAAACTCTATTTCTCTAGTTCAGATGTAGTCTGGACATCTACGTTTTCCAACTAGTATATAGTGATTAATATTAACTCTAGCACGTCTACCTTGGTAGATACCTAATGACAAAAGGGTCCAAAAATTCACAATAATCGGGAGATAAAACAATTTTATATTGCAGTGAAGATACACTGATATACTTTTGTATGGTTTTCTAAGAGAGGAATATAATGCTCCTTTTGCAGAGACCGGCATGGACGGAAAATTTGGCGATCAAAATTATGAACATCAACCTGTAACAAATATCTCAGTATGTGGGACTACAGTATCATCGTCCACAGTGTTTTTGGCCAGTTCAGAGGTTTAGATGTTGTTTTTTTCCTATAATAGAGTTACAGAATATGACAAATGTTATTATTTTCGTGAAATAGCGTAAATGCTTACCAATTGACATCAGAAACATTAAAACTCCTGTACCTACGTTACATGGACAACGGCAGAAAAACAGATCTTGCGCTGTCCAGGTAGGTGTATATTGGCTGTGAGTAGTTTTTCTGCCATTGGGGGAGGACTGCCAGTGACATGAATATGATTGCTGAAGTTAGTAGCTCTTCTTTTTATCGCGAGACGCGTCTTTCCTTACCTACGTTACACGAAGAGGCCGGACATCGCACTGACGTACAGTGATATGTTCCGTATTTTCTCGTTTATTTGGAGGATTTTGATGCTAATTTTTGGATAAGAATACTCCTGAAATATAAATCTCATTATAGAAATAAAGTTTCTGATCATATTACGATTGGAAGTGTATGTAAAACCATGCTATACCTATGTTACAACAAAAATTGCCATGGACTTCGCTTGTAACATAGGTATGAGGTTGCTTGAAGATGCTCTGGTGTTCTTATTTTGTTACAAATGTTTATGTGCCTTATAGTCTTTGTAGAAGTCACCTTGCCTCTCTTTATTATGATAGGCATAATGCTGAAAGGTTGTATATTCCTGTTTTACATTGCCATGAAAATGGCATATATTTATGTCACAACATAAACCACAAAAAACCATGGGACATCATTAGTGAAACAGTCATAGACAAAATACATTAGTACAAAGGCTTGTTTTTTTTTCATCAAATAATTCTTCACACATTTCTCTCCGAGAATAACTGCAAACCACAGACAAATATTTGATAAATTTTTCAGAATATGACTTTTATTCCCTACACAAGATGAAAATCTAGAGAAGACCCAACCCCATGGAATGACCCATATATAGATGCAGCAAACCAGCTAGTCTGCATAAACTATGAATCCTACTAGAAACAGAAAATTACCCAAACTGCCATTACTTTGTAACGTAGGTCTACACAAACACACACACACACACACATAAATACACTATTTTCTAATCTTTATTTGAATTTCATATACACAATGAAACAAAAAATAAACACGCAAAGGGAAAAAATGGCTAGTATTCCGCTCTCACTGCTCGATCACATTAACTGACACACACACACACACACACACACACACACACACACACACACACACACTGTATAAACACACGAATAAGAAAAAAAAAGTGCTTTAATGTTCTAGCATGGTTGATTTTGCTGGATCTCTGGGACCTCATAAACCATGCTATGATCCCCTTGAGCCTAAGGAATCAGCCATGTCTCTTCATGGCAATCCATATATTTTCTATAATGGTGCCCTGGACTGACAGCCTCTATGTATAATAATATAGGCATGTAGTGGCACTATTAAACTCTGTACATGTGTGTACAATGTATGAGTGTGTTGTGAGGGACAGGGTAATTCTGCACATATGCAAACTTGCATTCTTAAAAGGACTACAAAGTTTGTACCAGTATTACAAGGTCACAGCATATCGAAATGAAGCTCTTATGTTTAACTCATCAGCATTGGGATGTTCTTACTTGTACACCTCTGACCTGGAAAAAGAGAAAAAAGAATATGACATGTACAATTTGCATCATATAATTTGAGAAAAGGGGCCTTAAAGTTCAGTGTCCAGTAGAAAACATACTGTACAAATTTTGTATGTGCGGAGACTCACTCATATCTACTGTGCACACACAAAAAGAGATCTAGAACTCCACAGCAACTATGAGGAGGAAGTATCAAATTATTGAGATACTAGGGATACAAACCCATTTAAAACATTTTATTCATTTACTATTAAAGAACATTCAGGGATGATATTGAGGTTTTTTGGAAAAACAAAAAACAAACAGAAATCAAAATTTTCGGGTGATTTTCATACACGAAAAAAGCAAAATGTGTACAGACTTGAGATATCATGCCTGGCATTACATCCATGCTTCTACTGCAACTGTGAAAGTGTTTGCTAGTTTTTGATTATTTTTGCAGTAGCTGCAAGTACATGCACAATGTATACTTTACACATGCCACGGATAGGAAATGGGAAAAAAAAGCAACTGCAGAAAAAAGTTTTACAGAATTACCAACTTTAATATGTGATGAAAAATAAGAAAAAAATCTACACTGGTCTCACATACAAAAATGTACTTCAGTGCTTTCAAATTTCAAATTAGAAACAGAAGTTTGAAATCAAATTGGTAACCAAAATATGCTGACAAAAAAAAAAAAAAAAATTACTGATAGATTTTTCTCTTGCTTTTATTTCAGGCTTAATGGGGAAGTGCAATGACTCAACTCAAGTGTGTTACCCGATGCAAGGTCACATGTTCCCTCGTGCGTTTCACTGTATCAAGCTTTAGTGTCAGCGCAAGGACGTTAAGGATTTAAACAGTAATCAATATGAGTGTGTAATTCTGCATTAGGAGAGGAAAACACATCTGATGGTAGTGGCAGGCCTGCTATCAATTTTTTTTTAATATGAATTTGAGACTGTGTTCACATCATCTGTAGATGACAAAAAAAAAACTGCCCATAATGGAATTTTCCGTCTGCCAAGTAATACAGGTATCAAATGATTAAATAGAAGTTGGGGAGGTAATAATCATTACTTGGCCAGGGCCTCCAGTTCGTAGGAGGGTCAATATGAAAAGCACCTTGGGGGTGATGATTTCCACCACCATCCTCATAAGCAGTCAATATTTTTTTACAGTGGCGAATTGGGGGGGGGGGGGGGGCACACTTTATTTTTGGTGGCTCAATCAGGCAGCTAAGATTCATAATGGATTGCTACTTTTGCTTTTACTTCTGGCCATTACCGGTACATATCTTTTTTGGCGACCAACACTTCAAATTTAAAGATCGTCTGTTGAGAATAAGAAAGGCTTTAAGTTGTCTCAACACTATGGGATTAGTGGCAAATTAACGCCCTTATCATTCTCATTCGATGAGTTTTTAGTGGCCTTTTAAACAGGCCATCAGACAGAAAAGTTTAGTTTGCGCCCTTGTAATGAGTGAGACAGCGTTTGGTTTTACATAACAGTTACCAATGTTACATGTATGGATAAATAAGAAGAAATTTAAAGAAAAAAGAAGAATATGATATCGGTTACAGAAAGGACAGAATTTCTTTTCCTTTTTTCAATTAAGATAAATTATGCACGGTCAGTGAAATTTTACCAGAGGTAGTATTCACATGTCATACAAAAACATGTTGCAGATACCAGTGTGGTAGATCTTGGGAGTAAACATGCAGACAGAGACACGACATTTGCTCCGAGGACTTGGGGTGGTGTTAGGGTTGTGATAGGGTTTTAGGTTTTAATAGTTGGATGTGAGGATTAGGGTTAGGGTTATGTTTGTGGGTAGGTTTAACATGTACGTATGTATGTATAATGTGGCTTAGTGTGTCTATATTTCGTGGGAGCCATTTGTCGCAGAAGCAAATAGTTGCATGGAACCTGTTCAGACACCTGGCTGTGCAAAGGGATTACAGGAGATTCCATTCAATGACATGGACAGTGAGTGAAACTCACAGGGAGATGGGGAGAGCAGACACAGGCTTGAGAGACTGATTTCAAACAAAGTGGGGTGGGTTAAAGGCGAGATGGGAAAGGAGACGGGGGGGGGGGGGGGGTGAGGAGGGGCTGTCAGATGAAGACTATGGAGATAAAGAGGAAGTAGGGAGGGGGAGGGAGAGGAGAGGGGAATGGGAAGAGGGAGGCAAGACAAGACGAATCACACAGAAAAGGGACAGGGAGAAAGGGGGAGAAAAAAAAAGGAGAGGAGAAGATGAGAGGGAGAAAAGGGGGCTGAAGAAACAGTGGGCAAGGGATAAGGAGGGACAAGGTTACCCATTGGGAGTTTCTGTGGGGTCAATGCCTGCATACAATAACTCCTTTTAAACCAGGCAGACTCTAGAAGCAGGCCGAGATGGCTTTGCATGCATATTGTGTGTATATGCATGCATAAATGAGTGTGTGTGTGTGTGTGTGTGTGTAAGCTAATATGTACATTTGTGCACTTGTGTGTATGTATGCATACGGTGGGTGTGAGCATGTGCTATTAAACTGTGATGGGGCTCGGTTCAAGAGTTTGGGGATGCGCAGGTCTGTGCCTGTATGCAATCACATTCATGAGTCATGCCTCATGACTAATGCAGTACGGAACTGGAATGTTCACCGTCATCATGCAAGTGTCTGCTCGAAATCACAAAAAGGGAACAAAACACAAAAAGAGTGTGGGGGGGGGGGGGTGAGGGAAAGAAGAAAGCTTAATTTTCATGCGTGGTTAGCGATTATATCTTGAGACCCGTGTGTCTCAAGCTGCTACATATTTCTACCATAAGCTTAATCACATTTCAGTGCCCATTATGAATTTTGCTTTGGATTTCTCCCTGAAAGACCGCACTTGAATCATTCTGTACACAATTCATATTGCAACATTTTTGAGTAAAATAAATTTCACATTCTAGTCAGTACAATTTACATTCTGGATACGTGCCTCTACAGCATCATCCAATTCTGTAAAACATGATATATTCGCGGTATGAATTTTTCGTGAATTGGAGCCGACGACTTTTTTTTGCGGCATGAAATTTTTGTGAACTGCCACTGGCATTCAATGCATGTAAGTGTAGAAAAGAACTTTGCGTGCATTTTAATTTCGCGAATCTTCGCGCTCGCGAAATTAAAATGCACGCGAACATTCCTCGTTTTACAGTACATGTGTACACGTCAAATGTGTGTAGCAGTATCTATACTACATTAAGCTACATTGTGCATTTGTATGTCACTGATTTTTCCTTGAATTTCTGCAACTGTAAATTTATCATACTGCTTGATTAATTTCAAAGAGGGACATATTTTTTTAACATACCATGCAATGAATGGGTGAGTTTAAGAATTTTGAACTGCAATCGCAAAGATTAATTAGGAAAATCTACAGCTACGTGTGTGCAGAGAAAGTTTCATAGCAGCAACAAGCATTTGACTGTAGTACAATAAAAACTGGCATCGTCCTCCAAACCATGCAATAAAGGCTACATTGTATGTCCATTTTCAAAACTCATCTAGGTTTCAATTTTCTTTCTTGTATAGAAGACCATCTACAACTTTTATTTGAATCTGTTCAAAATGCTCTTTGAGTCTTTACATGTGTTTGAGTAACAGTACCGATTTATTTTACTCAAGAATGTTGAATGAATTGTGTACAGAATAAATCTTTAAGGACTGAGCCAATGAAAGATATAGTATTTACGCACTGAAGTGTGATACAGTCTATGGTCGTATCAGTGCATGATGTTTCGGCTCTCACGCACGAGTTTCAGATAGCAATAATAGAAAGGGATAACATTGTGTGCTTTAATCACACAAATAACGGCATAGCCCAACTTAGCAGGTTGGCTCCAGTATCACACTAGGCAGTCAACTACCCTGACAGTATACTTGGGTACCTAAGGGGGGGTCACCGTGCATCCCCCCAGGACTCCTCGAAACTTACATTTTCAGGATCCTCATGACATACTAAAACATAATCAAGATGTTAACAGGAACGAAAAGTGGCTGTTCTAAGGTGAAATTTAATGTATTCTATTGTTTGTCATAATTTCTTATGTATTTCTTTGTTTTTCAACTTTTTCAACTTTTGTTTTTTCTTTGTTTTTCTATTGGAAATTGTCACTGACCACTTTTCTACCATAATTAGCACAAAACTAATCAATGAAAGTGATTGATTGTAAAAATAATCAGGTTTTCATGACTTTCATGACAGAGCACTGTTTTCCATAGGAAATGTACACAAAACTACAAAATTGTGCCCGTTTTGGGACGACATTCCGTTACAAAAATGGGCGTGACTTCGCAAAAGTATACGCGGATGTTGCAAATTTGGTCTCAAAAGTTGTGCGAGACTTGACCAAACAAAGTCAAGAAGCCTCGCGACAGATTTATAGCGCGAAACTTCGAGGGATGGGGGGCGGATCCCCCACCCCCCGTCCTTATGTATGTATGTAATATATAATATGTGCTTACATGTAGGGCCTACATAGTAGGGTGCCTAAGGGGGGGAGGGGGTCACCTTGCACCCCCCAGAACTCCTAAAAACTTACTTGACTTTGTTTTGTTCAAGTCTCACGCAACTTTTGAGACCATATTTGCAACTTCCCCGCATACTTTTGTGAAGTCACGCCCATTTTTGTAACGGAATGTCGTCCCAAAACGGGTACAATTTTGTGCTTTTGTGTACATTTCCTATGGAAAACAGTGCTCTGTCATGAAAGTCATGAAAACCTGGTTATTTTTTAAATTAATCACTGTCATTGGTTAGTTTTGTGCTAATAATGGTAGAAAAGTGGTCAGTGACAATTTCCAATAGAAAAACAAAGAAAAAACAAAAGTTGAAAAAGTTGAAAAACAAAGAAATACATAAGAAATTATGAAAAACAATAGAATACATTAAATTTCACCTAGAACAGCCACTTTTCGCTCCTGTTAACATCTTGATTATGTTTTGGTATGTCATGAGGATCCTGAAAATGTAAGTTTCGAGGAGTCCTGGGGGGGATGCACGGTGACCCCCCCTTAGGTACCCGACTAGTATGTACACATTTTATGCAAACTGCATCCCGAGAACACCCCTAATGTGACATGTGATTATATGTAATAAGTCGGTTATTAACACTCCAAATAAGCAGTACATGTATATAAATGTACATGTTTGCATGTTTTCATCAATCCTTAGGGACAACGCCCTCTGGAAGTTTGCTATTAAGGCAAACCTTAAGAGACATAGCAATTTTATAGGGGGATTACTACTGCACATTACAATTCTGCAGCTGGCGAAAGTGAGCTCAGATTTTAGTCGTGATCCTCTAGGGCTGTGAATACCATTTTTATGCCAGTGAAAGCATGATGGTGTTATTTTGCTTCGTTTGACATTTAACCCTATAAAGCCCAAGGGGGGGCACATTGTGCCCCCCCCCCTACCAAATTTTCGTTCGCCACTCCTACACCCTTTACCCGATTTCAACCAAATTTGGTGACTTTTCCTAAAATCTTATTGCGAACATTTTGATATATAATTTAGCTATGTCTGATATTGCTGGTTGCCATGGCAACCGTAAAGTGACAACCATGTTCATCAGATTTTGCATGTTTTTCTGTTCAAATTTCAATCAACAATATAATAATGAATGAAATGAGGGTTTTCTTGGCTGTAATTTGCTGAAGGACCAAAATGTGAAGTAATTATGGTCAAATATTACCCTGAAATGGTCTTCTTATTATTTCCTTTATTTTTATATGACGTAGGCATCAAACAATAGATATAATAGAAATAATCTAAAATACAGCATTTCCCAAAGACTACAAAGATACTGTTACTGACTTATCAGTGCCGCCATTCAATGGCACCAGAATATCTCAGTAAGTTCTTGGTCAGGTACGCTCCCTCTCGTAATTTAAGATCAACTCAGAAAAATTTTCTCCAATGTCCTATTATCACAACAAAGTTTTATGGTGAGCGATCTTTTACCCATGCTGCTCCCACACTGTGGAACGCTGTTCCGTGTTATATAAAAGAAGCTCCCACAGTGTTAAAGTTTAAAACTGCTCTCAAGACATTTCTGTTCAAAAAGTATTATGAATGAGTTTGGTTCTGCATTTATGGTACACATATTGTACACTGCATTTCTTCTTTCTACTTCATCCCTCTCCTTAAAGCGCATAGAGACACCACGGTAGTGATATGCGCTATATAAGCACTGTGTTATATATATATATATATACCCTTTTATTTTGTGACATTATCACGCGAGCTTTGCCTGTAATATCACTTGTTGATAATATTATCAATCTGCAAAATCAGAATTCCAATATTATGGAAATATTAGATGTGATACCAATATTTGTACCTATCCCAAGCAATACATCATAGGTTTCATATGTTTCTTCATATTGTAATGAATAGCGCCCCCACATGCTGACCTTGAGAAATTTTAACCGTAACAAATAATGAAGGTTGACCTGCTTTTCCTTTGTGCCAAATGTGAAAATGATTGATATAAAATAAAAACATATACACATGGGATAAAGAAATATAAAGAAAAAATATGATTTTAGCATATTTCCTATGTATTTCTTTGTATTTTGGCAAATAGCGCCCTCAATAGGTGACCTTGAGAAATTTTAAATGTTGGGTCATGTAGAGTATGAGTTGCTCTACCCATGTGCCAAATATGACGGTGATGCATCATATAATAAAGAAGTTATATGGGGGGGCACAATGTGCCCCCCCCCCCCCCCCCCTTGGGCCTGGAAGGGGTCAAAATAGCTTGGGCTTTATAGGGTTAAGATACTGAAATACAAAGTATATGTGCGGATCTTTTCACATAATATTCAGGCTAGGAAAGTGAACAGACAAGTCAGCTTCCAAAGAAGCCAGGCAACCCCCCACATGGGTGTAAAAGCATACTTGCCAACATTTTCATTTGAGAAAGCGGTAGAATCCAGGATGCCTATGCGAGCAGCGCTAGCTTGAATGCTAATGAAATCTTTCAAAAGCGGTAGTCTACCGCCAAATGCGGTAGAGTTGGCAAGTATGTAAAAGTATTTTTGTTCAAGTTTATTGTGAAGTTTTGTGGTGATTACTGTATCATATTAGGTACATGTTTCCTCCATACAACAGAGAAGATACTAATTACAAATTTGTAGATTTTTCAAATATCATTTCTTTATTCATATGGAATATACCTCTGTATACAGTGTGTACCATTGATACTTTACAATGACAATCATGGATGGCATTTCCTCGGACATCCATGCCACTGCTTGCTGATGATATGGTGACAAATTCTGCTATTTGAAGTGATGTCATTGTTTTGTTTGAAAGACACTTGTTAAAAGAACTTTATTCCCATGTTTTACTCAGCTTCACCCGGCACAATGAAACCATGTAATCAATCAATGAGGGGAAGAATTACCACGAATGATGCAATATACGTACATGTATGTGAGACAAATTACACAGAAAATCATGCAGGGGAGTGCTCGCAGAAGGAAAGATACACCCTGTTCACATTTTACAAACTATACATCATTTCCGTGCAGCGCTAGCTCTTTGCACCATTAACCGTGAGATGATGCCATGGGACGAGGCCCACAGGGTTCCTTCATGCATAATTCTTCTGCTGTATGGTTGCCCAGCTGCCTGCAGATAATTTAGCTCTGTCTAAAGTGCTGCTTGTATGCATCTTTTAACAGAATACTTTTTGAAAGGGGAAATATTTGCAGAGGAAATTGACAGGTTCTAGTCGTTCCAGGCAATACTTCCATGCATTTGGTGCTCAAAAAATTACTCCTTTGACACTAAGTGAATTGCCCTAGGGATGCATATTGTGAGAGTAACTTCATAAAGACGGAAATCACTTCAGAAAGGTGGAAATATGTATCTATATAACTTTCATGATCCCCTTTATATCTTTACTCCTTCTGAAAATGGCACATTGGGTCCCTCTTCCATGATAAGGGAGCTTCAGTACTTGTCCTTGGTTTTGGGTGAGCTTTTTTTTTTTTTTTTTTTTTTTTTTTTCCAAGCTTGTTGATTATGTGTTTATCATTTGATAATCTTCCTTTTTTTTTTTTTTTTTTTGGGGGGGGGGGGGGCATGGACTGGTTTACTTCATGTAAATTTAAGGATCTACACGTTTATCAAAATACCTGGAACATGTAGTTAGGCATAACCATAGAAACATAAAGTGAGAGCTGTCTGATACAGCACCAACAAACTGAATACAAACTGGATTCTAAACTATAGAATTATACTGAATACAAAAAGAAATTTGTTACAACATGTAAATCATCAAAGGAAGGTGCAGACATAATAAGAAAAAAAAAATCTTAATGGGATAATTTTGGTTGAGATGAGGATTCAGGTTTTAACTAGAGGAACTACTCACATGAAATATTGAAGAGCAAACAATTCTTTATAAAGAGGAATTATTTGATTAAAATCAGGTTTAAAATGGTCAAGATAACCAAAAAACAAAGAGGTCCAAACAAAAGGTGGGGCCAACTTTTATTAGGATAACATTATACTTTGGGGTTTTTTGTTTTGTTTTGTTTTGTTTTTTGATATCTCTGCCATTTCAAACCCAATCTTTATCAATAATGAACTTTCTCTGAATTCCTCTGGGAATAGTATGCTCTTCAATATTTCATATTTAAGAATTGGTATCTACATACCTCACAAAAATGTTTAAACCCAAATCCCCATATCAACTAAAACTATACCACCCCTTTAACCAGATGAAGATAGATCATCATTCAGTGAGAACTGAGAAATGTCTTCCCAGATCAATATTACATGTCACAGCAAGGACTGATTGTCCAATTACTTCACTTGCTAGGTATAAAACCAAACAAAACACTGAAAAGATGCTTCAACAATAGATTTTGTTTGAGACATCGGACCACATTCACTTCGCAAGGCCAAAATGAAAAGCATCAATGCAATGGTTTGACAGATTTGCATAAAAAACAGGCCTTGAGCTTTGAAGATGCAATCCCTTCTGCATCTCATTCTGGCAGTTGAACTGGGAAACTGGTAACTTTTCTCCAATCTATTTAAAGGACAATTTTGTAGAAACTATTTTGGTAGCTCACAGTCTGCATGGCTGATACAGTCATTGCATTCTATCCCAGAACTCTGAAAATCCAGTAACACTGCACACTTATGTACTTTCTGGACTTATTAAGACTGTGCCTTGTAATTGTCTGTCAAAATACAAGCAAATAGCGGCTACAGCTGCTATTTGCTTGTATTTCATACCACTCGCAAGTTTGTGGTTCACAATCACTGGCTTCACACATTTGACATTACATTTTTTTTTTTTTTTCAGAATGTGTATGGTTGATTGGTCCATACATCATGTATGAAAGATTGTCCAGCTTTTAGATTAGGAATATTCCAGAATGTTAGCTGTAGCTTAATTACCACAACTAGACTACAAAATGCAACTTAGACTCACTTCCCACATTCTCTGATAAAAACGAGCACTGCGTACCCAGTCACTGCCATTTCATGTGTGAGACTATTTCCCCTGGCACACTTGCTCATTGTAACACAAATATTGCACTACCACCTTGTCAAGATGTAGTCTAGAGGTAAGTTTCATACATGTATGTATAGACATGTGTATGCATGAAAGTGTCTTTACTAAATAGCACTGATCATGGTGAATTGTGGGGTAATACTAAAATATGAAATAGATTATGAAATAGAATATTAAAACTTGTCAGCCCCTGCTAGAATATGAAATAGAATATGAAATAAGAAAAGAAGGAAGGAGTTCCTTATGTCCCCCCCCCACTAGTTTGCACAAATAATGGTTAGATAGGTTGCTGTTTTTTTTTTTGTTTTTTGTTTTTTTTTGCTAATGGTGGACTAAATAAAGGTTTAATTTGGGAAGTCTTCCCATAAATGGCATAACCTTTATTTAGTTTATTATCGGTAAAAAGGAATGGTAGGCCTAGTTTGTTTGTTTTGTGCAAGTTGGTGGGGGGAGGGGGACATAAGGAACTCTTTCTGAAAAGAAAATAGGACCCTAGCTTAGTAACAATTTCGACATGAATCACAAATTTCATACCAGTTTCTTTTGTAGCTTTTTTCAAAGGTCATCGAGCTTAAGACTATCTAGCATATCTTTTTAAGTACACACTCTAATTTATTATCTATATGTACATATTGGCAGCTTTTGCGCTTGCCGCTTTAATCCCACACAGTCGTAGAAATGCAGTTAAGCTACCAAGCAATCTTAGTGTCCTTGCGCAAGATCTAGTCCCTTTTCATTTTACTGTAGAATCTACTTCATAGGTTAGGATTGGGAGGTTAATGATACTTGCCTAGGCTCGAGTAGTCTACATATCTAGACACTCGCCAAAAAAAAAAAGGAAAAAAGGAAGCTTAAACTAGCCCGAGTTCAGAATCATCCACAGATATCCATAGAGGAGACCTCATCAAAGATTTCAATGCTTACAACAGACTAGTGTAGTTGGGTATCCAACACCCTAATGTTTGTCTATCAACAGAAATGTAAAATATCTCACAATTTGCCTAAAATTTTACTCACATGTTGAGAAAATACTCCAAATTCACTAGCCCGAATTAAAAATGCAATTTGCAGTAGGCCTAGGCCTACACACTCTAAGATAGCTGCTTCGAACGCATGGGGTGTTACTAGTATTTTGATGCACTCGGTTGTGCCGTAATTTTGAAACCGACCCCCCATCTATACCCTCTAGAAGAGGGCTCTATTGCCATTTGATACGTGTGAAATGCACACATAGAACTCTGTGTGCATTTATAATCTACGGCATCATTGTTTTGCTGTTGATCTTGTTTATTATGGTACGGTATCAGGTTTTTCAGTTATAGTTTCTATTTGGACATCTTCAAATCTCCAGTGAAGAATGAAAAAAAAAAAAAAAACACTGGCCACTGTGAGTAGTCTCATGAGTGAAAGTTTGTTAGACTTTACATTTGCCAATAATTCAATACTATCAGATATCACAGTGTATGAAACAAAACCACTGTCTCTTGCTTGATGTTTTGTCTGTTCTATCATAGGCCCTAAACGTTAGTAGGCCTACACTAGTAATTCAAGCATTTTCTCGAACTTGTTCAGGCTTGCTAGACTTTGAAGTGTGGTTCCAGATGGATACGAAGAAGTAAATTATTACTGTCACAGGGCATGAGTGAAGTAACTGTTACAGAATAGGACGGTCTAACCATAGCAGCCGCATAGGACCGAAGTATAGGAGCGTGGTGTGTTTATGGCGGAACGCCTTTCCCCTATAAAATCGTTGATTCATAGGACTTGTGGCTTCGTGGATACATCCAGTAACATGTATACAGCCCCAAAATGTCAGACCACAGCACAGGCACAGCATGCACAGCACAGGCACCACCAGTTAATACTCAACAAATCACTCTTTCCCGTACACAAAGACCGTCAACTCACACAGCACAAACTTTAAAGATTTATCGGTCAAAGTAGGATCATAACGGGTAAACCAAAATTCGCAAGAAACAGATCAAAATCAATAAAGGATTCTACGAGAACCTGAAAAAACTTTATTGTCAACTTACCTGACACGAACTAAACTGTAAAAGAGGCCTAGCTAGCTAGCTGTATCTATATAGGGAACATTTAAAAAGAAGCGCATTCTATTTTGCGCGCGCGTGAAATATAGGAGATGTAAAGTGTGTGTTCGCGCGCGATCTAATCTTTTTGTTTTCTCATTCCGTAGTGTACGTGTTGAGGTTGTGTGTGCATGTGATTACTGTATCATTAATGTGTGAATACCAGGGTACGTTTGCCCGTGGCCGTTTGTGTTTTCTGTACACGTGTTTCAGTTGTTGGCGTGCATTTCACCATCCCATCACCAGGGACGAATCGGATACATCCAACATCATCCATCAATCTGCTGGAGCGTGGCCGTGGAGCTGCGGCAGTGCTTACTGCGTGGAGTCACGGGATTAGATGCCACGCCCATTTATAAACGTACTCAATACCGCACGCAGGGTTCCCGCTGCAACATCGCGCAAGTCGATTACTAGTACTATATAATATCAAAGAAAAGAAAAAGAAAGCAAAGTGAAACAGTAATTAATTTGACACGATGAAACATTTTGGAAAAAAAGCTTAATGGATAGGCCTACACCTTATCAATACACCTAAAAATCGATTGTTGCAATTAATCTCAAAGCATAGTTAGATTAATGTGTCACTTATTCCCCCTTTGGCATATAGTAGCTATAGGCCTACGTAGTCTTACAATATTTTGGTAACTTTTTAATACTTCACTTTTGATATAATACCGTAACAATCAAATAACCGAGTGAAGTGTAAGAAGATTTACCAATTCCATCGCGAGATCCGACAAATATATTTTGCCTACTTTTAGAGTAACAATATCCTTAAAGATTGTAAGAACTAGATTGAATTGATACACAACCTCAAGCAGGAGGTTTTCAAGCAAAGTGGGTATACCCTCCCCCCCCCCCCCCCCCCTAGTTTGCAGGCACAAACCCTTGTTGGTCGTATAGGAGTCTGCATGCGCCAAGACTAATACACGCACCACTACACTGCATCCTCTCCCAACAAGCTTCAACACAGGGCCTATGGGACAGTGCCAAAGTGGTGCATGTAGTAGTCTTGGCGCAGACTCCTTTACGACCAACAAGGGTTTGTGCCTGCAAACTACCCCCCCCCCCCATTCTTTCCTCACCGTTGGTCGTGTCTGTTTTACAAAGAAAAAATAATAATCTCGCATCCACACTCAAAGTCCTGTAGGCATATAGTATAAAATATTTTATTCTATATAAGTGCATTTTAATGTGTAGTTTAAACGTGTCGAGATGAAATGATTGTTTGTGAGAATCCTGCAACAATTCTGTCATGAGATTGAATAATATGCAGTAGTGAACCCTTTGACTATTCTGCTATTCACACAAACGATAGGTCCTACCCAATACGGCTGGGTTATCAGTGCTATAATCATTTTTTTTTTTTTTTTTGATGGTTAAAGTTAGGGCAAAATGAATCTCAGCAGACTAATTCGTATTGAATGCGCTCCTTGTGTGAACTTGATTTTAGGAGCCACTCTTTGGGCGGGGGACAGTTTATATTTCTGGTGCCACTTCCGGGTTTTATCAGCTAACAGTGAACAAAAAAGGGGGTTTTTAGGGCAACTTCCGATGCCACTTCCGGGTTTCATCAGCTAACAAGCAAAAAAAAAGCAAAAAACAAAAACAAAAACAAAAATTAAAAAGGGCCTTCAGCGCTTGATTCCACTTCCGGGTTTCTTCAGTGACAAGCAAAAACAAACTGGCCTTACCCTAGCTCCTACTTCAAGGTTTCATCGGCTGAAAAAAAAAAAAAAAATCCCTCTGCATGGTACAACTTTCATTCGGCAACACATTCAAGTTTCTTCTGGTGCCACTTCCGGGTTAAAAAAAAAAATGAGTTTAAGAATAAGGAGAGGTCGCAAGGGAGAGAGAGTGGGGGAGAAGGAGAGAGAGAGGGAGGGAGGCAGGGAGAGGAAAAGAGAGTGAGTTAAGAGGAAAGGGAAGAAGAAAACAGAAGAATGACACAAATATTGTATTATTAACATAGAAATGCATGTTTTAGAATCAAATATCGCAGGTTTTAATTTGTCTATGTATAAAATGTATTTTTCTTTCGTCAATTTGTTCGTGCCTATGCAACTGTATTGTTTAGTATGTCTTTCATTGTGTAAGATGCATTTTGTCTTTGCTTTGTGTCTTCTGTTTAATCCAGGAAGCAACCTAGGCCTTTCATGTCAAATTGTTTATTTGCATAATATAAAATGTTGAACAATAACTTTATGAGGTCACTGGTTTTTATTCCGATTCCCTCCCGATTATTTTATCATGTAGGTGCATACTGAGGATAAGAATAATGTACTTTGCATTAAACGTGCTCCGATACTTGTCAATAGGTGGCGCTTCAATGCTCTTATCATCATCCCCAGGTTTTGCACTGTGATCGATATACTGAAAGGAGAAATTTTCCCTCCATGTATCCTACTTTACCTCCTTAAAAGGATGACAGTGTAATTATGATAGTGATTATATTGCATATTATTTGAATCAAAAATTTATCCCCTTGTGATTGGTTGAAAGAGCGATTTTAGGTATGGCTACAATGTATGTAAGAGTACTGAAAGCGTTTCATGAAGCGTTTTGTCCGACAAACATGTCAAACAAATTTGCTCTCAGCCAATCAGATCCAAGGATTTCAGTAGCTTATAACAGTTTGTCAGCTTAAATATCTGACAAAACGCTTCATGAAATGCCCCCTGGACTCGACTGGACTGTGTTGCCAAGTTTGACACTCACTCCATGAAGTATAGTACTAACAATGGCAAAATGATGTCACAAAGCAATTGTGAAATTGTGCGCATCTTAGTACCGTGGCCGTCACTCTGTGAGATGCAAGTGAAATCTTAACATTTTTTACCCAAACAATTGTGACATCACAAAGCATTTCTGACATCGCGCACCGCGTCGTACCGTCTTCTAACTCGGGAAATGTAACAATTCCTATTGTGACGCCACAAAACAAGTTTGACACTGTGCACTTCTGCGTACAGTCACTTTGAAATGCATATTTCTAACAAAACAATTGTGACGTCATAAAGTAATCCTGACACTGCGCATTACTTCGCACCGTGACATCACAAATCAGTCGTCTGACACCGTGCGCTATTCTGAGGGTCAATGTAGGGTCCCTGAAGTTTACAACATACATTGCATCCATCACACGACCTCTCGCTTCACATTTTTCCATTTTCCCTTTCTTTTTGTATAATCTTTTGATCCAAAATATAAAACAAATATACTTTGCCTAATTTTGAGTTTCTGCGGGTAAAACATAGGCATCGGTGACTCCAAAAGAACTATTCACTGAGGGGTGCAGTCCCTCAGTGAATTGTTCTTTTGGAGTCACCGAGGCCCAGTTTTAACCAGAAACTCTTAGGGCGAAGCAATAGTAATGCATAACAGAGATGTTATCTAATAGGTATATATACCTATTAGATTATAATGGGTAGGCCTATATCAGATGCCTAATAGGTATAATAGTTTCATTATTTTAAAGACGAATGATAATTCAAGCATCCCCGCACTCAGAAAAGTTCAATAATGAAATTCGAAATAACTTCAGTGATGATATAACAAAAAATGATAACAACAACTAGTATTCATAAATCCTTTCCAGGGGCGGATCCAGAAATTCCGAAAAGGGGAGGCGCCTTTACAAAAATTAAAAGAGGCGCACGCCCCCCCCCCCCCCTCCTCCCCAATTTTTTCCTTTTATTTATTTAAAAAAAAAAGAATACAAATAAAGAGGGGTCGTGTGCCCGGTGCTTCCCCTCTGGATCAGCCACTGCTTTCTGTAAAAAGAATACTGTTTGAATTAATGCTCAACCTAAAAACAAGACAGAATAAAAATAATCACTGTGCTACGATCACTGTGAACTAAAGTGTTAGTTCCGGTGAACTCCAGCAGCATACAGGCCTGTTCGTAAGTACGATAATCTATATAGAGAGGCAAAAGAAATGATTAACAACGCATACACTCTAATGTAACAATAACCACTGAAATGGTTTTATGCATGGATAGTATAAACATTCTTATAGGCCATTCTTTATTGATATGTCATGGCTTATCAGTGGTGGGTCTACGGGGGGGGGGGGGGGGGGAGGGGTTTCGGGAGTTTAACCCCCCCCCCCCCCCCCCTTGGGCTGCCAAGTAAAAATGTTGTGAGAACATATAATATTAGTCAACTCATCTTGTTTGATAGATTGTTTGATAGATACTTTATTTTCTGCAAATCAATGTACATAAGTTACATAATCATGAAGATGCAGGAAGTATACAAAGTAAATTCAACGCAGAGTTGTTTGACTTGCATAAACCGCGATACATATAAGTACATAATCATGAACATGTAGGAAATATATAAAATAAATTTAACACAGTCTTTTGACTTGCATAAACAACGATATGAAAGAAATATAATATACAATATGCATGTCTATGCAGCAGTGATAAGAATAGCATTTATAGTTAAGAAACGATTATGCAGAGGGCCGCCATTATAAGCATTGCTTGAAAAGATGGCCGGCCCGAGGAAAAGATAAGGACGTACTAGATTCGTAACGATATAAATTCTGCTGCGAAAGTAGCAGGGGAAAATAAACTCTAGTGTGTGATGGTGGTGGTGGTGAATTTGTGTGCAGGTGCTTGAAGGTGCTTATTAAGTTAATAACCAAACACAACTTATTAAGTTAATAACCAAACACATGATAACTCTGGATATAACTGTGTATTAAAATGTTACTTGATCTAAAAAGAAGTTATCTGGACTGCTTTTTATGGTCTCCATTGCGTTAGTAGATGCCAGGATGCCAGGAAAACATCACTTACCGGGGTTCAAATAGAAACTAGAAATGTCGCTTTGGCGACTGGTATGCCTCCGCCATAGTGCATGATTTTCCCAATAGGTCTAGATAGTACATGTGGACACTGTGTGATTACATTTTCACAAAATTGGCAAAATATTGGAATGACAAGTTTGTCACAAATGTGTTGAATGTTCACCTTCCTTGACGTAGGTTTAATTGGATGAATAGGAGAGCATGTATCTAGGGATTTAAGGACTTTAACTTGACTTTGACCCATTCATACATTTAGGCATTGAGTAATTTTCAAGGTACAGGTGTGGAGAAAGAGTGCAATTTCTAAATTGAATAGTAAATTGTTACCATTTTCATCTGGCCCTTGACCCTAAAATTCATAAGATAATTACTTTCAGGTAGAACATGCATAATATGTACTAAGTTTCAAGGTAACTTGAGCCACTTCCGAGATATGGAGGAAAAAGTTAGTTCAGCACTTTCACGTGATCTTTGACCTTTTGACCTTTGAGGCAAAAAGAGAAAAAAAAAAACTTTCCAGAGAATTTCTATTAGGTTACACACGCATACACCAAGTGTAAAAAAATAACCCTGCTGGCATTGCATAAATATGAGGGTAATAGTAAAATTTTGAAGTCTTGCACTTGACCTTTGACCCCTGACCTTTGACCCCATGAACCCTACATTCTCTAGATAATCACTTCCAGTCAGTACATGTATATACTATGTTCCATGAAGATACCTTGAACAATTTTCCAAGGTACGGAGAAAAAAAAAAAGAAGTTTTAATATTTTTACTTGACCTTTTGACCTTTGACCTTTGACCTCATAACCAAACTTTCACCAGAGAATCTTAATTGGGTAATACATGTATACACTAAGTTTCAAGAAAATGTCTTCAGGCATTCAATAGATATAGTGGAAGTAGTGAAATTTTATGTATTTGACCCTGACCTTTTGATCTTTGACCTTTGACTTCCTAACCTAAACTTTCACCAGAGAATCTTAATTGGGTAAAACATGTATACACTAAGTTTCAAGAAAATATCTTCAGGTATTCAATTGATATGGTGGAAATAGTGAAATTTTATGTATTTGACCTTGACCTTTTGACCTTTGACCTTGAGCATGTGCACCCAAAAGTTGATAGGCACAACTTCACTCCCTAATACACATACATGCCAAGTTTCATTAGGATACCTCAACAGGTTTTGATAGTTACATTGTTCACAAAATTCATTACGGACGGACGGAAGGACGGACGGACGGACGGACGGACGGAAGGACGGACGGACGGACGGACAACCCGAAAACATAATGCCTCCGGCACCACTTCGTGACGGAGGCATAAAAAAGAAAAAAAAAAATCGGGAGGTGCAGCCCAACCCCCCCCCCCCCCCCCCCTTCCCATTATTTAGGGGAAAAAGAGAAAAAATACAGCATGCAAGTATGCTTAAAATCGCAAGCTGGCAACCCTAAAAATGAAAAATCTCCCTATTGTGGGAGGGGGGGGGGGGGGAATAACCCTCCCACTCCCCCCCCCCCCCCCTAAAGCTAAATCCGCCCCTGGCTTTTATGAACCATTAACATTCTCGAATTCGATGATTGAGAGATAGTTTAAAGATATAAAGGGCCTCTAATCTTCAAAATTAATGTGTATGAGTAAGTAAATAATAATAAACACTGACTCACACACAAAATTGATGTTTGGAGTCAGGCCCGTAACTAGGGGGGGGGGGGGGGGTGTGTGCACTGGGAGTTCGCGGGACCCCCCCCCCCCCCCCCCCCCCCCCACCCCCGTTTGCTCCTTGGTATTGCTCTGTATGTGTAAAATAAGGGAACTGAACATAAACTAGGACTAAAAAGGTCCACTTCTTTTCTAATGGTGAGTGTCCTCCATAAAAAATCATACGGCCTAATAATACAACTTATTATGCCCATTTATGTTCAGATAGCTAATGTGAAAAAAAAAAAAATCTTGCTTCATATATATCTAAGGAACTGTTCCGAACACTGTTTTACTGCCGTGTAAGGAAGAGAGATTTGATATTTTTCAGCCATTCACAGATTTAATTCATGTTGTAATGTATTCAAGCACAGTTACTGATCAAGAAGATTGTAGAGATTATTTATCCGATTTAATTTTCTTTCTTGTATAGATTCACGGTTTCAACATAGTCTATACAGAGACACTGGGAATATCATGCCGAATGTCGGGACCTCTCTGATATCAAGTATGCGGCTTACCCATGCATGCGGTCATCTATAATTTTTTTTTTCATTGTCATTTTAGACTGAGAATCGCAATGAGCTCTGTATTGCGGTCCATCTCAGGATATAGGCCTACAATGCCTATTCTTGCATGCGGCATGGTGAATGATACCGGAAAGGTTACATACCCAGTATCGTCTATACGCGCTCTGAATCATCAACATCATTATTATTATGTGATAAGAGGATGACTCAAGACCCCCTACGGCGGTGATGATAGAGGCACTGTGATTTCCAGGAAATTTGTACTGTCAGTTAATTTCAACCTATTCATAGGCTTTTACACTGTATACATCATCATTTTGTTTGCTTGTTGTTGCTGTTTTGTATAGAGAGAGAAAGAGAGAGAGGGAGAGGGAGAGGGAGAGAGGGCGGTGTGAGGATTGAGGGTGAAGATGCGCTGATTCGATTGTTGGCAAAACCACTCAGGGTCAAAGGACAATTCTAGCTATAACTTCATAAAAAATGTACTTGATGACATAATCAATATCTGATATTGTTAAACATATAAGTATGGTTTGTTTTTGATCAAAATGATTGTGGTGAAAGGTCAAAGGTAAATGTATTTTTCCCCTGCAGAAAGTATTATGTAAAAGTGGACAAGGTCACTGCCGGCGCCATGTTTTTTTTTTTTTTTTTTTTTTAACTGGGGGCCCAGTTTATATTTTTTTCTGGTACCAATTCCGGGTTTCATCACCTCACAAGCAAAAACAATCAAACAAACATACAAACAAACAAAACAAAACAAAATAAAAAATCCCTTAAGCGGGTCTTCAGCCGGCGGCGATTGCAACTTCCTAGGTTAATCGGCTTGGCAGCAAAAATAAACAAACAAACAAAAATCCCTTAAGTACGTTTTTTTTTTTTTGGTGCCACTTCCGGTATAAAAATGAAGGGGCCCCAAGCGGTTAGACACTGTGTTCCTACAAAACAAAAAAGTGTGTGTGTATGTGTAGGGGGGAGGGGGTGCGGGGCCGGGCCAAACATCCCACCCAACCCCCCCCCCCCCCCCCATCTCCCTAAAGGTAAATATACATTGGCAATTGTACAAAGTCGAGGAAAAATGGTCAGAAGTCATCAATAATTAATGAATGTTCCAGGGTTAATCATTTCAAACTTCAGTTCTGAATTTTCCATCCCCCCGCCCCGCCCGAACCGTAGTCTTATATGCATAAAAGAAAGAGACAAGACAAAGATGGAGGGTGCAAAGTAGAGTTAAAAGGAGAAAAGGAAACGAGAATAGAAAAGTATTAAAGCAGGTTGGAAAGGAGGAATGAAAGTTAGCAACGACGTTTGTTGAACGTCTACCAAGACAAAGAAGTCCACTTGCTCGAAATCAAAACAATATTCCGCCATCTACGTCGACAGGATGAAAACATTGGTTCGTGTGGACGACAGTAAGTTACCTAGTACATCGTGTACTCAATGATTCAAATAGAAACAATGCATTGTCACTCTTATTAGTTTGTGTCCGTCCCAGTCTTGATGGTGAGTTATCGGCTTCCGATACAATACAAAAAGCATGTAGGCCTTCTGCTCTCTGCAGTTAACCCATAGGCATCATTATATTGCACGGCAACTATTGGCTCGTGACCTGCATGAAATTGCTGCAATCTTGAGTCTATAATGAACCTGCTTTCACAACAAAGACGGAAAACTATAGTATCAGTACCAAATATGGATCGAAAAAGAAACATATCGAGGCAGTCATAATCAACCCCCTAAAAATCTGTTAACCCTGTAAAGCCGGGGGCCGGGGGAAACATTGTGTCCCCTGGGCCATATTATTTTCATTTGCCACCTACATGCGTCCTTATACCCCAATTCGAACTGAATATAGAGACCTTTCCTAAAATTTTATTACAAACATTTTAGTACGAATATGTCAGACATTGTTGGTTACCATGGAAACCATAAATTGATGAACATGGCAAATCAGATTTTGCGTGTTTTTTCTGTTCCAATTTGACTTAAAGAGTATATGTAATAGTGGATGAAATGAGGTTTTCTTAGCTGTAATTTAATAAAAGACCAAAATATGAAGTAATAATGGTTGCATGTGAATGGTGTGAAATGGTCTTCTTATTATTTCCTTTTTTCATGTGACATAAGCATCAGACAAAAGATATGATAGAGATAATTGGAAAAGCAGTATTTTCCAAAGATTACCCGTTTATTTTGTGTCATCATATAAAATCCTCACACGAATTTTGCAACTTATCATTTGTATTATCATAATTAGGATCTAAACTCAAAATTCCAATTATGGAAATATGAAATGCGATAGCCATAACACGCTATATCTCCCAAACATTGCATCATAGGTCACTGTGTATTTCTTTATAATATTGTAATGAATAGGGCCCCAATGTAGTGACCTTAAGAAATTTAAACCAATAGTGAAGTTTGACTTGTTTTTCCTTTGTGGCAGATTTGAAAATGATTGGTCTAAAATGAAGGCATAATAATCAGGGAGTTAGGAAAAATATGATTTTAGTTTATTATCTCCTATGCATTCCTTTAACTCTCTGTATGACACATCTACCTATCCATAGGTATGTATATACATTTTGTGCACTTGACTCATTGGCACAGGGTTAATGTAGTGAACAGCACCCTCAATAAGTGACCTTGAACGTGTTGCTAAGTTTAAAGGACAAGTTCACCTAAGGATTGAGAGAATGCAGCAATATTAGTAGAACACATCAGTGAAAGTTTGAGGAAAATTGGACAATCAATGCAAAAGTTATGAATTTTTTATTTTTGTGTTGGAACCGCTGGATGAGGAGACTACTAAGGCTCGTGATGTCATTATGAGTACAACAGTATAAAGAAAATGTAAAGAAAATTCAACATATTTTCACTTTTATCGCATAATAAAAGAGCACTGGACTTGCCGCGTTCTAAAGGCAATGGAATAATATTACCCTTAACATATGTCAGTAACGAGTCAAGGGAATGTGTACTTTTTTCAAAAGATGAAATTTTGTGAAATTCTCTTAATAATTTCCTTATTGTTGTACGCATGTGACATCTTATACACTGCAGTAGTCTTGTAATCCAGCGGTGACTGGACAAAAACTTCAAAAATTCATAACTTTTGACGGATTGTCTGATTTTCCTCAAACTTTCAATGATGTGTTCTACTAAATATTGCTACATTCTCTCAATCCCTGTGTTAATGCAGGTGAACTTGTCCTGAAGGTGATTTGCCCATCCGCACAGTGAATGGGGGTGGGCAACTTGTACCCAAATAGCCTCCCCCGCCCTCTTGGGCCCGGAAGGGTCTAAATTGCATGGACTTTGAGATATAATCTTTCCATCACTTTTTTTTTTTTTTTTTCATGAGATTGATTTTTGTAGACCATGTACATAATTATTGAAGTGTCTCGAGAAGACCCCACGCCAAGAGGTACAATCCAATTTCTCTTTTCATATTCAAGACATAATTTTGTCGCTGCGAGCAACTTATGAGTTGAATGAATTCGAACAGAAAAAAAAAATGGACTGGGTATAGGATGACCTTTATGGGATTGACCAAGTTATGGATAGGAGTACAGGTGACATTGCTAAAGGTTATAATGTACCATAAAACCCTGAACACAAACCTGCATAATACTATCAATAAACAGGCTGGCCTATTATTGTTATTTATTTTTTTTTTAACCACAGATATCTCGATCATTGAGCATTTTAATGAGACATCCAATGTTCCTTCAAGATATAACTTCAACTAGGAAAAAGTGCAATTTGTCATTGTTTCCCTTTCAAGTTATTGCGTCAGTCATGCATGACATTAAGACAAAATAATTAGGTACACTATGGAAGAAAGAAGAGTTTTGAACTTCCTCACAATCAAGAGTACACAGGCATGTACTGTAAGTACTCGTCGTTTTCACTTCATACTTTCTATTTTCCTTTTTGCAGGTATCCTACATCGCGATCGCTCCTCGGCCTTCGCCACTAGCAGTGACAATACACAGGAACTTGCGGTAATGCAGGACAAGGTGCGCCGCACTGCAAGAGTTTCAGTGTTCAGTGAACTATGAACACTGGGCAAACTGTATGCGTATGCTGCACCCGTACTTGCATTCATACGTACAGTGGCTGCGCCCGTTGTGTGTGCGCTGCAGGCCCTGCATATGCTGCTACCAAATGCGTTTACGCTGGATATCCGGACGATCGCGAAGGAGAGTAGCACCATAGAGCTCTTACAGCTCTCATGACTGTAGGCACAAAGTTACCGTATGCGTTCGAGCCTCCTGTGCGTACGCGTAGGGGTAACACTGCAGCTGTACAATGTCGTACAACTGTACCTTATCTACATCCATGGCAATTTTACAATTGTGCAAAATGTGATTGCGGCACGGCATTTTCGAACTGCTTGACATATTCCTGGAAGAATTCTTATTAAAGGCAAAGAAACCGGTAAGTTGGTTTGTTTGTTCATACGAAGAATCAAAAAATGACTGTAAATCTAACTGACTGTTAAACAGCAGCATGCAGCAAACACTATCCCACGGCTACGCTACAGCTGGCGAAATACGGCCTGCTGAGTGCTGAATTAATATGAAGATGGCTTTTCAGTTACCCCGAGTATCGCCTTACTGTATCGCCTTGACTTGGTCAGTGTTGTTTGAGAGAGGGAGGAGGATAAAATTGAGCTAACTAAGCTAGCTAAGCTAAGCAAGGGCCAGATTCGGAAGCTGATATAAATAGAAACCACTGGCACTGAGCGAAATGTTAAAAGCGCCATCAATCAATTCTGTTAAAGTGGAATTCAAAGTGTATTTGATGAAAATCGGTTTTGAAATGCCTGGTGTGTGCACTGGCCACTGCACTGGTGTCGTTAGAGGGGATATCCAACTCCATCAATAGCGATCAAGACCAAGAGCATATCAAAGTTAAAGTATCAAAACAAAGTGAACCTCAGTGTATCAAAAGGGCATAAGTTTACTCGTGAAATACATGTAGGCCCCACCACTGCATGTATATTTTTGCGAGGGTTTTATTTTTTGCGAATTTCATGAGCTGGTGCCTTTGGGCTGATCGCAAATGTAAAGACATGCGAAAATTACCCGTCATACCTTATGTAAAAATTGATGACAAAATGCATCCAACGCTGGCCGGACCAGAATGCGGCTGTTCACACTGGCCAGTATAAAGTTTGTAGGCCCTATGGCTATGTACACATCCCTAACGTTAGTTACGCTAATTTCCACTTCGAGTGCGTACGGTGCGACCGATTCTGGAAGTGCAGTACGATGATAAACGTGCATTCTCCGTGCTACGTTCCACTATGCGAACGAACACTGGCTCGACATGGTTGGGTATGAAAGGCCTAGGGATGCATGTAAAACTTTTGCTAGCGCTAGCGCAGCTCTGAAACTTTGTAGTCTACATCGTACATCTATTTGTTGCAACATTTGGTACAGTGTAGGTACCGGGTACTTGTGAATGCCGTGTGTGAGTGTCTCACTGCAAGTTCCCAAAGTTATTGTTTCATTTTAGAAATCTTCTACTGTGTCTTTTCTATTGTCATGTTTGGGAAGTCACAATGCAAGTGGAAAAACGTTACGAGCTCGTTGGCAAGTGTTTGAACGTGTTTCTCAGGCTTGGCAGTAGACCCTTCTACTAGTATCAATCGCGAATTTAACAACACGCGAAAATGCCACTGATACCGTGATTCGCGAAAATATTCGCGTATACAGTATAATACGCTCGCTGTTTATACTCGTGAATTCAGCCCCACCATGTGGTGTTCATCGGTACACTATAAGCACGGCGGTTGGGCTTTCTTCCACAGTATAATACTCGTGAATTGAATGCGGCCCTACCAAACGGCGTTTACGCGAGATTGATACAGCGGTGGGGCCGATTTCCACAGCATAACATCTTTCGTCCTCCCTTTCTCCCATTTTTTCTTCGGTCTTCAACTTTTTATTCTCGGAGGGACTTCCTAATGTACCTTGACTAATTTAACAGCCAATTGAACCCTACCTAACCCTAAACCCTAACCCTAAACCTAACCTTGCTTGCTATTAACGTACGGGTGCATGCACACTGCGGTGGGGCCTATTTCACGATTTTTCCATTAAAAGGTAGGTCCCATGATCCTTGACCGAAAGATCAGTCTTTATCTGGTCGTCGGGGATATCTTCCGCAGAGACTGCGTCTAGCCTCACGGATCCCCTCCTACGTACACACTATACCTGTGATGTACAGTGTAGATCCGTGTGCACTTTAGTTGTATAAAAAAGGAGAGCAACAACGTCAAAAAAATAAAAGACTCCTCCGGACAGACAGATCTTTCTGTCCACCATGATCCCACCTTTTGATATTATTATATCAGGATCGTTATTTGGATACCCATATCTCAGCCAGTTCAAAACTGACTTTTAGTATTAAATGTATTTTGCTTTACATTGCACTCCACAGTATTTTATTTCTTTGATTAAACAGCTTTTTTTTTCTTGTCAGCCAATTTTCAAACCAGGTCTTTTTTCGAGTACAATTTGCACATGTACACCTGAAGACCTGTCTACAAAATGTGACGCCCCCTGTTGACCACCTAAATGACATCTACAGTGTACTTGTACAATGTATAATATCTGGGCCACACACAAAACATGTGTACTATAAACAGGAGACGGTCATAAATATGGTGAGGACAATTTAGATTATTACCTCTGCCAAGGGAGGAGGTTATGTTTTCGTTACCGTTGGTTTGTGTGTGTGTTCGTTAGTTAGTTAGGTTGTCTGTGTGCAAAATAACTCAAAAAGTAGTTAACGGATTGGGATGAAACTTGCAGGAAAGGTTGACAATGATACAAGTAACAAACGATTAACTTTTGGTAGGGATCCGAGAATTTTTGGGGAATTTATGAAGAATTTTTGATATTTTGGAAGGTAGGGTCAATGAACTGGGGAGTTCAGACTGCGCATATTTTGAGGTTTTCATGCGCCCACGAAAGTGCGTGCTCTAGTTTCTGCTGGGGCGAGGCGCGCCGCGAGTCTGAGGGCTTTATGACGTTACAAAGGCTTCTATATTGGAAAATCAGGCGATTTTTCAGTGGGCGAAAATCACTTATCTCTATGGATGGGCAAGATCATCAGTGGAAAGTAACTGCTTGGCGGAGGTTTGTGCTCTCGGAGTGCTTTTCTAGTTACCCATGTTTTTGTATGTTTTCTTTCATCCCTCCATACAGAGATGTTCCATTAGAGACTGCGCAAAATGAGCAGCGATGAATTCTTGAGAGCCTAACATGACGAAGACACTTTTGTACCGCATGATGGGAAAGCATCGCGTACTCGTGGCGGCCCTCGTCATTTCGGGAGTGCTCCTCCTCCTCTCCACCAATCAAATCTCGGACAAGGAGAGGATGCGAAAACTCCTCTGTGCAATGCATAGTGATGGGCATCACCTTGACGACGCTGAGGTGGATGAACTAGAGAGAGAAGGGAATGCCTTTCCTCCGAGTATCGACAAAGTCAACGCAGACATCGCAGAGTTATCAGCGCAGCATTCTGGGAGCTTCGAGCGTAGATTTCCCCAGGCCATCGTGATCGGAGTGCGCAAGTGTGGAACGAGGGCGCTTCTCGAGATGCTTCGCATGCATCCAAGCATTGTGGCGGCCAATCCGGAGATCCACTTCTTTGATGACAACTATTCCAAGGGCATGCAGTGGTACCGGGAGCAGATGCCATTCTCCTACGCCGACCAGATCACCATGGAGAAAACGCCTGCGTATTTTGTTACCAGCGAGGCTCCGGAGAGGATAAGTCGCATGAACAGCTCCATCAAGCTGCTAGCCATCGTGCGCGATCCAACCGTTAGGACAATATCAGACTACACGCAGATCAAGAGCCACACCTCAAACAAGCTGCGCAATTTTCCACGATTTGAAGACAAAGTTCTGGATCATGGAGAAATTGACACGAGCTACCAGGCTATAAGGACCAGCATGTATGCCAACTATGTGAAGAGCTGGCAGCGCCACTTTTCCCCGTCCCAACTGATGTTTGTTGATGGTGCCAAATTAATTCTCGACCCGCTGCCAGAAATGAAGAAGGTCGAGCAGTTTCTCAACTTGAAGAGCTTCTTTTCCAAGCGCAATTTTGTCTACAATGCCACAAAAGGATTTTATTGTCTAAAATCAACAAAGTTAAAGTGTCTAGGAGACAAGAAAGGGCAATCACATCCCGAAGTGGACCCAATTGTCTTGAAAAAACTGCAGAAGTTTTTCAGGCCATATAATGACAGATTTTTTGAATTAATTGGGCAGACATTTGAGTGGTGATGTACACTGTATCATACTCCTTTTTAATATTTTCTGTGGATAGTAGCAACTCTTTTTACTGTAGGTGGATGTAGCGTTTGAATGACTCAGATTGAATTTATACTAAACTTGCAGTACACTGTAGATGTGTAATATTGCTTGAATGCCACATTGAATAGATTTTGAACACATTGAATCTAAAATTTTGATAAACATCTGGCAAAATTCTACCCTTTCCAGGCAGTACAGGTGTACAGTATTTGTCTAGCGGTATTTCCAAATCACAAACCGATTTCTGGTGTCTACTTCTTTGATGCTCGCATGCACCAGAATCTCATGTTCATGTGTGCATCCAATACATTCAACTGTCATGCAGACTTTTAAAATTGTATCTTTTAACTAACATTACTATGCAGATGACACTAGACATAGAAATTTTAGCCTGGAGTGTCACGAAGCGCTTTGCCCTTTGACCTTTGGCAGGATGATACCCAGGAGATATCTATGTACAGTTTACATTATATTGTAAGCAGGCATTCAAACAAACTGAAGAAAGGTGAAATATGTAACATGAAAATACTAGTTGTTTTGAATAAAGGTGCGTTTATCAAAAAATTTTCTGAGGCAGAATCATGATCCTATAAATCTAATGTATTTGATGTGTTTTTGGGCGATAGATAAACGCAACGGTGTCTTCAATGGCGTTTACATAGGAACGTGTTCGAGACCATGATCGCCTTTCTGAGAGTAGAGAAAAGCAATGCCATTTCGAATTGCGTTTTTATCCCAAGGTCAACTTCCAGCTGTTTCTGGTTGTGTTTTCTATTCATCAGTTGTGTGTGAATGATCATGGCATGTTTGGTGGTATGCAGTTGACCTTTACACTGTACATTGTACTTCCTGGGCTGAATGGCGCAAAGCAGCTGCGCAGTGATACTTGAATCGCTAGTGTGTGATGGTTAAAGATAAACGTGGCACCCCAAGAATCGTGGTTCAAACCGCATTCGAAAAGGCGTTCGGAATGTGATTCTTTTTCTTGAGTTTAGTTAAATGCAGCCTAAGAAGAAGTACCTGGTACTGCAGTGACCACTCCTGATGTTGTGGATGTTGTAATTGTGTACAGCCTATCTGTAAAGTTGCCAATAGACAGGATTTCAGTGCTGAAGTTAACAAATTGTAGAACTGTGAACATTTCATCCTTATAACCACCCATATTTCTAGTGTAGCCTGTACATTTTTGTTCACCTGGTCTTTTATACAGTGTACAAGTGTCCATGCTATTTAATAATAGCCATATCCATGCATCGTAGGTTTTGTCATTGTAGGTGTTTGATATTAAAATGTTTGTACATCCTGACAATGTAGCCAAGTTATTTTCTCACTGTTTGTGAGCGGTGACAGTTCCCCTATTGGTAACTATTTGAACTTATGTTCTATTAAAAAAAAAAACATACTTGTTGCTGAGGTACACACTGTAGTGCATGTTTTTGAGTTGTTACGGGTATTACAGTGTAAATCTTTGGAAAGGAAATACAGTTTGTGTTAGATTAGATATGCACTAGTGAAGTTGGTCTGCCCATTATAACACAAGCCATTTCTTTCCAAGAGGATAGTGGAGTGTGAAGAAGTAAGTAGAGTTGTATTGTTTTTTCCAGGTACATTTTATGCACATAACTTGAATTTTACACATTGCTCTACAAAAGGGCTCTCTGGGTAGAGGGAGATGGAAATTACATTGCATTTTGTTGGTCATTTCACACAAACGTCTCCATAGAAATTGGAATTGATGACAATGTACATTTGTATACATGTATGAAGGTAATATGCTTAGTAAATTAACTGCTTTAATAACATTCTTGATGAACAGTTGTCCGTGAGTTCTCTTGACTCCTAACTGGTGAGAGTTTTATAGCTTAAAGATGTTTTACCATTATTTTATGAGTCGGTCTGTTTGGTAACGTTAAACCCACATACCATTCTATAGAGTTGGTATAATACAATGCATGCTCCTGCTTTTACACTGTATTTATAATACTGGCAGAGCACTATTCCCCATACTTCACAATTTGCTGTAGACAGTACACTTTTAGAATATAATGCAATAATAGTGATAAATAGAGACTTTCACCATTTAAAAAAAAAAAAAAAAAAAATCTATTTGTATCCACTTCATCCAGAGTAATACACAAACAAATGAAGAAGAAAAAAAAAAAAAAAACACGCCCAAAACTAGCAAACAAGACAAAACCAAACATAACAATTTAACAAAAACTCTGAGAGGTATCTTTGTTCCCATGACAACCTTTAGTCAGTAAGATCCTGTATAGGGTGTACTTCAGAATTCGTTTCGGCTCATGAAGCTCGAATGCAATATTCCAACAGGTCTCCAAGCTGCTTCTCTTGTCTCACAGCCGCCAAGTCTCGTTGATTCTTCATTAGGCTTCCTGAGAATATTGATCAGTATCTGGATTATATACTAAAATAGCAACTCTCTCTGATTTGGGCATTATATTTTCCCATCAAAATGCATGGAACGTTTATTCAGTATTAATTTCGCATTGCTCACATTGATTTTGATGTGTGGATGTTTGTAACCCGGCCTGCTCTCTGCTTGTACACTGTACAGTATGTACACGTACAGGTTTGTGTACCGGTACATGTACGTTTACACTTGTGTGATTTCTTACTTTGATGTACAATGTACGTACAACTGTTTTTGTTCTTGTTGCCCCCACCCCGCCCTCCCCCCCCCCCCCTCCCCCTGAATATGGTCCATGAATATCAAATTGAGGTATTCTGCAACGCTGTTAACACACTATTCAGTAGTGTTTAGGTACATATTGTATTGTGCATAACTTTGTATTAATATGTTACACATATACAAATGTCCGTTTGAAAAGGAAACAGATGAATGAAATATTTTATTGTGGCTGTAAAATTTAGAGTGAATTGAAGTTACACTTGTCGGGCCTATAGTGTACAGCTACAGGTGTATCTCAAGACTACAGTTGTAAATCAACCTCTCAACTGGTGTAGTATGATTTTATTGTTGTTCAGACAGTCAAAAAATATGCACTACCTGTTCATGTGTACGTATGTGTGGTATAAGAATGTGATTATGTGATATTTTACCTGGAAAAATGTGATAAAACTACATTGTACTACAGTTGTAGCTTGCCTGTAAGACTGTTTGTACCAAGGAGGTGGCTATCTTCCTGTGTGTACATTGCAGAGGAGTTGTTCTGCAGAACATACAATTGTACATTGTCTCATGGGGCGTGAAAAACCCTCACATGGCTACCGGTATTCCAAATTCAGTGCTAGGATTCACTCCCACAGGACTGTTTCACACAACTGAAATACATGTAGGAGCTTGCTGGGTACCAGTACAAGTGTACACCCAAAGGCTACAATGTGGAACAATCCCAAATCAGACAGTAGAGCAGCAAATATCAGGGAGGTGAGTCTCACCTCCCTGTCCTGTACAACGAGGAATGTTCGTGTGCATTTTGATTTCATGGATTTTGCGAGAGCCAAGATTAGCAAAATTAAAATGCCTGCGAAAGTTCTTGTCTTCACTATGCACTGAATGTTAGAGGCAACTTGCATGAATTTCATGCCGCGATAAAAGCTGTCAGCTCCAATTCGTGAAAATGTCATGCTGCAAAAATATCTTGTTTTACAGTAATATACAAATATCTGAACATTTTTATTTAGCATGCCAAATTTGCAGTAGCCCTCTGGTAGACAGTTCCCACATATGATAATGAAAGCTGGTTCTAAATGCCTGTCCTTGCCAGCCCAGTTACAGCCAGCCGTTCTGTATACTGAATGAAGCCGAGCATTTACCCCATGGTGAGCACTGCACTCACACTTAGCCATGCTGCATTTTTAAAGAACATGCGACGTTGTTGCATTGGCAGTCAGGTGTGACAGCTTATTGTACAAAGTGGTTTTTACAGCCCCTCTCTTTGTCCTAGCGCACAAACCAGACAGGAAGTGCCGCTGGGAATGGCTTTGTGCCGTGGACATACAGCCTGTAATGTACTTTGCCACACTGTGGCTATTTTGTCCCTTTAACCCCACCACCTACCCCACCTCCCCAACTTTTAAAACAGGAAAACTACCTATACAGCTGTACATGTACGTAGTATGTGCTAGTGCAGAACTTCTGTGAAGCTGTAAGTGTACATCATGCATTTGTGTCAAGTGGGAGGGGGGAAGCAGTATGCACTACATGTAGTACAGAACTTCTGTTTTGCAAATGTAATCATGCATTTGTGTTAAGTGGGAGGCGAGTAAAACATGACCCGTGCCCTGTGGCATGTACAGGTCTATTGACCACCAGAAAAAAAAAGGTGAAAGGATTGTATCTAATGCAGGCAGGGCTAGCTATAACAAATGAAGGGGAAAAAGATGTTTTACATGTTACTGTCATTGCAGTTGTCGTGGTGGATTAACACTTGAAGCTGATATCACTGCAATTTCTGTAGGTACTTCAAGTGTGGAACTTTTGAGTCCTCGATGTGTGATGCAGTTTCTGTAACCTCAAATAAACTGCATCACAAAAGTTAATAGTCGGGGTAGCCTCCAACATGGAATGTATGATGGTCGGTGAGCCAATTGTACAACACACATCCTACATCGTCTCAATGTACAATTGTCCGTGTATCCTTGTGCAAACAGTACAATGTGCTAGTAGTAAATTGGAATCCAGCAGGACTGTCTTTAGTACCTGGTACAGTATTTACTTTGATTCAACTCCAGTGTCGGTTGACTCATACTGTGCTTTTTTTGCTGATGGGCAGAAGTGTCAGAAATCTGAGTGTCATTGAATAGAGATAATCTTAATCCCCCTAATCCCTTATTGTGTTACCATTGCCTTCCTGTTGGACTATGAAGGCTTGTTGCTACACCCGAGTAGGCTAGCTGACTTTAAGTGAAAAGAATAACTGAGTGTGAGTGCTGATAAAAGAGCTTGGCACTTTAATATCGAGTGTTTGGGTATGGGCTGTCATCAAAAAGACTTCTCACTGTTTTTGTTTTTGTTTTTGTTTTTGTTTTTCTATTGTGAGAATTCACTTAGAGAGCAGATTGACTAGAACCAAACGTAAACTGGCACTAAAAGTCTGTGTGTGTTTTGAGTGCTGATTAGCACAGAAAACCCCATGGCATTGTACACACTCTCCAAAGTCCCATGCACAGAAAGGGTTTACCCATTCAGTATACTCGGGCAAGTGTTTATGGGAAATGCGTGTTTTAGCAAAATCAAACCGTCCTCAACGGGCAGAGTAGACTGTTACATAATGCACCAGTCTGGTTTTATCAGTTGCCATGTGAAAGAAGCCCTAAAAAAGGGTGAATTCAACAAAGAATTCTATTCCGGCAGCCTTGGCTAAACTGAAGAACTCACAAGATACTCTTCAGCAAAGATGGTTTACATTTTGTATGAAAAGAAGTGAAATGCCTAGTGGATTTAAAACACACACACAGAGAAAACAAAATGAACAGAAAATGTTGGTTTGGTTGTAGACAATCAGAGCATGTTTGTACTTGGTGTACTCCGTCTTTTAGCTGTGTTCTCATTAGATGCATCCATATTATTATACAATGTCCTGCACTGGAAATATTACCTTAAAAGGTCCTGTTGAAGTACTGGTATAAATAAAAAAAGTTTTTTTGTTTTTTTTTTGTTGTTGTTGTTGTTTTTTTTTTGTTTTTTTTTTGGGGGGGGGGGGGTCAGGAATAAACTTTTTTTTTGAAGACACCAAGTGGGATTGCTAGATGGACAGTGTAAAGGTCTATTTAGTGCTTTAAAAGCAGCTGTTTCATCCCCTACATGCTCAATGCACTTCAGTACGATGTTATCGGAATCTAGTTTTCGATGTGTTAGTTGTTGTTACAGGTGAGAAAAGCCTCGCTAAACTGTTACAGTAGGTTGTCAGAAGCATGACAAAGATAAGCATGAAGTTGGATGGAATATTCGCAAAACCAACCCATTGCGTTATCTTCGTCACTCCACGTTTCATCATGGAGCTAGTAGCTCCATGGTTTCATAGTGTTGGCCATGTTCGGATATGTGTACTGTAATTAGTGGACTGCATTTTGCCGTACGTAGTTTTCGTGTTGTGTGCATCTGACAGGTGTAGTCTTCTGTGCTTGCATTGAATGCCATTATTACATTTGTGTGAAAGAACATTGACAGTCTCCAGTGTTTGCATTGTGAAATCCATGTATGTACACTGTTTGCAGTGAGAGCTCTACTACAGGCAAGCCTTCATGATGTGTTATCATCTAAATCAATTTCCGTTCATTGCAATTTTATGAATGCTGCAAAATGGTAACCTCTGTGACAGACAATTTTAGTGCGTCAAAGGTTTCTCGACATAGAGCAATAGGGTGCATATTGACGAAAAGGGTCATGGAGTTTTAGAAGTGTTGAGCTGTTCATGGTGGAAAAATGTGAAGTTTCACATTCACACTGCAATGTATGGGGAGAGTTATGGGTAGTTTACCATAAAAATCACACCAGTTGGCTATGCTGCATCAAGCGGCAGACTAGACTAGCCAAGTCATCTTGTGCGGTACTATGTGAAAAACATGTCGTTTGAAACTCACGACATGATCCAGTTTACACTAATTCCTCCTTAATCTCCAAATGTGCAGATTATGTGGAGATGCAGATGTTGACTTTCCCCGCGTTCACATTGGTCCCCGCGACGCGGGGAAAGTCCCGAGCTGTGGGACTTTCTCCTCAAAAACCATAATGTGAACGCTCGCTGGGACTTGTCCCCTCGTCCCCGCGAAGCAAGTCGGGTACGGGGACAAGATTTGGAGGGGAGAGTGACCTTGGGGCGCAATTGATAGCGTCCAGCTGTGGTCATCAAATGTGCGCATGCGCTATGCCTGGATTCAAGTGGCAGAGCTCGCTCCAAGCCCCAAAATGCCCCCACAGCTCAGGGACAGATGAGATACCATGTGAACGGGCAGTCATAAAAAAGATAAGATCTCTTGTGGCTGTCCCCGACGTCGCGGGGACCAATGTGAACGCGGGGTTAGGCTTCAAGTACACTTCTCAATCCCAATTTGTATGTGTACCATGATGTATTAGAAAGCCCCCTGTGTGCCACATCATTCTGATACATACAGCAACGCACCAGTGTTTTGTGGAAAACATAGCCTGTTTTTCAAAGCCAAGCAACTTTTTACAGAAACTTTTATGCTAGATATGCAATGAATGAAGTAGCAAAGAAAATTCAAAGCTTTGCTGTGATGTAAATTGTGTGACAGTGCTATGATAAATATTTTTCTTGCAAATGGCCAGTAGCTATGTTATTATCCAAGTCTGATAGGCATGACTTTTGCAGACACAACGTGACAGAAAAGTAGAATTTACTAAAATAACGGTGTGGAACACTGCTATTCATTCACAAGGCAAATCAAACTACAAATTAATGTACATGTGTGAAGAATGGAATTTGCGAGTGAAGCTGTCAAAGTACTGTGGCAAATCTTCAATTTATTGATTGGTTTTGATAGGTTTGCGCATTGGAGCAAAATACACATGTATGTATGTGAAGATGGCATGCCATCGACCTAGTTGGGCGTGCAGATATGGCACATACGAAGAGCTAGAGTGCAACTTCTCACCCTGATCTTGATTTAAGAGCACAATCAGACAAGGAGGAGGGTAAGATTTATCAAGCAATTTGGACTTGAAAATATGGAAGTTTTAGAATTTCAAAGTCTTTCAGCCCTTTCAAAAAATAATGTTTATTGCAACCGCATATCGTTGCTGGAGTGGCAAAACCTTTTACCTCACATTTTGGTGAATGTCACTATTTTTAGATTACAATGTGATGTACTCGTCAGATAATCTGTAAAGTGATGTCCTGTCCAAATCCTAGCTGACTTACCCCTATTGTAAGAAGCCATCATGGCATTTCGAAGGAAAGGCGATACCATTTGTTTCAGTGCTGTTTTTTTCCTCTCCTGTACGTTTGACATTTTAGAGATACAAGGTTTTGTCACTGCAGCAGCAATGTGCAAATTATGTCATCAACCCACAATTCTCCCATTATCTTACGCACGTATTAACAAAAATGTTTTGAAAATCTGCCTTGTAAGTAATAGGTAATTCAGCAACTACAGTCATATCCCTGTTTGTCTCCAGTTCTGGTTTAATAGGCCTGTTGGAACACAGCAAAGATTGGACACACAGATTCTATGTGAGAAAATGGCATGTACTGTAGCTAAGGTTTATCAGTAGGCCAGTGGTGGCATGCAAGTTCATAGTATCACTAAATATGATATTCATACACAGATGGTGTAACATATATCTATAGTGGATGCATGTGTAACTTGAAAATTCCATTACTTTCCTGCTTTTCCTCAATATTTGATGAAATCTCTCCAATCATGTTGGCTTTATAAATTTAACTCTTATTGATAAAAGCTAGCTTTGTGTGGAATTGGGCTTTAATATGAATTGCATATCTGTCTGTACATGTATCATATGAGCAGTGTATAAATTATCTCTGTTGAATGTTCTCGTATGACCTTGTGAGGGGTATTCCAGAGTCTTTGAAATGTGCCGATACCACATTGGTACAAGCATAAGCCATTCTTTAATCAGACTACACTGTACAGCAGATGTACCAACACATGTACATGAAAGGGATGAATTCTGGAGGGGGGGGGGGGGGGGGGGGGTGCAAGAGGGGGTGCTATGGCTGGGGCTGAATGTGAGATTTGCCCAGACATGTATTATTATTATAATGAGATGTCTGTGTAGAATGAGGCACCACTTCAACAAGGGGAAAATAATATGTGCAGTGTCAGCATAAACTGTGTGTTTCACTTGCATGGAAACAGCACGTCCTTTTGAATCACTTTGTGAATGCTGTACCGAGATGGATGTATTTCATACTTATGCATATTGCTTTTTTAATTCATTTATTTTTTTCTTTTATGTGAGAGTTTACACATGAAGATTTCTATAGAATTGCTGTCAGTTATCAAACCTTTGCCTTGTATTTATTATAGATATTTGTGTATAATGTATTTCCTGTGTACAAATCTTGATCACTGGCAGTGGATGATTAACAGTTGAGTCTACAATTGTATCTCATAATTATCCAGTGTTTGGATATTTTATTAATCTCTGCAACTTGACATGCTTTTTTTTTTTTTTTCACTGTCATTCTTGAATTATACATGCTTAATATGTGATGTGTCCTATTGTGATATGTACAGTGTACATGCATTTCTTTGGTATGGCGTTTTACATGAACATTTAATATTCTGTGAATCGAATAATGAATGTAACTAACTATAAATAAATTCACTTTCATACATAAATGGTTGCAGTTTCCATTGTTTGCTACATTTAGTAAACTATCTGTATGCGAATTTGCATTTTAAAAACACAAACACACACACACACACACACACACACACAGTAACACGGGCTAATTTTCCATTATATTAGCACAGATGTGAACGAAATGTTAGAAATTAATTCAAGGACAGTGCCAGTGGCAAAGGCTACAGAGCTCTGGCTGCACTCTGTAATTTGGTAATCGAGGATAGATGGGGGTAGCTCCTTTTTGAAAAGGATTCAAAATCAATTGCCTAGGTCAAAGGTCACAACCTGACTATGAATAAAGATGATTCACCATTTTGGCTGAATTTAGTGATTGTGAGAAGGTGTAGCTCCTCTAGGCATTCAAGTGAATTTATCGCATGCTGCAGTTTTGTCTGCAAAGGTGTCTTCAGCCTTTGCCAAGTTGTCAAAGGTCACACTGCAAGATGACCCAAAGCTCAAATAGTTCTCTTTAAAAAAAAAAAAACTGATCCATATTCCTTCAAACTTTGGCTGATATGTTGTGTTTGTTTTAAAAGCAGGACAATGAAAACCACTTGGGAAACATGACAAAATGGATAGGAAGTTTGTATGTACCCTTTCCAAAAGAAGGCCTTGCAGTATTATTTCTAAGTTTTGCTGTTCTGGTCCAATTTGTATCTTCCTTTGATAATTTTCCTTGAAACAGCACAACATGCATGAAAAGTTTGTCAATATTGTATACGCCGAATATTTTGGGAGGTTTTTATTATCACGAATTTTGCAAGTCAGGTGCTATTCGGGAATTTAAAAACATTAAAAAATATAAACTCTGATCCAGACATGAATGTCACATGCACACATACACTTCTCTGCCCGGTACTGTAATCCACAATCGCGAATTTAGCCACTCACAAAATTGGCAGGAAGTCCCAAAATCGCAAAAAATCAGACTCGCTAAATATATGGCATATACAGTAATTTCCTCAATGTCAAAATATTGCAGTGCCAGCAATTTCAATCAAAAGCAAGATCGTGCAAATGACACGTAATATCACATTTACAAGTCAATATCAAAGCAGATACTTTTTATAAAAATTTATTAGATGATTGATTTGATCTCTGAAAGTACTGTACATTCTACATGATAAACAATTGTGCATATTATGTGGCAGCTATGTATGACATGCTACCACACTGTGTGTGTAGGAACACAATATATCTTCTCTTATAATACAGTGGTTCTTTTCTATGTGCTACACGATGGACGGATCTACAATGTACGAAAAAATATTGAGATGAAATCTTGGATTCTTTGTAGGTTCACAATTTAAAATTTAAACACAGGTAAACTCTGTTATAATGAGAAACACTACTTGGGACTGCTGTAATTTTCTCGTCATAACCAGGAGACCTCATTAACATAGATGTAGGGTAAACTTGTAATGACAGTTTTATCAGACAAATCCCTTGTTTCATTAAAGCCTCTTGTATCGGTCTTTCATTACGATGGACACTGATATATGATAGAAACATCTCACTATGATATAATACTTCTTTTATGCTTCTGCCTCTCTCTTACAGCACAAAATTCAAATAGAAATATCTTCCTAAAGACTTTATTGTTATGATACACCATTGCATGACAGTGACTGTACTAATAACACACACACAAACACGCACAAATTATGAATACACACTGCTACTTCCAATAACTGCTCTTTTTTCTATCATAAAGGCCCTAAGAAGTCCAAAAGGTAAGCTTAAATAATATCCTCTGTATTAATTTTGTCCATGGTCTCAGGAAAGGACAAAAGAGGCATACCCTTTACATGCATGTGTCAGCATGCGTTCCCTATTGCATGTCCGTTGCTATACGTGATGTATATATATACAAATGTATTTAAGAAGTCAAGATTAAAACTACCTTAATGATCCCTGGCAAAAGAGAATACCAGTGTATTTCTATTGCTAGATGGTGTTTGTACAAATGGATGAATGAATACAATTACACAAATACAATAAATAAGTGAACCAAAAAAAAAAGTTCATATTGTACATGTATACAAAATACCAAAAAAAAAAACCAACAAAAACAAAAACCAAAAACCAAAACCAAACAATGACCATACCGGAATAAAGTCCACTGAAATAACTAGTGATGATACCAGCATAAGTGAGTTTACTGCACTATCTTTACTTCTGATTAAAAAGAGGAGTACTTCACATGCCCTGTACTTGACCTGACTGCTGGAGATGGGGTTACCGTATTCAAACCATCCAAACTAAAGGGGGATGCAATACTGCATTGTACACTTTACATATCATGTATAAAAGACAAACGGATGAGCCTTGAAAAATCACAAAAATAATAAAGAGTTCAATGAATAGCAGATTTAGCTGCATTATGTACCTGTATAAAAATGAAAACAAGAAAATTAATTAGGGTTATATTCAGGAAGACAAAATTTCAAAAATGAACCTCATCAAAATTTTCAATTTCTACACCAACACAGAGGAGCGATTTATTGGATCACAAAAGTTGAGCAGTAATACACTTGCTGGTCTGCATGCTGTGCCAGTATGCTTCAACGTTACATAGACAGACTATTGTATCATCTCCCTGGAGGAGTTACCAATGGCAACCACAGATTCCCATCACCAACTCTCTCCGGCCAGATGAATAAATGCACATATTTTGCACCTGTTAACAAATTTTGGTGGGTTTTTGTTTTGTCTTCACATTCTGAACAGCACCCTTCGAGCGAGTTCCCCTACAATGAATTTTGTCACCGCCTCACACTTGTAGTGTTTTGATTTGTAAATACTGATTTTATCTTTACCGATTTCTCTTCATATCAAACACTCTCCCAGTATATCTCTCTCTCTGACAATGTATTTTATCCAAATGTTCTTTTTGTAATCTTTCTCTTTGTGCAGTTTCCGCTTGGCTCCCCCTCTCTTCCTCCATCTCCCCCCTTTTGTAGCTCCATCTCTCGCTCGCTTCATACCTTCTCTCTCTCCTTCTCTTTCTGTCCCCCTCTCTCTCTGTCACTGTCTCCCTTACCATTCATTCCCTCCGCCACCCTCTGTTGCCCTCTCGTTCTAGTTGGTCGAGCAGCTGCAATCGGAGGATCGCAATTTAGCTTCACGGCCATCACTGATGGTGGAGGTATAATAATGATTTAATCGTGACGGAAACGTTCTGCTTCCAGTCTCCTGTTGCATCCCCCCCCCCCCCCCCACCACCCCACATTGCTCTCTGACAAAAAGCAATCACCATCTGGGGGGCCAGGCAGGCATGTAGAGGAAATCATCAACTGCAACTGCGACGGAAGAAATGAGAGTTGATCAAAACATTTATATTTTGTCGCAGAAAGACAGACAGATGGTTGATATTGAAAGCGATTGTGTTTCCATCCAGTCAAAACTTGCACCACAGACGGCTGTGTCACATGTGCCTGGATACGGAAGTACAAAGTGCCACAAGAGAAGGATTGACCTTTAACCTTCAGCACACAAGACCATCAAAGAGACAGGACACAGTATTTCAAATACCCTCTGTCCTGATTGGTACAGATGACTCCCATTATAACAAAGTCCTGGGGACAGGCAGTTTTCTTTTTCATGTATATAAAGAAATTTGTTATACTGTAAAAATAGAAACTTTTCGCGGTGTTGAATTTTACACGCATTTTGCGTACCCAGAAACTATCGCGAAAATAAAAGCATGCAAGTTATTTTGCTTGCCATATGTGCCAGTAGTTGATGTCTTGATTCAACGGAATTAAAAACATGTGAAAACTCCTCTTTGATACCCAACCAAGCATGAAAAATTACTCGCACAAAATCACTTTTTCAGTAGCTGGAAAAAACCCCAAAAGAACTGTATAAAGATGTATAGATGATTATTTGGGGAAATTACTTTTACTTTGTTGTATGCAAGATTTTGCTATACCTGTGGTCGTTATAACGGGAGTGCTCTAAAACATATTTTTGTGATTCCTCTGTAAAGGTGAAGAGTGCTGCTTGGTCTAATTTTAGATGGTGATGGTGAGATTCCCGGATTTCATCTCCGTCTTGATGGTCTTGGATCCCTTCTTCAGCTCCGCGGGATCCGCTCCAGCTGCCTTCTGGTTCTCCCTCTCAATCACATCCTCTGCCGTGGCTGAAGACTGCAGGGAAGAAGAAAAACAAAACTCTTTTCATTGCAATCTTTGTTAAGTCTTTATATTTGTTTGTTTTAATGTGCCGGAGCCATTTCTTACTACCACTTCCAGATTTAGATGATTATACAGTATACAATATGATACATTGGATTTTGTTTGGAATATTTCATCACTGCCTTCAGGCAAATTACCCTGAGCAGAAAATCTAGAGAAACTCGAACTGAGCTGAAGCTATGTTTAAAACTGTTACTTTGCTTACGGCATGAGTCATGCAATTTCAAATGTACAGGAAAGTAATAAGATAATATCTAAATATCTAAATTCACATTATATTACATATTCATACACGTACAATTCACTTATCTCAAGTCTTTATTTATCTATTTTTTATTTTTTGCTTCTCGTGGCTTTTACATGTACATTGAAACGACAAGGTGATATAATGAAAACTGGGGTTGAGTCTAAAAACTCATCATACACAAAGGCAATATTGAGAAAGATTTTTGTATATTTTTTCAGAGGATGATAATTTTGTGTATGTGTGTGAGTGTGTGTGTTTGTGCATTTGTGTGTCTCTCTGGGAGTATATCGTAAATCTTTTCATGCACCTGGTACCCCAGACATATAGATTTACTGATTCTTATTCAGTACATGGGAAGGTACCCATTGTTTAAAAAAAAAAAAAAAAAAAAAACAGTAAAGAGTTTCTTGCCACGTGTACATATTAATCAACGAAGACACATATTGGTTGCTACATGTCTACTAGCTATCAACATTCTGAATCAAGTTGAAGGAACTATAGAAAGGGATTATCTGATATGTGTCTGCAGCCCCTGTGAGGCAGGGTTATCCCTTAATACCATTACATCACAATATTCCACTACTTCTCCACAAATGCTCTTTCAGATTCTTTTCTCATTGCGAAGAAGCGAGAGAAAGAAAGGAAGAGAAAAAGACAGAGAGATAAGAGAGGAAGAAAGTGAGAGAGAGAGAGAGAGAAAGAGAGAGAGAGAGAAAAATACCTAGCAAGAGAATGGGAATTATAAAATGGAGCATTAAAAAAAAAAAGAGAACTAGAGAATACTGGATTTGCTAGATGTGTCTTAGCGCATGGATGCATTTACTATTCACTTGATCAGAGTGATTTGTAACTCCTTTTACTGTACATGCTTCGCAGATTACAGACTGTATTTTGTTAATCTTTGTGCTGAGCATACTGAACAAGCCTGTACCAGGTGGTATGCCTTTAGTTGTTGCTAGCTTGGACAAGGTTGGACAAGCCTTCTGGTTGCCAAGGAAACTCATATTCTCGGGATGTGCACAAGATTTGAGAATACCTGGCACTATCAAAATGAAACTCCTCTACAGGAACACTGAAGAAAACAGTGATATGATTTTATGTGCTTCATTTGAAGCCTATATACAGACTGCAGGTGAGCATTACGATATGAAATGTGATGGTAATAAGGCACTGAAATGTGATGGTAAACATATTGTACCTATTATACACACAGTATATTCAGCAGGCATTTTTTTATATTATCAAATTCAGTGAGTCAACCGATATTTGCAACATTAATAACTAGCAAAAATTTTGCCTCGTGTGACACAATTATGCTTTTGTCATTAAGCTAAGAAATTTTTAATTTTCTTGTGGAAAGTGATATAATGCCAACTTTTACTCTGTCAATGTGGCTCTAAAATACTCCAGAAAATCTCTTACATGTCACAATTGACAAAATTTATGACAAATGCAGTATTATTGAAGATAATTAAAGTAATCTTACCCATACTTTAGAATACATACATTGTATAACTTTCATGGCTTCTGAGTTATATAATGACCTAAGGCCTAGGGGTGGGGAACGTGTACTTAACCCGTTGAGGATAGACTAATTTTGCTGCAACATGCAATTCCCATAGACACCTGCCCGAGTATACCTAGCAACTCCTCCTCAATGGGTTAATCTGATTAAGGCATTCATCAATTGATTGTACTCCATCCATTGTATTGCTCTTTTCTTTTTCTGATCATCCAGGCATAACACACAGACTTCTTTTTAGATGTTCATGACTCCATACAGACTAGCCAACTTGGTTCATTGTGGCACACCAAAGCCCATTGGGGAATTATGATAGCCACAGCATGTATTTACATCAGTGATCACACTGTCATGGAATACAGGTACTTCATACAAAGTCAACAAGTGGCTTATGGTCTGCTGTATGGACTTGCAATACTGTGCACATTTCATATGAAAGTTTGTTGTCCCATATTTTTTTAAATATTTTCAATGGCGCTTTAGAGCACTTATGGCCTATGCAGAAGTTGTATGATTTTACAGCAATGTATACACATTTTGTATGTATAAACTGATATTTTGTCTCAAAGGCAGATAAGATTGAAGTTATTTTAACTAATTTGCTGGTTACAAAGCTTCAGATATAATGCAACTCTTGTAAACCATGCATTAACTGCAATTCCTGATAACCAGGCATGACATGAATTTACGTTGTAGAAAAACAGTAAATCTTTGTGCTATAATGTAGTGGTTTATAAGGTTTCAACTCAGTAAAGAAGCTTAAAGTTGCACCAGAGAGTGATGACTGGCAGGAATACATTGACATGACATCACAAAACTTTGCTCAAACGAAAAAAAAAAAAAAAAAATGCACTGGTGTAGGACAGATTGTTCATTGGCATAAATATGCTATTGTTTTGTTTGGCAACAATGTTTAGAAAGGATACATTTGATGACCACAAATGCCACACACTTGCAATCAAAAAGAAATTAGATCTCAGAAGAAAGAGGCATGGCTTTCCTCTGATAGGGAAAACTAAATCTGAAGACTGCCGTGTACAGACCGTCCTAACAAAATGCACCACGTAGACACTCTGTGACCCTCAAACACTTTTAATCCATTTGTTCCATCAGATTTGTAACATTAATCCATCCCAAAGTCAAAGGTTAACTTAGGAATGCTTGCATGTACATGAAGTACAAATTAATGCACAAATTACAAACCACATAACATCAACATTTGACAAAAATGAATACGACTGCGAGGTCAAAATAAGATAAGTAAATGCTTATCTAACAAAAGCTTGAAATATGATGAAGTAATGACAGCCTATAAAATGCTAAAACTGGAATGAGGATTCAATGGACACCGTAGTTGTAGTAAATCCATACAAAAATATGAATCGCAGCACACATTCCATTGGTGAAAAAATACTCAAAATCACCAAAAAAAAAAAATCATAAATCTAACCAAGACAAAACAGCCAGGAACATTATGGAAGATGCATGTGGTCATAGCTTTGCCCATGATTAGTAGGGAGCATGCCTGTTAAAAGGTGTATGCTACCCTATAGCTTAGTTATGATTAGATATCATTTGCCGTAATTTGAGGTTTTCCACAAAGAATAAAATGTGACAACATGATTGGTATGCCATAATGTAAACCTCTTTCTTTTTCCTGTATGCCACTGACGAATTAAAAAAAAAAAATGCAAACATGGAGAAAATGAGTGGTATCAAATGTGACCGCCACATCAAAGGATCCAAAAGTCGCTGATGGCTCTATAGCCGAGAAAATCAAGGTTGAAGTCAGATCATAAAAATCTGTCAAAGCCACAGACTTTCTGTTTTTGACATAATTTTGCAGACTAATGTTTTGTCTATTATCTGCCAAAAGTTAGAAGGTTAATGATCAAAGGAAAGGGAAGAAATTAGCATTGTTCTGGGCCATGATTTTCCCAGTTTAAATGGAACAGAAACGTGTCCAAAATTTTGGATTTAGCGCAGCAGATAGACTCCGTCCCTAGCAACGAGGGAGTGATGTTATTGGTGAGTCATACCTGCCAACATTTCAAGATGAAATATCTTACTCGTGGATTGCAAAAATCTGATTTTATATGCAAACTGAAGTTAAAAATCTTACTTTCAGTCAACTCTTCAGAAAATACACATGAAAGGTATATCTAAATATTTTTTAAAAATTCGATTTTTCTGACAGAAAATCTGATTTTGCTATTTTTAATGTAAAAAATCTTACTGAATCTGATAAAATCTTACTAGTTGGCAAGTATGGTGAGTTCGTGGCATCCTGGTAACTGATTGGTCGTGCGTAGACAGCTGGTGCAAAGCTTGAATGAGCATCACGGAGGTTGCTAGGGACATACCTGCTACTGACAACAGGTGAAAACTGTCTTATCTCCCCTCAATCACGATTGCGTCGGAAGGAAAACTTGGAAGGTAGTTTTCTTGATATGCTGATTTCCTAGACCACATGACATGCTCTCTTAAAGGTAGGGGATACCTTTTACAGACCTCCCAAAATGCAGCAAAACATTAAATATGAACCTCAGGGGACTTGTTTAGGCCACTGCTTAGAAATTTGGAAGTCAACAGTTCTCTACAATTTGAATAATGCACAAAACTCAACTATTCAGTAGTTCTGTGTGTCAGCCACACTTAAGCCTTTTTGTTGCAGTCTTCTGTATTTTTTTTTTATCTATAAACACAAATCTAAAATTATAAGAGCTGATGTAATAACATAAAGAGTGCGTGGAAAGAATGTATATAGAAATTTTTGTAAGTTTTGATGAACTTTCTTCACAAAATATACATGATGGACACATATGCAGTGCATGGGTCTGCAAAGGTAGCCTAGCAATGTACTGGAATTTACGGTGAGCCCCGAAAAAAATTCAATTCAAAATCTAACGGTCAATAAAAATGTACTAAATGTTACCTTCCACTTTCGATACTTTTTGGGAGTTTCTAAGATGATACTCTCTTCAACATACCACTGTAGTCATACAACTCTTCATTTAAGGCATGCAAATGGGATTCCCTTTCTTTAAAATCATTGATATCTCTGCAACCAAGCACTTTTATGAGTCCTGTTTTGTATGCAATTCACGCGGAAGAGTAAGGGAATAATGTCATGTCATTTTCAGAATGTCGACCTCCCCCGGCTTTCGGATCCTTGTGTTGGAGCGGGTTACGAATGGTAGCATCAATATAATCAAACTTACCCAGGCGTAGAAGACAGCTGCGCCAGCACTGACGTCCCTGACCTGCTCCAGGTCGAATGCCGCCAAGATGGAGCTGGTCCGCTCTGCGGTCGCCACGGGGATCTTGTTCGGGTCGCACTCCATGACCCGCCGCTTCAGCCCTTCTTTGCCCGTCTTGCCGATGAGGGCCTGCATTCCTTTCCAGTCCTGGGTGGATTGTAAGGAAAGGAAGTGGGAAACCTATGAGCACAGAAATAGTATAACAGTCACCTGGATTCACACTCTTAACCCGTTGAGGACGGACTGATTTTGCTACAACACACATTTCCCATAGACACCTGCCCGAGTATACTCGGGACTCATCCTCAACATGTTCAAAGTTTGTGTGTCCTTTTTGCAGCCCTGGTATAAGCTGGTATATTGTGGAGGTAGGTAATTAAGACTTCTTTTCAAAATAATGAAAGTGGAAGCTTTGTTGTGATAGAGGGGGAAACATTACTATAGATTTCCAGTGAATTATCAGACCCCCCCCCCCAAAAAAAAAAAAAAAAAAAATCCAAACATTCTTCTTGGTTTAAAAGGGGAGGGAATTCTCGAGTGACATGGGTTTTTCATATTCATTTTTTAGAAAACTCTGAGGTGTATTGGAGTAAGATTTCCAGTACAAGATGTTGGAAGCATTATTCTTCAACAATGCAAAATTCCATGACGTGTTTGCAAAAGGGATATACAAACTTTTTATCACATCCAGTGCTGACATTTAGTCCTGTGTCAGTGTACGCTCATTATTGGGTCTCTAACCACACAAGCAAAACGTCACGCAGATTCATGCATACTAAATCTGCATAATCTGTGAACCATCAAATCTAATCTACCTTTGTGAATTCTGGCTGATATGCTTCACACAAATTTTAGAGCAATATTAAAGGGTAGATTTGGTTATGTGTGACTTGTTGATAGATTACAGTTTGATACACTTTCAGAAGAGAGAGAGCGAGAGTGTACGCACTTTTTATTTCTGAAGATTCCATGCTTTTTAGTCATGATATTTACATGAATTAGATTCAATGTTGCCATTCCAAACTACAAATGCACTTGTATATCTTTGTATGGGAAGTTGCATATTCAAACACTGAGTAAAGTAAGTTAGCTAGCTACCCTCAAAATGGAGAAGAAGAAAAAGAAAATTCAATCATGAGTGATGCTGCACCTGGACTTTCATTGATCTGACTCAAGGGCAATTCCCCCTACCCCCATCACCCCTACCCCCATCACCCCTAACCTCCATCACTCCCTACCCTATCACCCCATCACCCCTAACCTGCATCACCCCCTACCCTATCACCCCTAACCTCCATCACCCCCTAACCCACATCACCCCCAAACCTCCACCACTCCCATCACCCACCTGCAGCTGCTTTTCCTTGTTGCCTAGCAACAAGTAGGTGGAGATCATGACCTTGTGGACCTGGGGTGGTGGCTTGGAGTAGCTGCGGATCTCGGCCACTGTGCTCTGCTTCAGGTTGAGGATCTCGTCGCGCAGTCGCTTGAGGCGCTTGAGCGAGAGCAGCATCTTGTTGGCCTGGATCATCTCCTGCGGCATGTGAGCCTCGTAGCCGTGCTTCTTGACAAAGTTGATGGCCTTCTCAAGCTCCTCCAGATTACGCTTGTCCATGGCTTTCATGAGGTCTGTGTCGAAAAGAGATTTGAAGTGAAAACATAGTTTTCAATATGCCTGCAGAGCTGTTTTTTTTTTTGTTTTTGTTTTTGCTCTTAAATGTACACATATGCATAAGAACTGTGTGAAATAAAGCTTCAACACAATTTCAATTGGGTATTTAGTGCTATTAAATATTAGTTAAAAAGGATTACAGGAAGTACAACAATCTCTTAGCACACCAGAATGTGGTTGCTGCGTATCTTTCTGTAAATCAGTTTTCAATAATGGAGTCACTTTGATATGTTTGATAACTTGCATTTGTTGGTTGACTCTCACTTTCATTTTGTTGCCTCCTCTTGGTACACCTTATTAGGGCTTGCTGCTTGCTAAGCACCCCCTTGCTGTTGCTTTTTCACTCTTTTCCTTTCTTTATCCCTCTGTTGTTCCTCATCTTGTTTGATGTTGCCTCCTATTCTTCCTATCCTTCAAAGGCTGCCCCCATTGTCCTTGGGATCATCACTGACCTTTCTCTGCCTTTTGTCTGTCCATCCTCCTGATAATCCCCCTCCCTTTACCTGTTATGGGCTCCTTGCCCATGACCTCCAATCCTCCCCTTTTGTTTTCTTTGTTCTGTGTACCCAGTCTGTCCCTGACTGCTCTTGTTGTGTGAAGTCCTTATATGTGATTGCTTTCAGATGAATTTTGAACCCTTCTCATACTAGTTTAGTTTTAATGGCAATGGATAAAAGTGAATGGCTTCAAATTTGCTTGCACTGAACTGAACTGACTATTGAGCTTTAGTACCAGTAAACTGAACAGAATTGAAATTCAACTGCATCACACTGTTGTAAATCACACTGAGTCATTATGCACGAATGTACAAGAACTGTACAAGAACCAACAAAAAACAGCAGCATAAAAAAAAAATGGCAAGTAAAAAGAGTACCACAGTAAAATGAAAAACCTCTGTTACTACATTCACTCTACAAAACAAAACAAATAAGCAAACAAACAAAACAAAACAAAACAAAACAAACAAACAAAAACATTGCCCCTCATTACATTATTCATGGAACAAAAAGGTTGTTGTTCAACTGACCATCCCGGGCCTTGAATCTCTTGAGAATGCTCTCTGCCTTGGCTAGGTCTCCCTCAGTGTCTGCCAGCTTGTTCTCCTTGAACTCCTTGACTGACTTCTGCAGCTTGGCTTTGTCCTTCTCCTTGATCGCCACCTTCAGCTCCTTGCGGATCCGGTTGTGACGCTCGCCTGGAGGACGACAAACAATTCGACAAGCGTTTTCATACTCAACCAAATAGGGCGATATTCAAGAGATGCCAGCAATCAATACAACTATCATTATCCACATCCATGACAACAACAATGATGCAGTCAACGAGGGATATGAAAAAAGACAACAAAGTTAAGTACTGTAAAACGAGGAATGTTCATGTGCATTTTAATTTCGCAAATTTCGCGAGAGCCAGGATTCGCAAAATTAAAATGCATGTGAAAAGTTCTTGTCTACACTATATGCATTGAATGTTTATAAAGGCAACTCACAAAAATTTCATGCCGCGAAAATATCATGTTTTACAGTATATTACTCTCACTAAAGACAACGATGGTAATAGTAACAATTTGATAACTCTAACAACAGAAATCATAATAATGGTAAGGCTAATCACGAACTGACAAATCTCTTGTCTCCTTTGTGCTGTCATAGATGCACCAGGGACAGCAAAATACTGAGAATCAGCAAAAACTCTCCCAACATATGACCAAGGTAAAATGTGATCAAGAAGATATTGCTTCATCTGTTTATTGAGCGTATCAAGAATATTGTGTAATAGCAATGCAGGGTAATGGGGAAATAATTCTCCGTCTTGGCCACTGATCTCCATCGGAAGTATCTGGATATCACATTGACCCATTCATGCTCTTATATAAACAAACAAGTGAAGCCGCCACGCTGCCATGTTACCATGCACACTGCATGGGGACTTGCAGGCATTTTTTCAGCAGATCATGTGATGTCTCGGATTCCGTATGCAAGTGTATGGGAGATGTGCATGGTTAGATGGCAGCGTGGTGGCTTCAGAGCGATTGGCCAATGAGACATCCAGATACTTGATATAGAGATCAGTGGTCATGGCACATCAAGAATCGTCAAGTAATGTAGGGAAATGAAGAAATAATTCTCTGTCTCGGGGTTTCTTTTGTAAATATATTTCCTTTTCGGACAAATACGCACTGTTGTATTCTGATTTCAAACTAGGATATTCCACTCTCTTCTGCATCCACACTCGAAAGCGAACTTACGTTTAGCCTTCTCCTTTGCAGCCTTTTCAGCCTCTTCGGCGGCCTTCTTGCTCGCGGCGTCATTTGCTTTCTTCACAGCCTCCGCTGCTTTCTTAGCTTCCTCTTCAGCCTGCTTGGCTTTCTCTGCAGCTTCCTGAAACAAAAAAAGATTTCAGACATGTTGAATGCAATAACCTTCACATGTAGATTATGAAATGGAAAGGCCTTCAATCTCCTTTCTCTCTTGTTTTTTTTTTCTTTTGCATAATCACAACACTCATTTTGAGATTGAAGGATTAATCCTTCCTTACATTTAGAGAGTGTAACCTTCTCTATCCTTTTCATAGTGACTGAAAAAAAAATTAAGAGTACAGAAGATGTTCATCATTGTGGTAGTTGATGACACACAAAAATATCTATGTGAAGAAAAGAAATCTATATGCTTTGTTTTTATTATTACAGTTGAACCTCTATTATCCGGCCTCCCTTTATCCGGATCTTTCTATTATACGGACGCAATCTCGCCGTGATTTTTTTTTTTTATATAATTACGGGAGGAAAGGGGGATTCCCAACTCCATGAGAACTCCTACACAAACACACATGAATTACATATACTTGATACATTTCTTAATAATTATTTAGGTAAATCATCCCAAGAATTTATAAAAGAAAATGATTTCATTCTTGCAAACACAAACCTCTATTTTCGGGTCTGTTACCGAGTGTAAAAATGAAAAGGTTGCAGTATACACATTACTACATGTGGTACTACAATGGGCTACATCAGTACATGTGTATGTACATGTACATGTATAAAGCATTGAGTCTCCCGTATCCGGCCAAATCCCTTATCCGGATGAGCCCCGGTCCCGACTTGTCCGGATACGAGAGGTTCAACTGTATTTTGTTTCTACCAAAGGCTCCATACAGGACTCTACTTTGTCTAATTTGGGTGTTACTTTTTATTATTCATCAGCATGTGTCATTAAAAAAAAATATCATTTGCCATCATGAAACCAAGAGTAGAATGTTTGAAAAGAACAATTGCATAGAACATATTTCTTACATACTAAAAGCAAGTGCAACCAAAAACACAGAGCCCTGTGAAAATATTTGATGATGTACTATATGAAAAAAATGTGATGTTTAAACATGAATTAATTTCAGTTCTGTATGATTGATGGAATCTTTCAGTCCGCTAATCTGGGGCATCATGCAACTATATGACCACATACATTGTATTGTCAACGCTTATCTGTCCATAGGTAAGTAGTTACTCTGCTACGTTAAACCTACATGTGCCTCATTCACATGCCTGACTGTCGACGGCCTACCCACTTTGTATATTTCAATTAAACACACTACTGTGCACAAAATGATTAACAAGTTGCAGTATGCCTAGTAAGCATCACATGTGAATTCCACTCCACACACAGCTTGCAGCGCATGATGACCGAATAGCCACGTTCCATAGGGATATTTGCATGTGAGTTCTGATTTTCTGTTGAGGTTGTGTCTTCAAAAAGTCATGCGCCTCTTGACTTTTAGGCCTGTTCATAACATATGTTTAATCATGACCATGAATATATGTTTGCAGTCTGTTTTTTAGGGGTTATGTTTTGGATGCTGGCCTTTTGCAAGGAAACAGCCACACACAGAAGCTTTGTTATAAAATCTACATCACAGCACTGGTTGCAATTTTCTATAAAACTTTGCTGTACTGCATTTCTACCATAAAAGGTTCTATAAAAAGTTTAATGGCTTTGAAAAAGAGAGTTTCTCAAAAGGGCTCATGTGTTGTGGTCTCAGAATAATGAGGCCCACAACCGGGTTTACACTGTGGCACATTCCTTTCACAATTCTCTAAGAACCTTCAAGGTTCCCAAACAAGATTCTTTTTGCCCATCGACAAGGAACTGACAGGTTGGTAATCCACCTGTGCGAAAGCAGTCAAGCAGTACATGTATCTTCTTTTCAGGGTCAACTGCATGTGCCACTGAACAGTGGGACATTTCAACTGGACTTGAGATTACATGTACAGTATGAATAGAGCGTGCACTGATGGGCTTGTAAACTCTTTTGTTATACACTGTCAGAAAGGCCACACAAAACATATCAGTGAAAGTCAAAATCTGGTGAGCTCAGCCTCAATCACTATGTACATCTTGAGTGTTTTATAGCAAACCAAGAGCACTTATACAATGAAAAAAGTTGAATTAGACAAAAATAATGTCATACAGTTTGATAAAGTAGAAACTCTAATCTTTCAACTCGAAGTCATTTTCCTATTCAGCATATTGACAAATAAACATGAAATTAAGTCAGGAATGCAGACACTACTGTCTACTTTTTAAGAACCTGATATCACATTCCCACATATGAGTTGACTTCACAGGAACCTGGCATACCAGGTAAGGAACAGGTTAACCTGTTCCTTACGGGAACCTGGTGTACCAGGTTCCCAAAATGTAGACAAGAGTGCCTGCATTTGTGGCCTAAATTCATGTTAATTTCTGTTATACTGCCAAGAAAAATGGCTTTGATAGAAGATTAGAGTTTCTTCTAGACATGCATTTGTTTTCTTTTAGGAAAACTGCATATAGTATAATTTACTCTTTTTTTTTCAGATGCAGTATGTGCTTGTTATGATATAAAACTTGTATGCAGATGTACATCACAGTGAAGGCTGAGCTAAGTAGATTTCGGTGTTCGCTGACCCCATTCAGATGCCTCGTTTTGCATATAACAAAAGAGTCTGTGAGGCCATCAGCGCTCACTCTATTCATAACATATGCCCGATCGATATTTTCATTGTTCCATGTCACATATAGTTGACTGTGGAAAGGGGCTACATGTACCGCTTGACTGATTTCGCAGAGGTGGGTTACCAGCCTGTCCGTTCTCCGTTGACGGGCAAAAAGAATCTTGTTTGGGAGCATTGAAGGCGCTGGGAGAATTGCGGCAGAAACGGGTTAAAGGTCCTGTTTACCTTTGGGAACAGCGATTTGAAAAAAAAAATTCAATATACAACATTTAATGCATTTATGTGTTGGTTTGTTGTACCACAAATCATTCTATCATATAAAATTTTTGCAATAAAGCCTAAATTAGAAGTAGATATCTGTATTTTTCTCAATAAACTGTAACTGTAGATGGTTTATTCCAGAAACAATTTTATTATCAAGTATTGTTTGCATTTCGTAGAATTAGCAATACTAAACAATAATTACACTGATTAACATTTTAACATTGGTTGTTCCTATCCCTAACTCACAGTTTAGAACTATTTTGAAGCACAAAAGCTGGGTTTTTGTTTTATTTGCAAATGGTAAATAATGCATTTAATAATTAATCTTGGCAGGACAAGAAAATAGCAGCAGCACACCTCAGCCTCGTCCTCCACATTCTTGAGTTTCTCCTCCTCGGCCCTCTCCTCCTCCTGCAGGGCGATAGCCTTTCGTTCCAGCTCCCTCTGGGCCTCGAGGGCCTGCTGCACCTCAATGATCTCCAGCTCTCGCTGTCGCTCCTTCTCTTTCTCCTCCATCTCTTTCTTCAGTCTCTCCTCCTCGCGCTCCTCAGCCTCTCGTCTGCCTCTCTCTGGAAGAGAGAATTGGAGAAGATGCGAAGAAAGTGGTGTAAAGATGTGGTGATGGTAAGATACTACTATAATAGGACCTCGGATTATCCGGCTGCGTTGGGAATGGCGGGCCTCCGCATAATCGATTTGGCCGGATAAGAGAGATATGCTCAAATACAGCACTTCTAGGATATCATGCTAGGGGTATTGTGTATGTGTTTCTACCAATTCACTGTTAATATGATTATCTGCATGGCTTTGTCAGATTTTATACTTCATATGATATGGACAAAAACAAAACATAAGTATAATATCCCTTCATGTATTTTTTGTTTGATAGCGACTCGTTGAATACTTATTTCTGCCACTGCATTGTACTGTAACCATTTCCGAATGACTCAAAAGTTACAACTGGCTGCGATGATTGAAATATGTCCCATCCTGTATTCCCATGATAATGGTTGAACATGTGTTTGTTTTGAGTGAGTTTTGGCACTGAAAATACATGAAAACATGAAAAAAGAAGTCAGCAATTCAATGTCCGGATAACAGAGAATCCCGATAATTGATGGCTGGGTAATCAAGGTCCTACTGCACTAATTCGAGGGCATGAACTGTTTTTAGCATACGCCATCTCAGGCTCTGTGAACATAGCAGCATCTCCAAACCTGCCCATCTAGCATGGCTGTCCTCAGTTCACTATTTATGCAATCAAGGCCTGTATCGATCTTCAATATACAGATGCAAAGTGGCCCTACTTCTCCCTCTTCCAGCAATACCCTGTTTAAATAATAGGCTCCCAGAGTGTGAGGGGATAAGCAGATAGTTCTGGGTGCTGTACAAAGTGTCCTGCTTGTCTTATCCCCATCTCACACGCTTTGACAGACACTTTTAGCAAACCACCACCACCACATCAGTTGATGGTACGATAGTCTCCAGTGAAATTCATGGGAGACAAAATTTTGTACAGGTTTTCTCAAAGCCATGAATTCAGTCTAAAGAAAAATGGTATCAGAAACATATACTGTATAAGCCATATATTAAGCGAGTCTAATTTTTCGTGAATTGGAACTTCCCGACAATTTCGCAAGTGGTAAAATTCACTATCGTGGAGTCCAGTACCGAATGGAGAAATGTACATGGGTCCGTCACAGTCATAGCTTGATCAGAGTCAATAATTCTGCATGTCTTTAATTTTGTGAATAGCAACTGACTCGCAAAATTCATGAAATATTTGGCGTATTGACCGATTCTGTGACGCGCTATGTGTATTTTTGGCATGGGCAGCGCCATTACTGCGGTGTATCATCCGACCCCTCCCCCTCCTCTCTCCCCACCCCTCTCATGCGCGCAGAATGAAAAACTGATGTATGGTTGTTTTAGCCAATCGGCATCTCGTACTGAGTGCGCGAATGCTTGCTCAGTGCGCGAACCTTTGTTACAAGTGCGCGATAAACATGTTGCCCGTGGGGTGGGGGAGAGCAGGGGGGGGTCGGCTGAGACACCGCAATTTGAGCTCATGGCTGCGCCCAGTGCCATAAAATGTCTGCTGCCCTCAACGAACCCGAATCGGTCAATACAGTCAGGCCAATTCATGAGGCAGACCTCCATAGGGACTGCAATTTGAAAGATGAATAAAGGATCTTCCTTAACCCTTTAACTGCCAAGACACTTAGCTTAACTTGCTAAGCTTTTGCATCAGCATTCAGTCACCCATCCAAACTTGACTTAGTTGTACACAGTTAACAAGCCCACTAAGGTGCAGCAATGTATTTCAGTCAAACAGGAAAGCCATAGGAAACATTTGGGATTAAGTATTAAACTCACCATTCATCAAGAATCAATTTTACAAATATCCATGCCAATCGGGAGAGAAAGCACTCCAGCCTGCATGCCAATCGGCAAACAGACAACAGTTAGGGTTGATGAGCTCTTACCTTCTTCTTCCCTTTCCTTCTGCTCCAGCTCCCGCTGTTGCTGCAGCCGCTCCTCCTCTTCCTTCTTCCTCCTCCTCTCTTCATTCCCTTTCTTACTCTCCGCCTCCAGTTTCTTCCTCTTCTCATCCTCGAGCTGCTTCCGACGCACCTCCCTCGCCTCCTCCTCCCGCTGCCGCTTCTCGTCGTGCTTCTTATTCCGCTCTGGGGTGGGGAACCACAAATGAAAAATGAAAGAATCAAGTATTACTCTCGGAATTGAGCGCAGGATGCACGCAGCCGACAATCTTACAATGTCAAGGTATGGCATGGGCTATTTCATCCCTTCTTTGTATTAAAGCAAACATTCCTTCCTGCAACCAACCTCTTCCCCCCCCCCCCCCCCCCCCCCCCCCAATAATCATGTCAGGTGTCTAATTCTTTTGTGAAACATACATTTCCAGGTTTTGGAATTTCTTGCAGGTTCCATTTGACAAAAATATGGGAACAATAATAACATGCAAAATTGTGGGATATAATAAGTTTTGTAAAATGAACCAGGTGTATGACGCTACTGCTATAAAATGTGTGACACCACTGACTCAAGTCCATATTGTGTACTCCTGAGGTACAAATTGTACACTATCTTTATAGAGTGCCTGAACACTCCCAATCTGGCACAGCACAGTTCAGTACTGTTCAGTTCACTTTTGAGCACTCGAACACAACTTTTAACTACATGTAGCTATGAACTGTATCTCATGATCAAAAGTAGATGTAGTCCTACATATACAATGCTGTGTAGGAAGCATCCCAAAGGCTAATAGATACTGCTTTGACAAAAAGAAACAATACGAACAGTGGAAAGAAGCAATGGATCCATTTACCCTCTCTCTCCCTGAGTTCCTCGTACTCTTCCATTGCAATCTCCTGCCGACTCGGGATGTTGCAGAGGTCCACCTCGATCTCTTCGAAGCTGATTCCGCTGCCCCGCACGGCCCGGCTTCTCAGGAAGCGCTCCCAGCGCCGGCGGGAGAACAGGTTGCCGTGGACCGCCTCAAACATGAATCTGGTAAAGAAGGAGGATAAAAATGATGCAGCAGAGGAAACGGGAGAAATTCTAGAGCTAAACCATCTTCTGATGAACAATGTGTGAAGGTGTGCTCAATACCGTATGTGTTATCCTGAAGATGTTATGATTGATCTAAAAGGATGTTGTCTTTTTTTTTCTTTTTTTTTGCGAAGTGATTGTTGAAAACTTGACAATGTGTTACAATACAATTTATGGAGAGAACGGTGGATAAATGGATTTTTGAAAAAAAAATGGAGATAAAGCCGGAGATAAAGAGAAAGGGTGCGCTTGAGCGCTCTAAAGCAAACCAAAGTGAACTGAACTAAAGCGTACCGTACTAAACTGTGCCAGATTTCAAGCATTCGAGCGCTCTGTAGAGAAGGCATACCTCAAGTTATTTTTAGAAGTGGTCACATATTTTGTAGTAAAAGGGTCATTCACCTGACATGCTTGAACTTCTTACAGATGTCCCAAACAAAGAGAATTTACTCTTTGCATTATGATATATGTGCATGATACACGCATTCTTCACATGAGAACTTTTGGTATGCTTTAGGTACCCTTTTAGAGCACACTGGGAAGTGGTCCACTTTTGGCTTGGTACAGTAGAGTATGGTACACTTTAGGAGCGTTCGAGCACTCCTCTGGTGTGGGTACGGTACGGCACAGTTGGCTTTAGGAGAGTGCATGCTCAAATGCACCAACAGATAAAGACAGAAAGAGTGACAGAGGGACAGACAGCTGTTTGGAGTAACTGTCTAGTCTGTAGTGAGATGTGGAAGGTGATGGTAATGATGATTTCAAATATCCGAGGCTCACCTGTTAAACCAAATAATGAGAGCAATGGGGACTATCAGAATAAAAAACAAAAAATTATTAGTTTTCAGGACGGTTCCATGGCATTTCCTCCTGTGACAATTGCTCCCATGGAATATCTGAAGACTAGACCAATCATAAAGTTTAAACCTACCCACAAATGTAACCCTATTCCTAATTCTCGCATCAAACTAGACCCCAAACCCTATCACAACCCTAACATCAACCCTAAGTCCCTGGAGAAAATGAGAACGGAGCAACTGCCACAGGAGCAAAATGTCATATCACCTTTACAACACACCACTTCGTCTAACCACTTTTGTAATACCTTGCCTGCTCCTCCGTAATGAAGCCCTTCTGTTCTCGGTCCAGGAAAGCAAACTCCCAGCGGAAGTCCTGGAGCAGGAAGTACCTCCTGTCCATCTCCTGGAGGACGGCGAAGAGTTCGCTGGGGTCGCATGTGTCTTGGAAGGCACAGCAATATGCCATGGATGCAACAACCTACATTGTAGCAGAAAGAGAGGAAGTTTGGGGAGAGGAAAATAAGAGTTTTACTTGTACTGTCACATTTCAGAATATTGTCTATGTTGCTCTGATTTCACTGCTCCAATGAAAAGGGGAAAAATGCTGGATTGGTTTAAGTCAGGGCTGTAAATACCTTCAACAAACAGAGAGTTAAGGTGTAACTGTGTCGTATTCATTAATCTGCACATCTGCCAGCTTGCTCTTTTTCACAAAATTGGGACAAGTGTTCTGACACTAAATGAGCAGGAACTGTGTATTTCCTTAATTTATAAGATATCAATTGGAAAACATGTGAAACTTGCACAATGTCGCGCCCTAGGAGTTGGTTGTCTTACTTTGATTCAAGGGTAAGTTTTGGGGTCATCAACCAAAATCAAGAATGTGCATGGGCACGTACATGTACGTGAAGAATAAGGTGGTAATAAAGAAGTTTGTGTCGTTCAGATACTGAATTACAGTGTATATCTGCCTTCACACCAGGAACTGAATTCATTTCAATCTACAAGCAATATTTTCAAACAAGACAGAGTACTATGTAATTATTCGTTTGCGATTGTAGACTTCGGAAAGGGATAGACAACCGAAGAATGAAAACAATTGAAAAGACATCATTTATAGTTTACCTGCGGAATGCTGATGCCACCTATCCTAAGGCTTTCGTGCATCTGCTGCAGCTCCCTGGGCGTGAGCTCCCCTTTGGTATCACGGTCGTACTGACGGAACATGGCATCCAGTACTTGCTGCCTCTCCCCCAGCTCCCCCATGGCAAAGGTCAGAGGTCAAGGGTCAGAGAAATGTGACTAAAGATGGATAAAGATAAAGAGAGAGATAAAGAGATTGAGAGGATGACAGAAAGAGAAAGAGAGAGGAAGAGATAGAGAAAGAGAGGGAGAGCGAGAAAATGATGTAAAAATGAAACAGAGGAGTGTATGGGCAACATGGACATTGATAGATCTGCTGTAAGGGACTTCTCATGGGGACATTCACTACTATACTACTGATAGGCTGCTACATGCTACAGGCATGCATTTAAATAGCTGGCTAGCTCCAAGGAGCAAGGACATGTCAGTGAGACATCCTCCAAAGGAACAGGCTGTAAGTATATTGCACTAAAGTAAAGAATAACTCCAAAGCAGCGTAAACATAAATCATGCTCAAAATATTGAGGAAAAAAAAACATTTTTTTTTTTTTTTTTTTTTTTTGGGGGGGGGGGGGGGGGGCATTGTGACATAGGTACATGGTCCATGGAAGTCTTCTAGGGCCACTAGTATAATGGCATGTGTGTTTAGATTACCGGTAATAATCTCCCGCCGGTATTATGACATGTATGCCTCTGTTTACCATAGTTTTACAAGTGTATAATTTAAGTCGGAACTGGCCACCCAAACACGTATGCGCCCCGGGGTTACTGTACGGCATAGTTACACAGTTTGCTGGTACTGAGTTTTAGAAGTTGTATCACTTACCTCTTTGGTCTACATGTACAATTAGAATTTATTCCAGCAATGCCAGACATACAGTAACAGTAGCTTCCTGAGTGATATCTGCCTATTTAAAAGCAATGGTGTACACTGTGGCACTGGTCTGACGGTCCAGGACCAGTAAAAGTCACTGTCAGACCAGTAACTTTGTGAGGAATAAAAAAATGAAAAACTAGACCACCTATAGGTACCTATACATGTACATTTGTACTTGTTTGACCAAAAGATCATTTTGTAAAAATATCTGGTCGACGGGGATATGTTCCAAAGAAGACTGCATCTGGCTTCACAGAATCCCCTCCTAAGAGTCCTACTATGGAGGAGAGCAATAATGTTAAAAAATAAATACAGGGCTGCCAACTCTCACGCAGTGAGCGTGAGACTCACGCATTTTGGTCCTTTCTCACTCTAAAACTTTATTTCATTTGCATGCATTTCCATTGATCTCACACATTTTGACTCCTAAATTATAGCATTGGTCTATGGGAGTCTCACTCTCAACTAGTTTCCAGGGTTGGCAGCTCGTAAATAAATAAATAAAAGACTCCTCCGGACAGACAGGTCCAGCCAGATCTTTCTGTCTAAATAGAAGCGCTCTGTTAGTGAGTTAAAGTTAGATGTCAATGGATCAAAATTTACTTGTCTGACCTGTCTGTCGGACCAGGGTCCAGGCAGTAGAAAAAAAAATGGATTTGATCTACAAATTCCTGTACAAACAATCTAACGTTAACGGTGTGTATAGCCTTGACCGACAAGTATGTCTAATTCCGCGAAAAACTTCTCATTTATAGTAATGACATTTGCTTGGTCAGTTTTTAAACGACGAAAAACTGACCCAGCAAATGTCACTAACGTTTAGGCCTAGGCCCTACTTTTGTAATAAATGAGAAGTTTTTCGCGGAATTAGTCTAGACATACTTGTCGGTGAAGTGTGCAGCCCTGCCCACATACAGAATTACAACATCATTGTCATCAAGACACTGACATTATTTGGCCCATTATTTCCTATTTTAATAGTAGAGTTTACAGTGGACTCCCGTTATAATGAAGTCCTCGACCCGTATACCGGTGGGTCTTGCAATTTCATCAACACAACGACTTATTATCAATGATTATGTAGGCCTATGTGTAAACTTACGTTGCAGCCGCAAATTTTGCGTATTCCCTTCGGTGGCGCAGCTACTCTTCGACCGAGCGACCTCGGTAGCCCCAGATTCTATCCGACGAAGTTGAGTTAGTTTACCGGTAGAATACGATCCTTATCGACGGAATAGTAAACGTACGATTGACCAGACTTCCACATTTTGCTACCCTCACTGTAATACCAATGCGATGGGACAAACTTTACATAATTAATTGTTAATGAACAGCTGCACTAACGTTTACACGATCAATTCCAATGCGAAATCCGGCTCGATAACAATCAATGACGTACTGATGGTGGTAATGTACATAATGCGGCAGCGCTGTGCCGGCTAGAACCTATCTATACGTTCACGGCCGGGTGAGTGGATGCGCCACGGCCTATTATAACTGCGACCCGATGCACAAAATACACCTGTTGCTACGCCATACGGCGTCTGTGGCACCCATAGAATGGACACAATGTTGTCGTTGATGGGGCTATAATTGTTTGCTCTCGCGCAGCAGAGCACCTGCACTGGGGCCTCCAGTAACCTGTCCAGTCTGTCCACGGTTGATCGCCTGTGCATCAATATTATTCTCAACCAAAATAATGTCAACACAGAAATAAATGAAATAAGAAGAAATCAAGTGGAAAAACCTGCTTAACTTCAGTCCTGAAATTAGCAAGGACATGCTTGGTTCTTTCTTCTTTCTTTCAAACTCACTATTTCACAAATTTCAATTAGTGATTTCTAAAATCAAGTACGCAGAAAAAAAAAAGCGGAGGATACCAAAAGGTAAAATAAAAGCTTGTTCAACCACCAATAACGTGTATTTCAGAGCATGATTCATTTTTCTAAACCATACCTACTCAGTTTTTCCCAGGCTGGTGTGTTTTTATTTTTGAGGTCTATTTTCGTATCGTTTTCGTGCGAGACTGCTGGCATTCA